>JAGUQC010000014.1:0-31324 GCA_018408605.1 Aspergillus unguis
ATTTAAATCAAGAAATAGGGTATGTAACAAGTAAAGGTTGAGAAAATACATTAGTGGAGTTTACACAAATATCAGGTATAGGAAATATAATGTATACAAATTATTCAATATGATTAATAATAAGTTCAATAATATTATTATTAGGAATGGTAGGTGCTATAATTATAACAATAAAACAAAAGTAAATATTGAAAACTTGTTTAACAATAAATAAAAAGAATGATATATCAAAATAAAAGAAATTTTCAAAATCATCCATTCCATTTAGTATCGCCATCACCATGACCATTATTTACAAGTATTTCATTATTTATACTAACAACAGCAACAGTATTATTTATGCATGGTTTCGAAGGATTCCAATATTTAATACCAGTAGCAGTAATAAATGTAATGTATGTAATGGGTTTATGATTTAGAGATGTAATTTCAGAAGGAACATATTTAGGAAATCATACTAATGCAGTACAAAAAGGATTAAACTTAGGAGTAGGTTTATTCATTATATCTGAAGTGTTTTTTTTCTTAGCTATATTTTGAGCATTTTTCCATAGTGCTATTTCACCAAGTGTAGAATTAGGTGCACAATGACCTCCTTTAGGAATACAAGGTATAAATCCTTTTGAATTACCATTATTAAACACTATAATTTTATTATCATCAGGTGTAACTATTACATATGCTCATCATTCATTAATACAAGGTAATAGAAAAGGAGCTTTATATGGAACAGTAATTACTATTATATTAGCAATAATATTTACATTCTTCCAAGGTGTAGAATATTCAGTATCATCATTCACAATATCAGATAGTGTATATGGATCATGTTTCTATTTTGGAACAGGTTTCCACGGTTTACACGTTATTATAGGTACAGCGTTTTTAGCTGTAGGTTTATGACGTTTAGCTGCTTATCATTTAACTGATCATCATCATCTTGGTTATGAATCAGGAATATTATACTGACATTTTGTTGATGTAGTTTGATTATTCTTATATATATCAGTATATTACTGAGGTTATTAAATAAAATTAAATAATACATAAATATAATAAAGTTTTAAAATATTAATTTATATTATGGCAACAGAGAGACTTTAGTTTAAAGGTAAAACATGTGACTTTTAATCATTATAATATAGGTTCAAGTCCTATAAGTCTTAAATAAATGACTATAGGTTAATGGTAGACCGTTTGTCTTCCACACAAAGTGTGTCGATTCGAATTCGACTAGTCATAATATAATATAATTATATATAAAAAAAACATAATATAAATAATTAACGGCTATAAGTTAATGGTAGACTATTTAATTACCAATTAAGATGTGTCGATTCGAATTCGACTAGCCGTAAAGGGGTTAGTAGTTTAATAGGTAAAGCACTTTTTTGTCAAGGAAGTTTATGCCGGTTCAAGTCCGGCCTAACCCGTTAGTTGTAATTATGGACAAATTTAACTAAATAAGGAAAAGTTGCTATTGGTAGGGTAAGATATTTGCTAAATATTGTGTTTAACACGTAGATGTTCGATTCATCTCTTTTCCGAAGAGTGTAGTTTAATAGGTAAAACAGTAAGCTTCAACCTTATATTCCTTAGTTCAAATCTAAGTACTCTTGTATCTAAATATAAATATATTAAGATAATATATACTAATAATCGAACATCTATTAGTTAGCTTATGTAGAAAAAGTAAAGAAATAAATAAGTAAATAAAAATGATATATTTTTATCTAAAAAATAAACAGCAAATTGTAGGTTCTTTAACTTAACCGGAAAAGTGTGTTCTTGATAAGGATATGTTCAGTGTTCGAGTCACTGAAGAATCAAAATACAAAAAGGGAGTTGGCTGAGTGGTTTAAGGCGGCTAGCTTGAAACTAGTTGAGTTTATACTCTCATATGTTCGAATCATATACTCTCTGATTAGCATAACAAAACAGGTTAGAGCCAGGTGGTTAGGCGTCTCATTTGGGTTGAGAAATAGTTATGTTCGAATCATAATAACCTGAAGAAAAAAAAAACTTAATTAAAAACCGCACAATTAAGGTGATATATATGTTGTAACTTGGAAATCAAGGAAAAGTATAAAAAGAAACTATTATGGATAATTAGCTATATATTAAAGAAATAAATTTCTAGTAAAGCTAGATTCTAAGAAAAATCGAATAATAAACGAAGTGAATTGAAATATCTTAGTAACTTTAGGAAAAGAATTCAAACGAGATTATTTATTAGTGTAAACTAATAAATAAAAGCCTAGTAAAAACTTTAAAGAGTTTTTCGTAAGTAAAATGGATTAAAATCTGTTTGAATAAAGGGGAACCTTCCTCTAAGGCTAAATATGATATATAAGCGATAGTGAAAAGTACCGTGAGGTAAAATTTGAAATAGTAGTTTTATAAGCAGCTCAAATAAAATTTAAATAAAAAATAAGAGCGTACCTTTTGCATAATGGGTCAGCAAGTTAATTTTAGATGCAAGCTAAATATGATGATAATTATCATCATATCTAGCTTAGATAAACCAATTATGAAAAAATGAAGTAGTATCTAGAATTAGACCCGAAGGCTAGTGATCTTACCATGGTCAGGGTTATAAAAGCCCGAACGGGTTATCGTTGTATAGATATCCGAAGAACTGTGGTAAGTTAGTGAAAGACAAAACTGACTAGTATAGCTGGTTTTCCGCGAAACCTATATGAGTAGGTAATTTAATTAACATCTTAGCAGGTACAGAACTGTGATCTCGGATAATATCAATTGATTTTATCAACATCGGGGGGTTGTAGTGACTTTACTGGAGAGTATTTGCACTCGGAATGGCAAAGATGAATGTTGAATAATCGGACATAGTGCGATAAGGTTGTATGTCAAAAGGGAAACAGCCCAGAACAAGAGTTAAGGTTCCAAAATTATTGTTGAGTGAAATTAAGGATGTTTATTATTAATACAATCAGGAAATAGGCTTAGAAGCGGCCATTTTTTGAAGACCTCGTAACAGAGCACTGATTAAATTTAGTAATAAATACTGAAAATTTAACGGATCTAAATAATATACCAAAACCTTGTACACATTTAATAATAATAATTATTATATAAATATATTAATTAATTAGTATATTTATATTGTATATGTGGGGTAGCGGAACATTGGATAAATATTGTTTATTATTTCTTAAAAGATATAATAAGAAAAAAAAAAAAATATAATTTAATAAAATTTATATAATCCAAGAGAGAATGCTGACATGAGTAACGAAAAAGGAATAACCTCGCCTTAAGCTTATGGAATTATATTAAATTTTCGGTATCTAAATATATTAATCAAAAGGTAATTTTGATGATATATATATATATACTAATTAAAAATTAGAGTAATAAAAATTACTACCATATATTAGTAAAAAAAAAAACCTTTAAAAAGTAATAAAGGTTCTGGAAAATTTTTTATTATTTATATTTTACTACACTAAACTATATATTATATCAGATATATAATTTAGTAAGAAAAATATAAGGTTATATATAAACCGTACCTAGAAACTACCACAAGTAAGCAAGTAGAGAATACAAAGGCGTTTGAGTGAACAATCATTAAGGAACTCGGCAAATTGACTACCGTAACTTAGGGATAAGGAGGGCCATTATTATAATATTTAACATATATATAAGAATAGTTATGTATATGATAAAATTAAATATATAATAAGAGGAAACATAAAATAATGTTGTACGACTGTTTAATAAAAACACAGCACTCTGCAAAGATAAAAAATCAAAGTATTGAGTGTGATGTCTGCCCAATGTCGGTAGGGTAACGAATTTACCTTGGAATATATCTAAGGTTTCGAAGGATACCCCGATAAAAGGCGGCCTTATCTATGAGGGTCCTAAGGTAGCGAAATACCTTGGCCGTTAAATGCGGTCCTGCATGAATGACATAACGATACAACAGCTGTCTCGATGATTGTCTCAGTGAAATTGGAATAGCAGTGCAGATACTGTTTACCTCTAGATAGACGAGAAGACCCTATGCAGCTTTACTGTTACCAGTTTAAAAGTAAAAAAATTTTTTTTTTTAGGATGTTTTCGAGAGTATAAGGTAGTTGAATGATAACAATGAAACACCTTTATTCGTTTCCTATATATATACTTTAAAAGATTGGAAGGCAGTTTATGCGGGGCACAGATCCCACAAAAAGTACCTGGGTATATCCAAAGTTCATTTTGTAAATTTGTAAATTTATTACAATTATTTTAATTTGTTATATTTATTATTATAAATATACAGTTATTGTAAAATTAAGTTAAATATTTATTTTTATTTAAGTAAGATTTTAACTATATGGTTAATAGATGTATTTAAAACTTTAATATTTAAAAGTTTTTTGTCATATTAATTTTGTATATTATCTTTGTTAATATGATGATTAATTATACTTTAAAAGTTTAATGGCTAAATCTTGCTTTACTGTTTGACCTACAAGTCTATCAGTCGCGTAAGCGGGGCATATGATCACAAGATGCATTAAGGAAAGGTCTTGGATTATAGAAAAAGTTACGCTAGGGATTTTTTAACTGTAAGTCCTCCAATATATTATATTTTTAATATAATATATTGGTAATATATTGGGTAAATTTCAAAAATAACTTATGTTTATAAGTGTATTTGAAGCGAAACTTATTTTTTAGCAATGAAAAAGTAATTTAATATTACTTTTTTCTTAATTAAGGACGTTCAACGACTAAAAGGTGAGTATTGCTAACAATAATCCTTTTATCACGCCCAACAACTTTATTATTTATATATTGTAATATGTATAATAATTATTATTAAAATTTAATAATAATGAATTAGACTTGATAATATATCAAGCATAATATAAAAAAAAATTTTTTATATTAATATAAATATAATATATAGATAAATATAAAATGTTAAATATTATAAAATCTAAAATAAAAAATACATATAAAAAAAAAACATCAAATGAAGATAAGATAAATTTATATAATAAAGATTATGTACCAGCTGTAAGAGATTGAAAGAATAGTATTTATGTTTATAATAAAAATACTTTAAGTTTAATACCTGTTGCTAGTAGAATAGTAATGAAATTAATTAAAGGTTATTTTAATTCATATAATTTAAATATAGAATCTAAATTAAGAAATAAAAGATTACGTCGTAGAAGTAGAAAACTTTCAACAAATAAAATATTTATAAGTGAAGGTGAATCAAAGCATACTAATGAAAAAATAAACATAACATTATATGTATATAATAAACAAAAACTTAATTATTTAACAAAAATAAGAAAAAAATATACAAGATTATTTAAAAAAGTTAGATTTATAAATAAATTACAATTAATAAAATCTAAAGCTATAAGTATATTAAGTGGACAAAATAGTATAATATTAACTAATGTTTTACCTAAGTATAGAACAAAAGTAAATAAAATACAAAATATTTATTATAAAACCTATATAAAAAAATCTATAAAAAAATTAAAATATTATATGTATTATAAACAATTACTTTACATAAATAAAGCTAAATTTGAAAATACATATTTACAAGGTTTAATAGATTTAATAAAAAAAATATATAAAAAAAATATAGAATTTAATATAATAAATTTAAAATACTTATATTTCAATAGTGATATCTATACTCAACCATTAGTATTAAAATTAAGAAAAAAAAGAGATCCAAAATCATATTTAAATTATTTAGTTAATAATGTAAAAATTAAAAAAGTAAGTTTAACAAAAAGATCACAATATTATTTTAATTTAGAAAATATATTTGAATTAAATAATATAGATACAACTAATAATTTATTAAATAAATTAATAGAATATAATAAAATAAATTCAGAAAATCTAAAAAAAGTGGTATTAAATGATATTAAATATAAAAGAGTATCAGGTGTTAGATTACAAGCAGTAGGTAGATTAAGTAAACGTTATACAGCTTCAAGGTCACAATCTACATATAAATATCAAGGTAATTTAGAAAATACATATTCATCTCTTCAAGGTTATCCATCTTCTTTAATAAGAGGAAAAGATAAACCTAATTTACAATATACAAAATTATATTCTAAATCACGTGTAGGATCTTTTGGAATTAAAGGTTGAATAAATGGTGTTTAATATATTAATATAATCCTAAAAATAAATAATAAAGATGAAGAAATAGTCTGAACCATTTTGAGAAAAGTGGATATAAAAAAATAAAAAATTTTTTTTTTATGTTAACAAAATTGAACAGGCTAATTTGCGCAAGAGAGTACAAATTGAGTGCGCGGTTTGGCACCTCGATGTCGGCTTAGCTCATCCACATGAATGCAAAAATCATGAAGGGTTCGACTGTTCGTCGATTAAAGAGCTACATGAGCTGGGTTTAATACGTCGTGAGACAGTATGGTTTCTATCTTCTAGAGGAAATTAAAGTAGAATAAAAATAGCCCCTTCGTACGAAAGGAGTTGGGTATATTGACCTATGGTTTACCTATTGTTTATTGTTATATATATTTATATTATATTATAAATATAAAAGGGTATTATACTGATATTAATATCGTTTATATTTATATTATACTATATTATATATCAACTACTTATACTTAAGTAGATAGTTCGCATAGGCATGGTAGGAAGGCTACGTCAGTTAAAGATAAGTGCTGAAAGCATTTAAGCGCGAAGCTTATTTTAGGATACTTTTAAACGTAGTAGAACACTACGAGTAAAATTAATAAAATAAAATTAAATATTTAAAAATTAAATAATTTTTAAATAAAATATATTAATTAATAGGCTTTAGCTGTATTAATCTTAAGATTTTTAGGCATAAAGTACTAATTAATATTAAACTATAGATATGTATATCTAGCTAATGCCTGGTTAGCATAAAAGTAATGCATCCGTTTTGTAATCGGAATAAACAAGTGCGATACTTGTACTGGGCTAAAAGACCCAATGGTCAAGTTGGTTAAGACATAACATTTTCACTGTTAGTGCGGGAGTTCGAACCTCCCTTGGGTTGAAAGAAATTAGCTCAGTTGGTAGAGCAGTCGTTTTACACACGAAAGGTCAGGTGTTCGAATCACCTATTTCTTATAAGCAAAAAAGTACAAATAAAGACAAAAGTAAAAAGTACAAATAATCAAAATAATACATAAGCGGGTTGATGTAATAGTAACATATATGGCTCATGCCCATATTATTTAGGTGCAACCCCTAAATCCGCTAAAAAGGCTATAGCTTAATAGGTAAAGCGAACCACTCATGATGGTTTGAGTAAATGTTCAAGTCATTTTAGCCTTATTAAATCCGAGTGCTGGAATAGGTAGACAGTCTTAGCTTAAGTTTAAGTGACGCAAGTCGTAAACGTTCAAATCGTTTCTCGGATAGGGGCTATAGTTTAACTGGTAAAACGGCGATTTTGCATATCGTTATTTCAGGATCGAGTCCTGATAACTCCATATTAGCTTGAGAAGCTCAATTGGTAGAGCGGGTCAGTGAAGTTGATTAGGTTGTAAGTTCAAGTCTTATCTCGAGCATAGTTTTATGGGTATGCTGAAATTGGGTAAACAGGTTCCGCTTAGGACGGGATGGTTAGACTTTACAAGTTCAAGTCTTGTTGCCCATAATTTTTTATGTTGTCGACTAATAGGTAAGTCATAAATTTTTGGTATTTACTATTGGGTGTTCGAATCGCCCCAACATAATATACTAAAATTATATTAGCCAGGATAGTTCAATAGGTAGAACAATAATTTCATGAATTAAGAATGAGAATTCGAGTTTCTCTCCCGGCTATTTTATTTTTAAATTAGCTATTTCATTTTGCTATTTTATTTTTAATTTAGCTATTTCATTTTGCTATTTTATGGTGATTATTATTGTTTACTAAAAAAAAAAAAAATTTTTTTTTTATTTATAATTAAATTATTAATTTATATATTTTATCTATATATTATAGTTAAAAATTCATAAATATATAATTAATTAATAATATAATATAATTGATAAATGATATACAATTTTATCAATAAGTAACATTATTGTAGGTTAGTAATTAAATATCAATTATATTAAAAGGTTATTATTGCAATAATCTATAGGTGGGTGTAGTTCAAAGGTAGAACAGCTGTATGTGGCATAGTATATCCTAGTTCAATTCTAGGTATCCACCCTTAAGTACTACGGGTGAAAGGTATCCATCCTTAAATAGTATAGTGATAGATACCCACCTTTAAGTAGTACAGGTGAAAGGTTTTAATCTAGTGGATTAAAAGAAAATAATTTAACTAAATTAGGTAAAAAGATTATATATTAAAAAAAAAAATATATATATATATATAAAATAAACTTCATACATAACTATATAATATGTTATTAATGAAAGATAAAATTAAAGTATTAAATTTTTGATCTCTCCGCAATTGGTAATATAAGAAAATTTTATTCAACTTCTTCTATTAAAGGAACTGAGGCAGAAAGTAATAAATTGAATAACGTATCATCGTTATTAACATTTAAACAACCAACAGAATGACAAGAAAGATGATACTTATCATCAAATGCAAAAGATATTGGTACATTATATTTAATGTTTGCATTATTTTCAGGTTTATTAGGTACAGCTTTTTCTGTACTTATTAGATTAGAATTATCAGGGCCTGGTGTTCAATATATTGCAGACAATCAATTATATAATAGTATAATAACAGCTCATGCAATAATGATGATATTCTTTATGGTTATGCCAGCTTTAATAGGAGGATTTGGAAACTTTTTATTACCTTTATTAGTAGGAGGTCCAGATATGGCATTTCCTAGATTAAATAATATAAGTTTCTGATTATTAGTGCCTAGTTTACTATTATTTGTATTTTCTGCAACAATAGAAAATGGAGCAGGTACAGGATGAACTCTTTATCCTCCTTTATCAGGAATACAATCACACAGTGGACCAAGTGTTGATTTAGCTATTTTTGGTTTACACTTAAGTGGTATTAGTAGTATGTTAGGAGCTATGAACTTCATAACAACTATATTAAATATGAGAAGCCCTGGTATACGTTTACATAAATTAGCTTTATTTGGTTGAGCTGTAATAATAACAGCTGTGTTATTATTATTATCTTTACCTGTATTAGCCGGAGGTATTACTATGGTTTTAACTGATAGAAATTTTAATACATCATTCTTTGAAGCAGCTGGTGGTGGTGATCCTATCTTATTCCAACATCTTTTCTGATTCTTCGGTCATCCTGAAGTTTATATTTTAATAATACCTGGATTCGGTATTATTAGTACAGTTATTGCTGCTGCAACTGGAAAAAATGTTTTCGGTTATTTAGGTATGGTATATGCCATGATGTCTATTGGTGTTTTAGGTTTCTTAGTTTGAAGTCATCACATGTATACAGTTGGTTTAGATGTGGATACTAGAGCGTATTTCACAGCTGCTACTTTAATTATTGCAGTACCAACAGGAATTAAAATTTTCAGTTGATTAGCTACATGTTACGGTGGATCATTACATTTAACACCTCCTATGTTATTTGCATTAGGATTTGTTGTATTATTCACTATTGGAGGTTTAAGTGGTGTTGTTTTAGCTAACGCATCTCTTGATGTTGCTTTCCATGATACTTATTACGTAGTTGCTCATTTCCACTATGTATTATCTATGGGAGCAGTATTTGCTTTATTTAGTGGTTGATACTTTTGAATACCTAAATTATTAGGTTTATCTTACGACCATTTTGCAGCTAAAGTTCATTTCTGAATTTTATTTGTTGGAGTTAATCTTACATTCTTCCCACAACATTTCTTAGGTCAAGTAGGCCCTTTATCGTTGTAAAACGATATTTGCACAGCACTATTTGCTGGAAACTCCTAAAGTTTTTTATTAATAATAAAAATATTATAATGGAAAATCAGCAGGAAACCTAAACAATAAGCCTTATTGTTAAAAGGTTCTTCAGAGACTACACGTGTTGCAACTTTATGAGTTGATTATATAGTCCTAAGCATATGAGAGTATGCAAAATATTTATACGTTTTTTTTTTTTTTAGTAGTTATATTTAATATTTAAAACTCAAATAATTATTATTATAATAATATTAATTGATATCTTTAATTTAATGGTTTTTTGTATTTAAACTTGAAAAATAACCTAATGTCGATGAAGATTTTTTTTATGTTAAACTCTTAATATTTACAATATAATTAATATAAAATTTATTCTATAATTTTAATAAGAACAAAAAAATATTATTTTATATTTTTTTAGTAAAAATATTTTAATAGATAATACATTTTTTTTTCTATTATAAATATTAGCTACAAGGAATGCCAAGAAGAATAAGTGATTACCCTGATGCTTTCTATGGTTGAAATTTATTAAGTAGTATAGGTTCTATAATTAGTGTAGTAGCTACATGATACTTTTTAACTATTATATACAAACAATTAACAGAGGGTAAAGCGGTATCAAGATATCCATGATTAACACCACAATTATTTAGTGATACATTCCAAGTGTTATTTACTAGAAATAACAGCTCATTAGAGTGATGTTTAACAAGTCCACCTAAACCTCATGCATTTGCAAGCTTACCATTACAATCTTAATATTTTGCATCAATTTAGGTTGTGATTTCTAACTATTATTTATTTATTTTGATTTAATATCTATTAAATAAACAATTTGATGATTTAGGTTCAAATGGCAAAAAATTTGACGATTAATTATAAAGTAAATTTATTGATATACCATCTGAGTATGATGATGTTTCAGATTCATCAAATAAGGATATACCTGAAGGATCTTCAGGGCCAGATGATCGATACGGATCTGATTCATTTAGAGGGTATTACTGGTAATCTAACCCTTCAGAAAATTCAGATCCAGCAGATTAACTAAAAAATCCTTTAGTTCAACGATAAATTTTTATCAGATTATGCTGATTTTTTTAAATTTAAATTTTTTCTTTAAATCCTTTGGATTAAATTAATTTCGAATTAGTAAATCTAATTTATAGGATAATAGAGATTATCTGAATTAGATAGCTATGTTTATATAAGTCCACCTAAACCTTATTAATTGACAATTTTATCTTTACTATATTTTTCAGATATTTTGCTTTTTCAGGGTTAGGGAAAAACTGTTTCCATAAGGCCGGAATCATTGAATAGTGTAAAATTTAAAAGGTGTTTATATATTATATTAATAGGTTTACAATAAATTTCATAATAATTAAGGTTAGTTAGATAATTGATGGACGAATATTAATGAAGATTAAAACTTGTTAAGGTCAATAAGGACCTTTAACTATGTAATAATATGTGAATTTACAATAATTATTAGCCTATATCAAATATTTATGAGCTTTATAATAATAATAATTACTTTTTATTTTTAAATTTAGTAAATAAGGTGCATAAGTATAAATATTATAATTCTAAATTATATTAATAAAAAAAAAACGTATAAATATTAGCTACAAGGAATGCCAAGAAGAATAAGTGATTATCCTGATGCTTTCTATGGTTGAAACTTACTAAGTAGTATAGGTTCTATAATTAGTGTAGTAGCTACATGATACTTTTTAACTATTATATACAAACAATTAACAGAAGGTAAAGCAGTATCAAGGTATCCATGATTAACACCACAATTATTTAGTGATACATTCCAAGTGTTATTTATTAGAAATAACAGCTCATTAGAATGATGTTTAACAAGTCCACCTAAACCTCATGCATTTGCAAGCTTACCCTTACAATCTTATACGGATATACTAGAGATTATAACTGAATTAGGTAGATTATTACCGCAATTGTCTGAATTTATTGATCAATTTAATAATACAATTGTTTCTAACAATATTAATGTGATAACAGATGCACAAGGTAATTTTTCAATAGATGTTCCAAATAATATGGAAGAATCAAAAGCTAATAAATTAGCTAAAGAAATGATGATCAGGGATAGCTTAATACTTAATCATTTACAGAAAGGTGAATCTTTAATACAACTAGGTATTTCAGTTGAAGAAGAATTAATTAATACTACACCTGAATATAAAACTCAATTAACTCCATATATATCAAAATATACAGAATTAAGTTCTTCTTATAGACATAAATAATTATTATTTATAATTTGTTATACAATTCTAGTTTTATATTTTAGTTGTTCGCCTTTCTTTATTATTATTATTATTATAATACTAAATAATTAGTTTCTAAATAGTTGAGGAGGTAAAATAATATCAGCTTAATCAGGTTGAATCTAATTATAATCAAAAATTATATAAATTTAAAAAATGTATACCTAAACTAAAATAATTAGTGATTACTTTGATGGATTTAATTTATTAAGTAGTATTTGTTTTATTATTAGTGTTATAGCTAGTATATTAGAATGTTAGATACCATATTAATTATATAGTTAAAAAAAAAACTAAATATATCTTAGTATAATAAACAAATTTAAATAAATATCATATAGATAAGTATAACTATGATCGCTAAAGGGTAGGTATATAGAAAATCGAAGGGTCATATGAAGTAAAAAAAAAAAAAATTTTTTTTTTTTGTTATTATAAGGTTCTGTGTTTTTTATAGGCATATATTATCAAAATACATTTAAATGTTATATATATAATTTAATAACAATTATTTTTTTTTTTTGAAAAATATATTACTTAATTAATATCTAGATATAAAGAAATAATCTTTATATATTATCAATTTAAATATATAAATATAAAGTTATACATGCTTTTATCATCAATATTTAGTTTATTGTTATCAAATGCTTTGTCTTTTAGACGAGATACAGCAATACTATATAGTAGAATAGGTATAATAGTATTATTATATTGTATCTATTTAACATATAATAATTTATTTATAACATATATAGGTAAAGGATTTGGGATATATGATGGTTTATTTTTTCTATCTTCTATAACACAAACATTTCATATATTAATATATATAATAAGTATATTAATATTAGCTATGACAGGTTTTTATCCTAGAAAGCTTATAACTAGCAAATATGCAAGTATATACAAACTATTACTAACTAACTTAGAATTTAGTAAAAATATAACAGTATCTAATATTATTTTAAAGAAAGGAGAACAATATATAATATTAGAGTATACATTGATGTTATTTTTTATAATAACAGGAAGTGTATTATTAATATCAAGTAGTGACTTAGTATCTATTTTTTTATCCATAGAATTACAAAGTTATGGGTTATATTTATTATGTGCTATATATAGAAATTCAGAATCTTCAACTTCAGCAAGTTTAACTTACTTTTTATTAGGTGGTTTATCATCTTGTTTTATTTTATTAGGTATAGGTTTAATATATTCTAATTTAGGTGTTACAAATTTAGATAGTTTATATACTATAATAAATTTAGCAGGTATAGAAAAAAATCAAGAATCAATAACATATATACCTTATTGTTTATTATTGATTTCTGTAGGATTCTTATTTAAAATATCAGCTGCACCATTTCATTTTTGATCTCCAGATGTATATGATAGTATACCTACTATTGTAACAACTTTTGTAGCTATTATAGCAAAAATATCAATATTAACATTAATATTACATTTAGTACATAATACTAATAGTATTTATATTACTACTCAATATCCTTGAACTTTAAGTTTATTAATAAGTTCTTTATTATCTTTAATAATTGGTACTGTTTTAGGTTTAACTCAATTTAGAATTAAAAGATTATTTGCTTATAGTACTATTTCTCATTTAGGTTTTATGTTATTAGCTTTAGCTATTAATAGTATAGAATCTATTCAATCTTTTATATTTTATTTAATACAATATAGTTTATCTAATTTAAATGCTTTTGTTTTATTAGTGGCTATAGGATATAGTTTATATGCTTATACAGATAATAATGTTAACCATAATAATTTAATAGATAAAAATAATTCACCTATTCAATTAATTAGTCAACTTAAAGGTTTTTTCTTTATTAATAGTATCTTAGCTTTAAGTTTATCTATTACTTTATTTTCATTTGCTGGTATTCCACCTTTAATAGGATTCTTTGCTAAACTTATGGTATTCTCTGCTGCCTTACAAGAAGGTTTCATTTTTTTAACTATTATAGCAGTTTTAACTAGTGTTATTAGTGCTGTTTATTATTTATTTATTGTAAAAACTATGTTCTTTGAGGATCATTCTTATACTTACCTTATGAAATTAAAAGGTCTTAAAATACCAGCTCTTGTAAAACAAAAAGATATTATAGTAGATAAAATCTATTTTTCTAATTTTTCTTTATCTAATTCTTTATCTTTAACTATATCTACATTAACTTTATTTATACTTTTATTTATGGCTTCTCCTAATGAATTAATACAATTAATTAATATTTTAGCACTTTTATAAATTACATTATACATTCTCTATGCTTTTTTTATTTTTGTTAATTAATATTTTATTTTTTTATTTTTTATCTACTATATATTTTTATATTTGTTTATAAATATGTAAAAAAAAAAAAATAATAACTTGAAAAAAAAATAAAAAAATAAGACACACCGCTCAATTAAGGTGTAGGTTAAATAGAAATTGTTCTATTAAGTTGAAAGAATCCACCGTTAATCTAGAGTACTAATTTTTTTTTTTTACAGGTAACAGATGATAGTCCTATAGGTTAAAAACAGTATATTATTATAATATATATCTTTCAAACTAGAAGATTAATAGGTACAGGTATGGGAATAAAACGTTTAATATTTGTTTGTGGAATTATAAGATTTTTAGGATTAATAATAGGTTTAATATGTATGAGTGCTATTATAAGATTTTTAGGATTAAAAATAGGATTTCTATTTATAGGGGTATTATTAATATATGCTATTATAAATATATTTATTGTATTAAGTGTAAAAAAAATAGCATTAAAGTTAATACCACGCAATTTTTTATTATTTGATCAATGTTTGATTTTTGGTTATTTAACTTTAAGTTTAAGATTATTTATAGGGGTAATCTTTTATAACTTACTAGGTTTTAACTTAGAATTTTTTATATATTTTGGTTTTGTATTGAGTTTTTTTTATGAATTGTTATTAAGTTTAGATATTGATTTTTATTTAGTTAAAATAAGAATTAGTGATCTTTTAAATCCAGCTAATAGTTCTACTGATTCCTCAGGAGGTGGGGGAACTGGAGGCTCAGGAGGGGCTCCAGCTCCAAATGGGCAACCTAATGGCTCAGGAGGGGCTCCAGCTCCAAATGGGCAACCCCATGGTTCTGGGGGTTATAATGTATCAGAACAAAGTAATAGCAATGGATCTAATAATAATAATAATAATACAATAACTATAGCAGGGTATGAATGAATGTGCAGAGAAATTCATCGAGTGAATAAATGAGGATATATTTTAGAGAGAGATGGATATATTATTTATAGAAATTATTCAAACATATCATCTTATTTTAATAGTATTAATGAGTACAAAGAAAATCTACGTAGATTATCACATATTAGAATGACTATATATAGTAATGTACATTTTCCAGAGGAGTTAAATTTTAATCATGATGTTATAAATTATCATTGTGATAATTTATAAAATTTACTTTCTATTTTAATAAAAAAAAAAATTTTTTAATAGTATAGAACACATTCAAAAAATTGTTTTTTTACAAGACATATAAAATATATTAAAATTTAAAATAAACAGATTATATTTTAAGTTTTAGAATTTAATTTTATTATAAATATTAAGAAATATATTATTTTCTATATATAATAAAAAAAAATAAAAATAAATAAAAGGAAATATCTATTATTATGAGTTAATGTATACTAATAACTTATTGTAACCTCGTTTATAGGTAACAGTTATTAGTCCTATAGAATTAAAACAATATATAATTAAAATATATGTTACAAGCTGCAAGAATAATAGGTACAGGTATGGCAACAACAGGTTTAATAGGTGCAGGTATAGGTATAGGAGTAGTATTTGGAGCATTAATATTAGGAGTAGCAAGAAATCCTTCATTAAGAGGGCAATTATTTTCATATGCTATATTAGGATTTGCTTTTGCAGAAGCAACTGGATTATTTGCTTTAATGATGGCTTTCTTATTGTTATATGTTGCCTAATGCAATATCTAAATATTATATATATAATATGTCCAATCAATATAAAAATTAAATATATAATTTTATATTTAAAATATAACATATATATTATATATATATATACTAGGTATATACTGTGTGTATATTTTATAGTAAAAAAAAAATATATTAATACCATAATATATATATATAATGCTATAAGGGTAAATATAAAAACTAGTTATAGTAATATTAAATATTTGTATTTATATTTTAGATAAGTTAATATAAGATGATAATGTCTTATTTACAGTTAAATATAATGCATAACCATCAAATTCAATTAATCCTTATAAAAAACAGTAAAATTAATAAACTAAATATTGTAACTATTAAACAAAAAATGGTGAAAATAAAATACAAAGTTCAGCTTTAGTTGAATAAATTGAACATTAAAATTTTAAACATAATTAAATGAATAAACAATACTTTTAAATGAAGCTAATATAGCTTTGCATAAAAACATCTAATTAACCTTACTAGGTACAGAGTTTTAAACAATTAAACCTTTGTAGGCAACCATATTTTTCTCTATACACACTTAGATCCTGAATAAAAAAAAAGAAAATTATAATAAAAAAAAAAAACTAAAGGATTAATCCTTTGATAAAAAAAAAAAAACAAATTTTTCATGACAACTACAACTTTTATTTTATTTTTAATCCCAGTTTTAGCAATAATATTGCTAGCTGTTAATTTAATTTTTTCTCCTCATAATCCATATCAAGAAAAAGATAGTGCTTTTGAATGTGGTTTTCATTCTTTTTTAGGTCAAAATAGAACACAATTTAGCATATCTTTTTTTATATTTGGTTTATTATTTCTATTATTTGATTTAGAAATTTTATTAGTATATCCTTATGTGGTAAGTGCATATACTAATGGAATATATGGTTTAGTAATAATGTTAGTATTTTTTCTATTATTAACATTAGGTTTTGCATTTGAATTAGGAAAAAATGCATTAAAAATCGAAAGTAGACAAGCTTATAATTTTAATTATAAATCTTGAATAGGTTATTCATTAATATATAATAACTAAAATAATAAAAAAGGAATTAAATATAATATAATTTCAAATTAATGAAATTAATAGTTTAATAAAAGTTAAACTAAGAAAACTAGGTAAAAACAAATAAATAAATATATAAATATATAATAGATATGTTATTAGATATATTAAAAGGACAAATAATAATGGATGCTCCTACTCCTTGAGGAGTATTTTTTCAAGATAGTGCGTCACCACAAATGGAAGGTATAGAAGAATTACATAATAATATAATGTTTTATTTAGCTATAATTTTATTTACAGTTACTTGAATGATGATAACAATTATAAGAAATTTTGTAGCTACTAAATCACCTATAGCACATAAATATATGAATCATGGTACATTAATAGAATTAATTTGAACAATTACACCAGCATTTATTTTAATACTTATAGCATTCCCTTCTTTTAAATTATTATATTTAATGGATGAAGTAATGGATCCTTCTTTAGTTGTTTATGCAGAAGGTCATCAATGATATTGAAGTTATCAATATCCTGATTTTACTAATGAAGATAATGAATTTATAGAATTTGATTCATATATAGTACCTGAAAGTGATTTAGAAGAAGGTCAATTTAGAATGTTAGAAGTTGATAATAGAGTAATTATACCTGAATTAACTCACACTAGATTTGTTATTTCTGCTGCAGATGTTATACATTCTTATGCTTGCCCTTCTTTAGGTATAAAAGCTGATGCTTACCCAGGAAGATTAAACCAAGCTTCTGTTTACGTTAATCGTCCTGGAACTTTTTTTGGGCAATGTTCAGAAATATGTGGAATATTACATAGTTCTATGCCTATAGCTATCCAATCTGTATCTATAAAAGATTTCTTATTATGATTAAGAGATCAAATGGAAGGTTAAAATTAATTTATTTCCATTAATTACTAATTTTTATAAAAAAAGTTTTTTTGCTAAATACCTTTCAATTAAGGTGTGGTAAAAAAACTACTCCTATACCTAAGGTATAATATAACTTACCTAATATGATGTATAAGTTAAATAATAAATTATTATTATTATTAATTAACTAAAATCCTTTTTATTTTTTACATAATAATTTTTACTTAAACATCATTAATGGTATTATAAATATTAGAAATATAAGGATTAGCTGGATAATATTCAGCTAATGTAGGAACTCAACAACCTACAATTAATGTATAAACTTAGATAAAAATAACTAATGTTTAAACTAAACAGGTTACAACTAATGTAGCTATTATTTACCTATCTAATATATATTATGTAGTTAAAAAACAGGAATGTATAACATCTTATATATATGAATAGGATAGTGAATAATGGTTAATTTAACAAAAGTTTTTTTTTTATCGAAACCATAGATAAAATATATAATTATATATTTTTGGCATGTTAATTCAATGGTAGAATAATGTATTACGGCTACATTAATATAAGTTCAAATCTTATACATGTCTTAGACATATAGTATAGATAAATCAAAAAATGTAATTAAAAAGTTTTATGAATTTTTCAATTTTTTTATTTCTAATTGGAATATTAGGTTTTGTTTTAAATAGAAAAAACATTATATTAATGTTAATTTCTATTGAAATAATGTTATTATCTATAACATTTTTAATTTTAATAAGCTCACTTAGTTTTGACGATATATTAGGACAAACATTTGCAATATATATTATAACTATAGCTGGAGCGGAATCTGCAATAGGTTTAGGGATTTTAGTTGCATTTTTTAGATTACGAGGGAGCATATCAATACAATATAAATAATGTATTTAACATTAATAGTTTTACCTTTATTAGGTTCAATAATATCAGGTTTTTTTGGTAGAAAAGTAGGAGTAACAGGAGCACATTTAATAACAAGTGTTTCAGTAGTAACTACAACAATATTAGCAATATTAGCTTTTTTTGAAGTAGGTTTTAATAATATACCCGTAACAATTAATATAGCAAGATGAATAGATGTAGAATCATTATATGTGTTATGGAATTTTAGATTTGATTCTTTAACAGTTTCAATGTTATTGCCTGTATTAATAGTATCTAGTTTAGTACATATATATTCTATAAGTTATATGAGTCATGATCCACACAATCAAAGGTTCTTTAGTTATTTAAGTTTATTTACTTTTATGATGATTATTCTTGTAACAGGAAATAACTATTTAATAATGTTTGTAGGTTGAGAAGGTGTTGGAGTTTGTTCATATTTATTAGTAAATTTTTGATTTACTAGAATAGCTGCAAATCAAAGTTCTTTATCAGCTTTATTAACTAATAGAGTAGGTGATACTTTATTAACTGTAGGTATGTTTGCTATATTATGATCTTTTGGTAATATAGATTATAGTACAGTTTTTGCATTAGCACCTTATTATAATGAAAATATTATAACAATTATAGGTATTTGTTTATTAATAGGTGCTACAGCTAAAAGTTCACAGGTAGGTTTACATATTTGATTGCCACAGGCGATGGAAGGACCTACACCTGTATCTGCTTTAATTCACGCTGCTACTATGGTTACAGCTGGTGTTTATTTATTAATGAGATCTTCACCTTTAATAGAATATAGTTCTACTGTATTAGTACTTTGTTTATGATTAGGTGCTATTACTACTGTATTTAGTTCTTTAATTGGTTTATTCCAACAAGATATAAAAAAAGTTATTGCATACTCTACTATGAGTCAATTAGGTATGATGGTAATAGCTGTAGGTTTATCTAGTTATAATTTAGCTTTATTCCATTTAGTTAATCATGCTTTTTATAAAGCATTATTATTCTTAGGTGCTGGTTCAGTTATTCACGCTGTAGCAGATAATCAAGATTTTAGAAAATATGGTGGTTTGAGAGAATTTTTACCTTTAACTTATTCAGTTATGTTAATAGCTTCTTTAAGTTTAGTAGCTGTTCCTTTTATGACTGGATTCTACTCTAAAGATTTTATTCTTGAATCTGCTTATGGACAATATTATTTATCTAGTACTATTGTTTATTTTGTTGCTACTATAGGTGCTATGTTTACTACTCTTTACTCTGCTAAAGTTTTATATTTAACATTCTTAACTAATCCTAATGGTCCTTTAGTTAATTATAAAATTGCTCATGAAGGTGACTTATTTTTAACTACACCTTTAATTATTTTAGCTATCTTTTCTATTTTCTTTGGTTATTTTACTAAAGATATTTTTATAGGTTTAGGTACTGGTTTCTTTTTAGATAATAGTTTATTTATTCATCCTAGTCATGAAATTATGTTAGATACTGAATTTGCTGTACCTACATTCTTTAAATTATTACCTTTTATCTTTACTATCTCATTAAGTATTATTTCTGTTTTATTTTCTGAATTCTTACCTAAATTACTTATTAATTTTAAATTCTCTAGATTAGGTTATAATATCTTTAGTTTCTTTAACCAAAGATTTTATATTGAACTGTTTTATAATAAATATATTGTAGAAGGTGTTCTTAAATTAGGAGGTCAAACTTCTAAAAGTTTAGATAAAGGTTCTGTAGAATTATTAGGACCTTATGGTTTAGAAAAAGCATTATTAGCTTTAAGTAACAGTATAGGTAAATTAAGTACTAGTGTTGTTACTACTTATGCTTTATATATTTTAATAGGATTAATCTTTTATATTTCTCTGTATTATTTCTCTTATAATGATAATAATCTTTTTATTTTAGTTATTTTTTCATTATTTGTTTTATTAAATAGCAATATTAATAATCATATTAATAATACTTTATTACATAAATCTAATATTAGATCTAATGTAATTTCTGGAGGTTTTTCTAAATCTTAATAAGTAATAAATATTATTTAACTTATTTATTATTAGTATTAATGTTAATTAAATTTATTAAAATTAGGATTTATTTATTTACCTTTAGATTTTTTGAGGATTTTATTATTCACTTTAAGGATAATAGAAATAATTTTATCTAATAATAGTGAAACTATATAAAAAGTTATGTTTTTTTTTATTCCTCATGTATAAATTATGTACATCTTATATGTTAACAGCTTAGGTTTTCACACTTTCTAGCTGTTAAGGAGCTTGAGTAGATGGTTCTGCGTTTTGATTGCAAATTAAAATAAAGGGATTCGATTTCCCCGGGCTCCTCAAAAATATTTTTAGGCACATAATTTTAAAATTATAAATTTATTAATATATTTCGGTTAATTATTTATAGAATAAAAAAAAAAGATTAATTATATTTAACTTATATATGTAGATATACTATTGATAAATAGCTATATAAAATAATAATTAATAAATAAGATAATTACTACAATAAATATGATCAATAAATTTGAAATAATAAAGAATTAAATTAAGAGAAGTAATAATAAATAAATAAAAAATATATGAGAATATTAAAAAGTCATCCTTTATTAAAAATAGTAAATTCATATATAATAGATTCACCACAACCAGCTAATTTAAGTTATTTATGAAATTTTGGATCATTATTAGCATTATGTTTAGGTATACAAATAATAACAGGTGTAACATTAGCTATGCATTATACACCTAGCGTATCAGAAGCATTTAATTCTGTAGAGCATATTATGAGAGATGTAAATCATGGATGATTAGTACGTTATTTACATTCTAATACAGCTTCAGCTTTTTTCTTTTTAGTATATTTACACATAGGTAGAGGTTTATATTATGGATCTTACAAAGCACCAAGAACATTAACATGAGCTATTGGTACAGTAATACTAATAGTTATGATGGCCACAGCTTTCTTAGGTTATGTTTTACCTTATGGTCAAATGAGTTTATGAGGTGCAACAGTTATTACTAACCTTATGAGTGCTATACCTTGAATAGGTCAAGATATTGTTGAGTTTATTTGAGGAGGTTTTTCTGTTAATAATGCAACTTTAAACAGATTCTTTGCATTACATTTCTTATTACCTTTTGTATTAGCTGCTTTAGCTTTAATGCACTTAATAGCTATGCACGATACAGTAGGATCTGGTAACCCTTTAGGTATTTCTGCTAATTATGATAGATTACCTTTTGCTCCATACTTTATTTTTAAAGATTTAATAACTATATTCCTTTTCTTTATTGTATTATCTATATTTGTTTTCTTTATGCCTAATGCTTTAGGTGATAGTGAAAATTATGTTATGGCTAATCCTATGCAAACTCCACCTGCTATAGTTCCAGAGTGATATCTTTTACCTTTCTATGCTATTTTAAGATCTATACCTAATAAATTATTAGGTGTTATCGCTATGTTTGCTGCTATATTAGCATTAATGGTTATGCCTATAACTGATTTATCTAAATTTAGAGGAGTACAATTTAGACCTTTAAGTAAAGTAGCGTTCTATATCTTTGTTGCAAATTTCTTAATATTAATGCAAATAGGTGCAAAACACGTTGAAACACCTTTTATTGAATTTGGACAAATTTCTACTATTATATATTTCGCATATTTCTTTGTAATAGTACCTGTTATTAGTTTAATTGAAAATAGTTTAGTTGAATTATCAGGAAAAGAAAAAAGCTAATATTTAGGCTTATATAATATAGGGTTTTAGAATAAATATATATCGTATATTATTAAGTTTATCAATCAAATCATATATTGATGTGAAAATATAAGATCTTTTAGATAAGATGTTTAATAATCTTTAGATGATAATTGATAATAAAATATATAATATACCTTTATATTATTTTTTCCTATATAATTAATAATAAATTAGTAATTTAGGTTACAAATTATGTATATTAATATAATTTAATTATAAAAAATGCATTTGCATTTAATATTAAAACAATATATAAAAGAATCAGCATTTAATATATTTAAGGAGCTTGAGTATATGGTCTTGCGATTTTATTGCAAAAGGGATTCGATTTCCCGGGCTCTTACTTTTTAGTAGAATAGTAAGTTTTACATTATGAACTATTAATATAAATAAGTATATTTATACTAGACTTAATAAAATATATTATAAAAATTATTATATATTATAATGGTTAAATAGTTAATAACTTTTTAATAATACAAACGTAAAAAAAAAAAGGGTTACTATATGATATAAGATATAAGTTTATAGTTAGACCCTTTGATATTATTATTAATGATGAAAAAAAAAATCTAGAAATATAATATAAATATCTTAGTTTGTAATTAATAAAAAACATAACTAAAATTTAATATTTTAGTTATGTAATTTTTTGTTTTTAGGTTAATAATAAAAAAAAAATAACTATTTACATAACAAAAACATATATTGTTTTAAGATTTCTTTTTATTTGTCTCTGGTTACAATACCTGAAAATAAATTAAAAACTTGAATAAAGTTGATTTTTTAATAAAGTTATACAGGTATAAAGATTTTATTATATTTTAAATATATTATTAGTTAGCTCTTTATAATACTAAATATATATAATAAAATATATTAATTAACTAAAAGTAAATAAGTTAATTACCATAGGTAAAATTAGATTAATTAGAAAGAGTACAATAATTAAGATATATAAATCGTTAAAAATTTTATTTTTATAATTAGTTTATATAATTAACTATAAATTTTAATAAAAAAAAAAAAATGTTGAATATTTATTTAATACCCGCAATTGAAGGTCTTTTAGTTATAGTACCTGCTTTATTAGCAGTTGCTTTTGTAACGGTAGCAGAAAGAAAAACAATGGCTAGTATGCAGAGAAGATTAGGTCCTAATGCTGTAGGATATTATGGTTTATTACAAGCATTTGCGGATGCTTTAAAATTATTGTTAAAGGAATATATTGCGCCAACTCAAGCTAATATAGTTTTATTTTTCCTTGGTCCAGTAATAACTTTAATTTTCGCTTTATTAGGTTATTTAGTAATACCTTTTGGTTCAGGTTTATATATATCAGATTATAATTTAGGTATATTATATATGTTAGCTGTTAGTTCTTTAGCAACATATGGAATATTATTAGCAGGTTGATCAGCTAATTCCAAATATGCTTTTTTAGGTTCATTAAGAAGTACAGCTCAATTAATTAGTTATGAATTAATATTAAGTTCTGTAATATTATTAGTAATATTATTAACAGGTAGTTTAAATATTATTACTATAATAGAATCACAAAGAGTAGTAAATTTATTATTTCCTTTATTTCCTTTATTTTTAATATTCTTTATAGGTTCTATAGCAGAAACTAATAGAGCTCCATTTGATTTGGCAGAGGCTGAATCAGAACTTGTAAGTGGTTTCATGACAGAACATTCAGCTAGTATATTTGTTTTCTTTTTCTTAGCTGAATATGCTAGTATTGTTTTAATTTGTATTTTAAATAGTATATTATTTTTAGGTGGTTATTTAAGTATTATACCTTTAGATTTATTTATAAATATTTTAAATTTATTTGGTTATGCTAATAATACTATTTTATTTGATATTTTTGTACATATTTCTTCTTCTCCTCTTAATTTAGCATTAAAAACAGCTTTATTAATATTTGTATTCATTTGAGTTAGAGCTTCTTTCCCTAGAATACGTTTTGACCAGTTAATGTCTTTTTGTTGAACTGTCTTATTACCTATAATAATTGCATATGTTGTATTAATACCTTGTATTATATATGGTTTAGGAATAATACCTACAAATATTTCATTATTATAGAAAAAAAAATACATTGTATTTTTAACTAAAAAAAAATAGTATATAAACTAATTAAAAAAAAAAACAAAAATTATTTGTTTTTTTTTTACTTATACCTTTCAATATAGGTGTAGGTATTTACCTAAAAACTTTATATTTTTTAGTAATTAATATTATCTACACTTAACTTAATTGGCATACAATAAGTATAAAAATAAATTAAATATTACATAAATATATGTAATATGTATATAAATAGTAAATAAAATATTTTAATTTAATATATATATAATATATATGTCTTTATTATTATTATTAACACCTTTATTAGGAATAGCATTAGTAACAATAGAAGCTAATTATGGTATATCCAAAATAAATAATATAAAAATAAAATCAATTGCTTTAGTAACTACAATAATAAATTTAATAATATCATTAGTAATGTTTATGTTATTTGATTTTAGTAGTAAACAATATCAATTTATAGAGGAACAATATGAAATTAATTATTTTGATGTATATTTAGGAGTAGATGGTTTATCAATTTATTTTGTGTTATTAACAACAATAATAATGCCTATAGCAATATTATCAAATTGAAATTCAATACAATCTAAAAATGTATTATCATTTATAGTTATAATGTTATTATTAGAAACATTATTATTAGCAGTATTCTTAGTATTAGATGTATTATTATTTTATATTTTTTTTGAGAGTATATTGCCACCATTATTTTTATTAATAGGATTATTTGGTTCAAGTAATAAAGTAAGAGCTAGTTTTTATTTATTTCTATATACATTATTAGGATCATTATTTATGTTATTATCTATAATAGCAATGACTTCTATAATGGGAACATCAGATTTTGATGCATTATCAAAAGCAAACTTTAATTACATAACTCAATTATTTTTATTTTATGGTATATTTATAGCTTTTGCTGTAAAAACACCAGTAATATTTTTAAATACTTGATTATTAAAAGCTCACGTTGAATCACCTTTATCTGGTAGTATTATTTTAGCTGGTATAGTTTTAAAATTAAGTTTATATGGTATATTTAGATTAATTTTACCTTTATTACCTAAAGCTTCTTTAAATTATACTTATATAATTTATCTTATAGGTATAATAACTATATTATATGCTAGTTTTAGTACATTAAGAACAATAGATATTAAAGAACTTATTGCTTATTCATCTGTATCTCATGCAGCTGTTTATTTAATAGGTGCATTTAGTAATACAATACAAGGTATTGAAGGATCAATTGCTTTAGGTTTAGCTCACGGTTTTGTTTCATCAGGTTTATTTATTTGTGCTGGAGGTATCTTATACGATAGATCTTCTACTAGATTAATAACATATTATAGAGGTATGGCTCAAATTATGCCTATCTTTTCTGTGTTATTTTTCATATTAGCTTTAGGTAATAGTGGTACTCCTTTAACTTTAAATTTCATAGGTGAGTTTATGTCATTATATGGTGTATTTGAAAGAATGCCTATTTTAGGTGTTTTAGCTAGTACTTCTATAGTTTTCTCAGCTGCTTATACTATATTTATGTATAACAGAATTGTTTTTGGTGGTTCATACTCTATCTATTTTATAGAAAATATAGGTGATGTAACTAAAAGAGAATTTATAATGTTATTAATTTTCGTTATATTAACTGTATTATTTGGTATATATCCTGCTCCAATATTAGATGGATTACATTATTCAGTTTCTTATTTAATTTATAATATTAATTAAAAAAAAAAATAAAAGTATATATATATATATATATAATTTTCTTATTAGCTCAATTGGTAGAGCAGAATACTTCTAATATTTAGATCTAAGTTCGAGTCTTAGATAAGAATAGTAATAAAATACAATAAGCCTTTATAGCTCAACGGTAGAGCGGAATACTGTTAATATTTTGATAGATGTTCAATTCATCTTAAGGGCTATACTATTAGGTAAAACTTATAGTATCATCCATAATAACATAATAGCAAGAAAGCTATAAATAAATTTAATTAAAATTATAAAAGATATGCCACAATTAGTACCATTTTTTTTTGTAAACCAAGTAGTATTTGCATTTTTAGTATTAACAGTATTAATATATGTATTAAGTAAATTTAATTTACCTAGATTAGTTCGTTTGTACATTTCACGTTTACACATAAAAAAATTATAAATGAAAATATAATATTAGTATAAATATATATATATTTATGTAATTTTTACACATAGACCATTTTAATAATAATAATTTATTATTTTCAAGGAATATAGGAAGACCAAATGAACATGGTCATCCTAGAATAAGAATATGTGTGGTAGTAAGTGAACCAAAACGAATATATAAATAAATAAATTATAAATATAAACAATATTAGTATATGTTATAAATATTTATTAAAAATTAACAATTTAAATATATTAATTACAAAAAAAAATGAATCAAATAAATTTTGTATTAAGTCCATTAGATCAATTTGAAATAAGAGATTTATTTTCAATAAATGCAAATGTATTAGGTAATATGCATTTATCATTAACAAATATAGGGTTATATTTATCAATAGGTTTATTTATAATATTAGCCTATCAATTATTAGCAACAAATAATAATAAAATAATACCAAACAATTGATCAATAAGCCAAGAAGCTATATATGCTACAGTACATAGTATTGTAATAAATCAATTAAATCCTACAAAAGGACAAATATATTTCCCTTTTATATATGCATTATTTATATTTATATTAGTAAATAATTTAATAGGTTTGGTTCCATATAGTTTTGCATCAACATCTCATTTCATTTTAACATTTTCAATGAGTTTTACTATAGTATTAGGAGCAACATTTTTAGGATTACAAAAACATGGATTAAAATTCTTTTCATTATTTGTACCTTCAGGTTGTCCTTTAGGATTATTACCTTTATTAGTTTTAATCGAATTTATTTCTTATTTATCTAGAAATGTATCTTTAGGATTAAGATTAGCAGCTAACATATTATCAGGTCACATGCTTTTATCTATATTAAGTGGATTTACATATAATATAATGACTAGTGGAATATTATTTTTCTTTTTAGGTTTAATACCTTTAGCATTTATTATAGCTTTCTCTGGATTAGAATTAGCTATTGCATTTATTCAAGCTCAAGTTTTTGTAGTATTAACTTGTTCTTACATTAAAGATGGTTTAGATTTACATTAATTATGAAAATAATTAAGGTAAATATTGTTAAGGTAGTAAAAAAAAAAATGTGATCTATTAGATTAATAGATAAACTACACTTATTAGTAAAAAAGGGGATAGACCCTAATAACTAATTTTAAGAATAGGCCTTTTTGTCTATAAATGTTATAAAATATGAAAAGGAAAGATATAAAAAATTTATGAAAAGGAAAGTCCGATACTATTCAATTATATATGCAAGTAAGCTTTATTAAAATATAAGGAATTTAACAGAAACTAAAAATTATAAATTAAAACGTTATTGTAACGTTTTTTAATAATTGCGAACACTACCCCTATATTTAGTATTAATTTAGAATTATAAAAAAAAATTTTTTTATTATTTAACAGAAACCGGCTTAATTATATCTTTAAATTTGAAATAACTAGATTATATATATATATATATACATAATGTTGCTATATATATTTATATAATAACTTAAATTATAAGAACAAATAAAAAAAATACCTGTTAATTAAGGTGTAGGTAATATCCTCTTTTTTGCCTATACCGGATAAATTTTGAGTTTGATGATGGCTCTGATTGAACGCTATCCAAGTACTTGACACATGCTAATCGAACGACTAATTAGTTATGTATATAGTTGTTAAACTAATTACTTATTATAACTAAATAGTAGTGGTGTACAGGTGAGTAAATGATAATTTGGCTACCTTAAAGAAAGGGAAAAATCCCTTATATAAAAAAGGCAAGTTTCCTGAAAAAAAAAATTTTTTGATAAAGGAAGCGTAGGTACGCTTTAAGATGTTAATTATTATCTCGGAGAGTAGTAGAAAAGGTAATGACTTTACTAGCTAAATCCGTAGTCGTGACTGAGAGGTCGATCGACCACATTGGGTCTGAAAAAACCCCAATGCGTTTTAGTACAGCAGTGAGGAATATTGGTCAATGGCCGGAAGGCTGAACCAGTAACTTGGAAGAATGTATGTGTATTATTATAATACAATAACGATTAATTCGTATAAAATTCTAAATAGAATAAAGAAAAAAAATATGACTATTTTCTATTTATAAGTCTTGGCCAATATACGTGCCAGCAGTCGCGGTAATACGTAAAAGACTAGTGTTAATCATCTTTATTAGGTTTAAAGGGTACCTAGACGGTAAATTAAACTCTAAATGAGTACTTGTTTACTAGAGTTTTATGAGAGAAGGAAGAATTTCTGGAGTAGTGATTTAATACGTATATCCCAGAGAGACTGGTAACGGCGAAGGCGTCCTTCTATGTAAAAACTGACGTTGAGGGACGAAGGCTTGGGTAGCAAGAAGGATTAGATACCCTAGTAGTCCAAGCAGACAATGATGAATGTCATAGACTAGTTATACATTAGTCTATAAATGAAAGTGTAAGCATTCCACCTCAAGAGTAATATGGCAACATATAAACTGAAATCATTAGACCGTTTCTGAGACCAGTAGTGAAGTATGTTATTTAATTCGATGATCCGCGAAAAACCTTACCACAGTTTGAATAATTTACAAGTGCTGCACGGCTGTTTTTAGTTGATGTCGTGAGATTTGGTTAAGTCCTTTAATTAACGAAAACCCTCACTTTATTTGAATTTATAAAGTGGATCGCCAATATATAGGTTAGATAATAGGGATTAAGACAAGTCATCATGGCCTAAATACTGTGGGCTATAGACGTGCCACATATGCCTTTACAAAGGGATGCGATTTTGTGAAATTGAGCTAATCCCCCAAAAATGGATATAATATGGATTGTAGTCTGAAACTCGACTACATGAATAAGGAATTACTAGTAATCGTGAATCACCATCGTCACGGTGAAACGTTGATCAGTTGGGTACTAACCACTCGTCAGGCGCTGAAAGAAGTATGTGCAAGAAGTTTGGTTTGCTTATAATTATTATATATAATTAGTTATATAAATTTATAAGTTAAATTTTCGCATGCATGACTTTGATTGGTGTTAAGTCGTAATACGGTTCGTGTAATGGAAATTGCACGGGATGAATTAACATTAACAATTATTACATAAGAAAAATATATTTATATGTTTTTTTATATATATATGTATATATTTTTATTTATTAAATTATGTATATATATATATTGTATATGTATATATATTATTAATGTCCTAAATTAAAATATATATCTATTTTAGTGATTAGACTACATTGAAATATTTATAATATTTTTTTTTCTTCAAAAGGAGGTTAATATGTATATATATATACGTATGTTTAAATCTTTAAAGGTATATTGAAAATAAAATAAAAAAAAACATTATTTTAAATTTAATCTGGTTCAAATCCAGGAAAAGATAAAATATTAAGGAAGGGTCCGCGTGTTGGTTTGCGGGTTGAGCTGTAAACTCAATGGCTCTAAGCCGTCGAAGGTTCGATTCCTTTTCTTCTTATAAAAAATTAAGTTAGATATATCTAACTATATAATTAGCTATCTAGATATTAAAAAAAATAATGAAAGATTAATATAATTAAATTAAAAATGAATAATATTTTAATGTATAAAGAATATATAACTAATAAATATTTAGATAATATATTAGGAGATAGTATAACTAATGAATTTAAAGTAGAATATGTAGATTACAATGATATATCAAAAGGATTATTAGATATTTTATTAATTAATGATAATATAACTAATGGATTTAAAGTAGAATTTTTAGATATTTTATATGTATTATCAATAATATTTGGAGTATTTACAATTATAAGTAGAAATCCAGTAATATCTGTATTATTTTTAATAGGTTTATTTGTAAATATAGCAGGAATATTAATATTAGCAGGAATAAATTATTTAGGATTATCATATATATTAGTATATGTAGGAGCTGTATCAATATTATTTTTATTTATATTAATGTTAATAAATATAAGAATATCTGAACTATTAAGTGAAACTAATAATGATATACCTTTAGCAGTATTAACAGTATTAATATTTTATTATATAATAGGACAAGTAATACCTAGTAATTTCACAGATAAAACAATAATAACAAGTTTATCAAATAGAATATCAGGAATAAATAATATAGAAATAAAAAATGAATCAAGTCTAATAGATTTAAATCAAGAAATAGGGTATGTAACAAGTAAAGGTTGAGAAAATACATTAGTGGAGTTTACACAAAT
>JAGUQC010000015.1:10091-25794 GCA_018408605.1 Aspergillus unguis
TAGTAGTAGTAGTAGTAGTAGTAGTAGTAGTAGTAGTAGTAGTAGTAGTAGTAGTAGTAGTAGTAGTAGTAGTAGTATAATTATACAGTATTTTATATATTTTATATCTTTTATGTATTTTATATATTTTATTAGTATACTAGTATATAATAATGGCCTTAGTAGGTTAGATTAAGCTTAACTTAAACCTATCAAGTTTTAATAACTAAGCTTAACTATAAGGCCTTGCAGGTATTATGATGTTAATGCCTAAGCCCTATAATATTCTGTACACTACTTAATAGGTTCTAGGGTAATTATAAGACAGCTGGTAATTTTTATAGTTTTTTTTTTAATAAAAGACTTATAAATTTTATATAACCTTAGTATAAAAACTTTTATATTTAAATTATAAGCTATATTTATTACTAAGCTATATACATGCCTAGCTTTAATAATAGTTTAGAAACTTATATTTAGATATTATAATTATTATAGTATAAAAAACTAATATATTAGCCTATTACCTATATGTCTTTAGAAATAAAGATCTTTAAGAGAAAGTGATAGTTATAAGGCCTTATAAGTATTATAGTATTAATACCTAGAGCTTATGATATGTTATATATTATTTAATAAGGTGTAAGGAAATCTTATAATTTATATAATCTTTTAATAAAGTCTTATAGATTTATATAATCCTAGTATAAAAAACTCTTATATTAACTCTATATAAAATAAACCCGCCTGGCCTAATCCTTAGCTAAACCTAGTTAAAACTTAGTAAGTCTTAAGTTTCTAACTCTATTTAATATAAGTAAGAGCAGTAGCTAATCTTTACTAATCTTTTAAGTAGTACTACCTCTACTTAATATACTAGTATATCTAGGACCTCTAGAACCTAGGAGCTAAACTAATAATCTAATAAATACTTATATATATTAGCTTAAAGAGAAATAAGAGAGCTAATAAAAAGGTAAAGCTAGTAATATTATAAGGTCTTAATTAGAGTTAAAATAAGGTTTTTAATATAGGATGATCTCAAGAAATCTCTATAGTAGAACAGCAGGTTTACCAAAGAATTAAAAAAAAGATCAAAGAAATAATAGGCTTTAATTATAATAGTGAAGCCTATTAAATACTTAATAAAAAGCTCCAGGGAGGGGACAATCAAACAGCATGCTAGGCTGGCGCAGACCAGCGCTACTATAGCCTATACTGATGGAAGCAGCTATAGGGGGGGTGTTAGTACTATAGTAGTCCTAGGAGGAAGGCATATAGATCAGCCACTAAGGAAAGAAGCTAACTATATAGTATATTATATAGAATTAGTTAGGATTATAATAGCCTAGTATCAGCACTATTACTAGAGACTAGAGAACTTATAATAATAACTAATAATTAGGCTGTAGTATAGGTATATGCTAAATCTAAGTAGTAGTTAGGCTAATTTATATTTAAATAGATTATCTATCTACTAGACCTACTTTATGCCTGGGGCTAAACAGCCTAGATATATTAGTTATTAGGTTATAAAGATGTCCCTGGTAATAAGCTGGTAGATAAAATAGTAAAGTAAGTAGTAGAGTAAGCTGCAGGTATAGATATAGTTATAAAGATATTAGATATATAGAGGCCCCTCAGGCACCTACTAGTTTCAGTAGTAAAGTAATACCTATATATACTTACCTAATGTTACAGACTTTGATATATCTTAATATATTACCATGTATAACTACTTGCCTGCTTAGTACTAGCATGCTAATATACTAAGTATTTAAGCCTATAGATTATTAGACCTCTAATTTTCTCTCTTATACTTTATATTTTAGACATTTGTACCAGATAGCTTCTAATATACAGAATATCTACTGACGGCCGTCATACCTAAAAAGCCTAATAGAACTAGTAGACTACTAATATCTACAGGGCCTATACCTAGAAGATACTATCTAAGATTATTAAATATATACTAGAACTATATAAGGGTATTCTATATATATATAGCTCAGTACTAATATAGATATAAACTAATAAGATAGTACTTATAAGTTATTTTAATACTTTTAGTGCTATAAAAATAACTACCTGCCTTTATAAGAGGGTAGTATATATATTCTAATAGTATATAATTACTATACTAACCTATAATTAAGTATACTATAAAGAAAGAAGTAAGTTACTAACTACTAGTATCTATTATAGATTAGTAATAAGCTAGGCCTTATTTATAGAGCTGCAGAATTTATAATATAAATATAGCTTCTAGGCTAATTTAAAAGTATTATAGACTATAGTTCAGGCCCTATAGGCTATAATAAAGGAATATTAATAAGTTGTTAAACTTAGGATTAAATAAGGACTAATAAATCCTTTAACCTCTAAGGGCTAGTAGTAAATAATACCTATAAGAATATAAAGCCTAGAACTTAGAAGCTGCTTATAAATATAAAGACTTAAATAATATTAGAGGAAAGCTATATATAAGAGATATAGGGAATACATATAATATATAAAGAGGGACTAGGGGACAGATAGATAGAGAGGTCTAAATAACTTTATTTCTATATATTTAGATCATCTTAGCAGAGTAGCTTGCTGTTAGATAGAGACCTTTTCCAGTACTCAGCCAAGAGCTAACAGATCTGCATATAAATCAATCAATCATACTTAATAAAAAAGTTAGATAAAATAATACTATAGCTATATAAAGGTCTTTTCAAGCCTTATAACTTAGTTATTATTTAACTTTATTTTAAATATTGTAAGGATCTCCATATTAGGCAAAAGATCAACTAGACCAGTAGGCCAAAATAGCCTCACCTAGTTACTAGTTCCCAATATTGTACATAATCCCCTCACATGCCTACTCATGTGTCTGTCATCACGTGCCGGACCTCACATGGCCTCTTACAAATATTTAATATTTAATTATTATCTTTTTAAGATCAAGTAGTATTTAAATAAGTATTATATATATTAAGACTAGGCTAAATAGACTTTATAATATATTTTACTAATCTATAAGAGAGTAGGCTAGATAGATAGAAATAATAATTAAGATTATTATATAAATAAAGATTAGCCTCTATACTAACTATAACATAATAATATTAGAGTTTAAGATAGTAAGATATATAATAGAGTTTATATTATAAATAAGCCTTCTAGACTAGTTTAGAAAGATAAAGATTAATCTAAATCTCTAAAACTTTAAAAAGATTTAAAAATACTAAAATCTCTAAGATAGGTAGGCTATAAGAACCTAGAATCTCTAAAATAAATATAATACTTTAAGACCTAAGATTTCTTAGAGAATAGTAAATATAGTAATTTATTATATTATTAAAATTATAATTTATTAAGCTAATTAAAGCTTATACTAGGGACTGGATCTACTAGATAATAAAGAAGTTTATAGGCTATAAAATTAAGTACTAAAAATAATTATTAAAAGGCTTTAAAAAAGGTCTTTAAGAACTAAGTCCTCTAGGGGCTATAAAGATAAACTAAAAACTTATGAAATAGAAAGGAAGTAGAGGTTAATTAAGTTAATATTAATATATCTAAATTAGGAGATAAGAAGCTAGTTATATAAGAAGCTTTACTTTTATTTATATAAGATTATTATTATTACTATAATTAAAGTATTAATAGCTTTTTAAGTCCTACTTAAAATAATAAAGTAATTATATAGGTAAATCATATATTATGCTATAATAAGTTAATAAACTTAAATTAAATTAATATAAGTAGCTATATAAGATCTAATATATAAGGCATGACATAAGTAGGTATATACATAAGGGGATTATATATAATATTAGGAATTAGTAACTAGGTAAGGCTACTCTAGCCTATTAGTTATATTAACTATTTATTAATCTTTTGCCCAATATAGAGATCTGTAAGAAGCCACATGAGGTCTGACATATAAAGTGATATATAAAGTGACATATAAGTAGACATATAAGGGGATTATATATAATATTAGGAACTAACTAATCCTTATAAAAACCTTCTAAGTTATATTTTTAATATAATCATACTAATTAAATAGCTAGATAGGCTAAATAATTAATTCTTTAAAAATTATACTTTTTTATTTTAATATATTTTTAATCTATTATAATATAGCTAAATTTTATTAAAAAATTAAAAATAAAATATTTATTATTATAAATATATTAAATTATTAAAAAAAACTTAATATTTTAAAAGCTGTATAAGACTTTAAGCTAAATTAATAAATTCTTAATATATAATAAAAAAATAAAGACTTTTTTATTTAATAGTTACCTACTAATTTAAAGTTAAATCTAAATAAAAATAAAGTACTTCATAAATATTTAGATACTATGAAAAAATATTTTATATAATTAATATTATTTTAAAAAAATCTTATATAAATCTAGTAACTTTATTACTAATTATTAAAAACTATTAGCTTAATTATTAGCTATAATATTATTTTTAAATTATTAAGATTAATTAAAAGTAGACTTCAAACAAGAAAACTATTATTAATTAGTTTAAATCCGTATAAAGGATTATTAAAGTTAATAATATTATATAAAATAATATATAAAATTTTAATAAAACTAACCTCTATATTAAAATAGATAAAGATTAATAAATAGTTACTTAAAATCTTTTTAAAAATAAGCCTTATATTACTATCTTATTAGTGTAAGAATTTATTATTATATTAATCATTAGAATACTCCTCTACTTATTATCATATCAAATAATATTTTTTAAAGATAATTTAATAATATTATTATTAGAGGTTAATACTATATTACTATTTTTAAAAATAGCTTTATAATAGATATACTAGTATTTTAATAAATATAAAACTTCTAATATAATGTTAAAAATAAATAAAAGGATTAGTATATATTATTTATAATAGCTTTAAATCTTATTATAAATAGAAGTTTATTAAATTTTATAAAACTTATAATATTATTATATTCTTTCTTTTATTTTATGATAGCTATTTTTTACAGCTATTTAATATTAGAATATTTTATATAATGAAATAATATATTTAAAATATAAGGATATATTCTTTTAATTATTATTCTTGATTAAATAATCAAGCTAGTGCAGCCAGTAACCCTCTTAATATTTAATAATTATAATATTAAATTAGTGAATAGTATAGTAAAAACAGCTAATTATTTTTATCTTTTATAAAATAAGATTATTTATTTATATAATATTAATTCTTATATTCTTTATAATAGTCTAAATAAGCTTGTTTATTAAATTTAGTTAATTAATATTATATATAAAGATTATGAAGATAGAATTAAAGTACTATATAAAACTCTCTAAATAATATATAAAGTAAATAAATACTTTTAAATATTATATATATTTTAAAGGAGTAGTATTTAATTATTTTATTTTATAAAGTACTAGAAGATAAAGGTTAATATTAATAATAAAAAAAGAAGTAAAAGTAGAAATATATTAAAATACTTCTTAAATTTATTAATATTTATATAGAATAGGGTATTATCCTAAAGAAGATATAAAAGGTTTATTAAAAAAATTAAAGAATAAGACTTTTATTTATATCTACTTTTATTATAATTACTTTAATATTTATTAAGATATTTAATTCTAAATAGTTTTATTTATAAAAATTAGCTGTTTAGCCTACCTAGCTATTTAACTAGTAGGGTCATAATAGGGGCACAACTCCAAACATTTCTGTAGGGGTTGGTTATTACTTATTATAAAGGAATATAAAACTAATATAAAATAAATTACTAATTATAATAATACTATTAATATTAAAAAAGGATATTTTATACTTATTTATTTTATAAGTATAATTTATAATTAGAATATATAAGTTTTACTATAATAATTTAAGGCAGCTTTAATGAATATAAATAGACTAATTAGATATTTTTTATTATTTATTATATAATTAAATAGCTATTTATCTTTTTTAAGTAAAGTAATAAGTAATGCTTAGATTAAAGAATAACTATTAAAAAATTTATAGTATAATTTCTAGGGGTCCGCTATATGCACACCAGTCTTGCTAGCTACACACCGGGATTGGCTAGCTACACACCAACTAAACCTAATTAGGAATAGTATTACTACATATTAATTACTCTATAGCAACTTAGTAGGCGGCCACCCTACTATACCATATTCTCTATCTTCTATATTCTCTTTATACAGGCTATACTAGATATTGCTTATAAGCACTAGGATAGAGGGTAATAAAGACCTTACTAAGGTACTTATTAATTAAGACTATAAATATAAGCTCCTACCTATTCCCTCTACTTTATTTAGTAATAAAGTAGTATTTATTAAAAAAACTAATCCCTTTTAAAATCTTTATAGATTTAATTTTAATTAATTCCTTTTTAATAAGTACTATAAATCTTTTTATTAAAATTATTAATTTTTAAATCTTTTTTAATAGCTTTATTAATTTAGTTACTAAATAAATATTACCTCTACTCTTTATAATTTATATTTTTATATTTAAATCTAAAGCTAAGGCCTTTATTAATAACTTTATTAAATCTTATAAATATACTTTAATTATTAAAACCTTTAAATAATATAATACTACTAGCTAAATTAAGATTTAATATTTTAAGTATAACTACAGCAGTAAATATTAGTTTATTATTAAAAAAAATAAATATATTTAAAAGATAAAAATATACTATAATAACTATTTTTTTAAAATAATACTTTATTAATAAGAGAATAATATATAGGCTTTAAAAATTAATAATTCTAATTATAATTATAATACTTTTATAATTTATATATATCCCTTTTTTTATATAATTAAAGTCTAGAAGCTTTTTAAAATAATTATTATATATTTTTTAATGGATTATTAAAGCTCCTAGGTATAATAATAATATAAATTTAATTATCCCCTATAATATCTATAATATTTAATAGAAATTATATTATAAATTTTTTAATAGTTACTTTTTAATTTAAGCTTTACTTACTGCTTTATTTAAGAAAGGTAAATAGCTATTTAACTATATAATAAATAATAAAAAATATCTAATTAGCTTATTTTATATTTATTAAAGCTGCTTAAAATTATTATAATAAAACTTATATATACTAATTATAAATTATACTTATAAGATAAATAAGTATAAAATACCTTTTTTTAATATTAATAGTATTACTATAATTAGTAATTTATTTTATATTAACTTTATATTTTTTTAAATAATAGATATTTTATAAATTTACTCTTATTAATTTATCTAATATATTTAACTAGCTAAATCTTTAGCACCCTCTTACTATCTTAATTAATAAGGAATTAGCCTTAATTAATATTTATAAGAATATCTTCCCTACTACTAATATTATAATCTATTTATAATATATTAATAATAATATTCTTTTTAAAGCTAAATTAATACTTTATAAAAAACCTTTTTAATTAACTTAAGATAGTACTACATCTAAAAAATAAAAAAATAATAAAGGAATTCTATACTAATATTTATAATTAGTAAAAAGTAATACTTATAGAATAATAAAAAGTCTTTAATATATTAATACTTAAATCTATAATAATAGAATAGGCAGCTTTTAAAATTAAGTATAATAATAAATTATTTAATTCTCTAGTTAATTATATTAAAAAAGAAATAGCTTAACAAAGTTATTAAAAAATAAATCTTTAATTACTTTATAAATTCTAGCTTCTATATTAATATATATATAATATTTTATAATAAAAGGTCCTATATCTACTTTAAAAGTAATCTTAGTATCTTAGTTATTAATTATATATATATTATATACTCTTTTAATTATATAATTATATATCTTTATAACCTCTATAATAAGATAATTAAATATAAATATATTAATAAGCTAACTAGCTTATTATATATCTTTCTCTTTAATAATATTCTTATAAAGATATTTTATAAAGTCTTATATAAAATATAAAAGATTTATTAATAATATTTATTTATTTAAAAAGATAAGCTCTTTATTCTTAATATCTATTTTATTCTTAATATCTATTTTATTCTTATATATATTACTATAGGTCTTTCTTATATTTATATTATTAAAAAGTACTTTAATTAATAGTAATTATTATAAGTTAATAATTTTTATTCTTATTAATACTTATATCTAATTACTTAGATATTTACTCTAGATCTTTATATAATTATTTTAAAGCCCTATATTATTAAATTAAGATAAGAAAGACTAATAAGATTATTTAATAATATTATTAAATTATTATTATTCTTAAAGAATTAAATTATAGGTATAATATATAAACTATCTAAATTTAAATATATTAAGACTTTAGAAAAGGCTTTAAAATATAAATAATTATTAAAATTAACTAAGAATATAACATCCTTATTATCTCTACTATAAAAACTATTATTAAAAAGTAAGGATATATTTAAGAATAGTCTGATACTCTCTAAATCATCTCTATTATTAATATATAAGTATAATTATACTACTACTAGTACTAGCTTTATAATTCCTACTTTATTAGATCTAATTAATATTATTATAAGCTAAAAATCCTATTTTAATAAGAAGGTTTACTATATAAACTATAATAATTATTAACTATATTATTACTACTTAATTTTATCTAATATATACAATCTTTATATTTATAATAAATATTACTTAATCTTTATTTAAGTATAATCCCTATCTAACTTATATAAGAATTAACTAGATAGTATATAAGTTATAATATAGAATATAAAGACTAGTATAATATTTTATATTAGAAAGGATAAGAAGTAGCTACCTACTAAGTTATTATAGAGTAATTAATATATAATAATACTATTCCTTAGGTTTAGTCAGTATATAGCTAGCCAATCCTAATATATAGCTAGCAAGACTAGTGTATATATAGCAGATCGTGATTTCTATTAAATATTATAAATATGATAGAAAATAATTAAATTTATATTATTATTATATCTAGCAGCTTTAATAATCTATTAAAAAAATAATACTAATATTTAATTATATAATAAATATTTTAAAAAGCTTCTAAACTTTAATTATATAAAGAGAAGGATATATATAAATTATAAAGATATTATAATTATAAATAAGATTATTAATTTTTAAAGCTTATATATTATTCTTTTATTAATAGAGTACTATCTTAAAGAAATAGTTATTATAATATATTCTTATTTTCTAAATATATTTATTTTTTTTTAATAATAAATTAATATTTACTACTGCAGTTATATTTAAGATATTAAATCTTAATTTAGCTAGTAATATTATATTATCTAAAGGTTTTAATAATTAAGATATATTTATAAGCTTTAATAAAGCTATTAATAAAAATTCTAGCTTTAAATTTAGATATAAAAAATATAATTTATAAAAAAGTAAATATAATATTTATTTAATAACTAGATTAATAAAGCTGCTAGAGGATATTTAAAAACTAATAATTTTAATAAAGAGGTTTATAATACTTATTAAAAAGGGATTAATTAAAATTAAATTTATAAAGGCTTTAAAAAGAATTACTTTTTTAGTAAATACTACTTTATTACTAGATAGAGTAGAGGGGATAAGTAAAAGCTTATATTTATAGTTCTAATTAATATCTTAGTAAGGTTCTTATTACTCTTTATTCTAGTATTAATAAGTAATATCTAGTATAGCCTATATAAATAGAATATAAAAGATAAAGAATATAGTATAATAGAGGTAGGGTAACTACCTATTAAATTATTATAAAGTAATTAATATATAATAATACTATTCTTAATTAAGTTTAGTTAGTATATAGCTAGTAAGACTAGTATATATATAACAGACCTCTATCTTTAATTCTAAATTTATATTTTATTTTTAATTTAATAATTTATTTAATAAAAATAATATTCTTCTAGTGAATACCTAAATATTATTAAATCAAATTATAATATTTCTTAAGAATATAATAGATATTATTTTTTAATTTACTAAACTTATTTCTCTCTAATATCTAAAGAAGTACTTATAATATTAATTTAATTGTTTATATTTTCAATAACTAATAAATAAAAACATCATTAAAAAACAGCTAAGAATATTAAATATTTAAACCTAAGATATATTAAGTATCTCTAAAAGATTAAGTTTTAATAAAATATTAGACTCTTTATATACTACTGGTAAATTAAAGCTTACAACTAATTATATATTTTTTCAGTATCTTATATTTATTGTCTTATAAACTATAATAAATCTTAAAAAAAAAAATATAAATTATACTAGCTTAAAAGTTCCTTAAAATATTATAAGATCTTAAATACTACTTAAATTAAGTTAGATAGTTTAGGTATTTATTTAGGGGTTGCCTAATTAGAGGCTATATATATTAAAAATAAATAAAGATTATTACTATTAGAAAACCTACTATTATAGTATAATTAGTATTTATAGATCTATAAAATAAATTTTATAATCCTTAGTTCCTTATATATTTTAATCTTAACAAATAGCTTTATTTTAATATTAATACTTTATATACTATAGATAGAGTTATAGTCTAATATCTTAAGAAATTATAATAAGTAAATTAATAAATAATTTAATTAATAAGTTATATAAATAAAGTTATATATTTTATACTTAATAAAATATAGTTTATATTATATATGATATTTAGTAATTTATTAATTTAATATGTATATTATATTTAAATATATTTAAATATATTCCTTATTATTTTATTATACTATATATAATCTAAATTTATTTTAATATATATAATAATAAGCTAGATATAAAAGAATTAAATAATAGCCCTAAGCCCTAAATTAGTATCCTAATTAGATATAATATTAGAGAATTAAGTTTTCCTAAATTAACTTAGGAAAACTCAGTAGGGATATTAAATAAGTTTTTATATATAAAAACTGGCCTAAATCTAAGTTGAGTTTCTCCCTAAAATAAAAAACTTAACTTAGGTGGAACTGCATCTTAAAAAACTTACTTAAACTCACCTGTATCTAAGACTATTTATTTTAAAAGAACCTCTAAAATTTTAAAAGTACTTTTTAATATTAGAGCTAATACTAATTTTTATTATACTAATACTTACTAGAAAATAATATCTTATTTAATAATAAGAATATGATATAACCTATCTAGTTTACTAATAATAAATCAGCACCCTACTATAGTATTATAATTATAAGGCCTAAATTTTTAACTTAGATTAAGAATATTAAATATCTAATATAATATTCTAGGTAATTAATATTTAAGTAATCTAATATTATATTATTTTAGATTATATCTAGATTACTATTACTAATCTAGGTCTAGCTTTATTTATAGGCTAATAGTACTAATAATAATTAAAATAATTCTAAATATTAATCTAAAAATTAAAATAGTTTATATAAATTATAAAGAATAGCTTAGTTATATTTCTTATATTTAATCCTAAGACTAGAAATAAATTAACAGACAGCTTATATTTATATTATAAAATATAGGAGTAGGTATTCTTAGTATAAAGAATAGCTAGCTATATTAATAGAAGAATATACTATATATAAAATCCTGATTTAAGAGGAAAAACCCACCCTTATTTAAACTATTATATAGCCTATTATAATATTAATTAAAAATATTAAAAAAGTATCTAGATAAGATACTTAAATAAGATTAGATTTAATTATTATAAAGCTTAGCTGGAGTACTAGTACTTTTTATCTAAAAATTAAATAAATTATTATATCTATATATTAATTATTAAAGTCTTAATATTATTATATTAAAGAACTAATACCTGCTATCTTATATTAATAAGTTAATAGACTATTTAATATATATATAGTTCTTTATTAAACTAAATCTCTATAATATATATTACTAAATTCATATAAAATAAGATAATAAGTAAAAGATAGCATCCTAGACTAGATATAATTATCTTAAATATTTAGTTATATTTTTTAGGGTCTGTTATATATATATTAATCTTATTAGTTATATACTAACTAAACCTGATTAAATATAGTATTATCATATATTAATTACTCTATAATGATTTAGTAGGTAGCCACTCTCTATCCTTTCTAATATAAAATACTACACTAGTCTTTATGTTATAACTTATATATTAATATAATTCCTAATTATTCTATCTATCCTTACTAATCTGCCTACCCCCTCTGAAATTTAAGTACTTACTAACTTTAAAGCTATTCTAAATAGCTATAATATAATAAATATAATTAAAATTAATTATCTTAATAATTAGAATATCTTATTTTAGTATATCCTATAATCCTATAAGCTATATATTTTATATAAGAATCTCTATATTACGTAAAAGATTAACTAGACTAGTAGGCTAAAATAGCCTTACCTAATTACTAGTTTCTAATATTATATATAATCCCCTTATATACCTACTGATGTGTCACCTTATATTCTGGACCTTATATACCTTCTTATATTTTAATAATATATTTTTTAGTCTTATTAAAGTTAGTAGAGTAGAACTAGTTAAAAGACCCTTTTTAACTTTAGATTATATATTTTATAATAAAATAAGATCTCAAGCCTTTTAAATAAAGAGACTATTTATAAAAGTTATTTATTATTTAGATTATTTCTTTTTCTCCCCTCCTTTTTAATAATTAAATAAAGATTAGTATTTTTTCTTATTAAAAAAAATAATATTATAAATTACTTTCTTATAATCTTTTATAAGTTCATTTAGAGCTATCTTTAATAATATTAAAGTATTTTAAAAGTCTTAATTTAATAATTTCTTAATTAAAAAAAGTTTTATTTATACTTAATAGACTATTTAATATATACAGATTTAAAAGAAAGAAGTAAAAGTATCTTTATAATTTAAAGAAAGTATTAAAGTTAATAGAATAATATATAACCTTTTTAATATTTTATTAGAATTAAATAGCTGTATTCTAGTAATAGTAAAGCTACTTTTTAACTATTTTAAAATATAAAGATATTTTAATAAGCTTTAAAATAGGTATTTAAGAAGTTAAACTTATTAATATAATAGATTTTCTTATTTATCTTTTTTCAAATAATATCTCTATAAGCCTTTTTTAAAGATTTAAAATATCTAATATTTAAAAGCTAAAAAAGATAATATAAATATTTAAAAGAGATATATAAATAGCTATAATATTATTATTCTTATATATCTTATTAAGGAGTTAAATAGCTCCTATAATTATTTATTCTATAATTATTCAGAATAAATAATTAGTACTTTTTTTATCTACTTATTTATAGCTGGAATAAAGACTTTTTAAAACTAATAAAGTTTAATTTTATTAATAGTCTATTTATTAGAGCTTATTTTAATTTTTTAATCTTTAGTTAGAAGTACTTTATTACACTATTTCTTAATATAAACTTTTCTCTTAAAAATAATAGTAGATAAAATACTTTATCCTTATAAATTAATATATTTAATTATTATATTCTATTTTTAATTATTAGGCTGAATAAGGTAAGGCTTGTTAAATATATTGAGTTCAGTAACTATCTTAATAACTATTATTAGATTTATTATAAAGCTAATTTTATTAAAATTATAAAAGAATAATCTTTAAATCCTTATATAAAGCTCTTTAATAGTTATATTTTTATATAAATTAACTTTTTAATCTTATTATAATATTTAATAAATTTAGATATTTAATTCTTTCTAATAAGTCAAGAGGAGATAAGGCTATTAATTTATAAGATTATATTAGCTATTTCTTATATATAAAAAAACTTAGAATTTTATATAGATTTTTAAATACTATCTATTTAATTAAAGTATTCTTTTTAGTTAGGGATAGCTAGTAACTAGTATTATAATGTTTTTATTAAAATTAGTAACTGTAAGACTAGCTAGGTCTTATGGGAGTGTCAATCTACTAAGGTTCTTTATAATATTAATCTGACTAATAAGGAACAAGAGTTCAGGTTTAAAAGAGTTAAATAGAATTAATTACTTAAAAATCTTTACTACTAACTATCTAGTCCCTTCTTATAGGTTAGGCCTTCTAGATTTTTAAGATCTTTAAGTCTTCTATTTAATATATCTACTAACTTAGGTATTTAGTTCTTAGAAAGTTAGTTAAGAGGCCTTTAACCCCTAATTAATTTAATAGTATAAAGGATTCTTAAAGTATTAAAGATATAGTTATTCTAGCCTTATTTTATTAATAGCTTTTTATAATTATTTCTCCTTCTAAAGAAGGGTTATCTATAATCTATTATTAGTCTATTCTTTTAATAATAAAAGTATTACTTATTATACCTAATATAGCTTTATTATTAATAAATTAAGAAAATAGAAGTAATATAAAGACTTTTATTATTATAAACTAATTTAGTATAATATAAGGGTATTATAAGATATATATAAATATAGATATTAGCCTCTATAAAAGCTATAATTATTATTATTTTTTAGATCTAGAATTACTAGCTAATTTTAATAATTATAAAGATATTTCTCTATTACTGTTATAGGCGAGCCTAAGATCTAGTTAATTAACAGAGTTCCTATTTAATAAGAAGGATTTACTAAGGAGAAAAAAAAAAGAGGAGAAGTTGCCTTATATAAGAGAATAGTAAAAATATAAGAGTAGGGCTTAAATAAGGCTATTTAACTAAGTAGGACTTAATTCTAAGTTTAAAAATACTTAAAGTACTTTAAAGATCTTATAATAATACCCCCCTTCCTTTTTTTATATAATAATAGTAACCTGTAAAGGGTGGGCAGTTATATAATAATATATACTATTTTTAATAGTTACCTTCTTATCTACTTCTATAGAGCCTTACTTATAAATATTTATATATAATATAATATAACTATCTTCTATCTTATCTACTACCCTATTTCTATATTCTTATATAGTAATATACTTTCTTTTTATATTAACTTACAGGCCTTAACTGTCTATTATATTTAGAGTTTTTTTATTATTATACCTACTAATTATAACTGCTTTATTATTCCTATATCTGGATATATAAACCTTACTATTAATAATAATTAGTATATTTAGTTCTACTTTACTAATTTTAGTAATAACTACCTTTATACTATCTATTATACCTAGAAGTAGGTATAATATTTAGTATACTCTCTTTATATAAGTTAGATAGGCTAACTATTAGTTAGAAAGATATTTAATATTATTCTTATTATAAGTTCTTTATATATCTTAATTATAATAGAGCTCCTATTATTACTACTTACTAAGTTTATATCCCTCTTAAGCTTATACTTAGTATAAAATTAATAGTAATAAGTTTATACTACTTACTAAAACTATATTAATAGTATTCTTATAGCTTTATATAATAATTATTATATAGATACCTATCCTAACTCTTATAATAGTAACTTTAGTAGTATTATATAATTTTTAAGATTCTTTAATAAAATATATACTAATTATAAGTAGAAGTCTTACTATTCCTATTATTCTTATATAATAAATAAACTTTATTAACTAGTTTAGCTTACCCTTCTATCTACTTATTTAATTAATAACTTAGTCTAAGATCTTATATAGGATATAATTATAAGTTATTTATTTTCTATAGTACTAAGATAGTCTAATATAAGCTTACTTAATAATATTCTTTATCTTTTATCTTTTTCCCCTCTCTTTTTATATTTTATTATACA
>JAGUQC010000001.1:0-67260 GCA_018408605.1 Aspergillus unguis
CTAACCCTAACCCTAACCCTAACCCTAACCCTAACCCTAACCCTAACCCTAACCCTAACCCTAAGCTAAACCCTAAGCTAACCCTAACCCTAACCTAAGCTAACCCCTGTTAGGTAGTTAAGAGCTCAGCAGATGCTGTAGTTGCCTGGCTCTAGGCAACCTAGGCATTAGTAGGGAGGTGCTGGATCTGGCTCTCTAGTAGGACATTATATAGAGTAGGGATAATAATATTATCTGTCTATACTGACTACTGCTCTATAGTAATCACCCAGTGCTAGATAGATGGGTGGTAGAGCCTAGGAAAAAGGATAAATATCTCTACCACCTCCAGCCCTTCTAGGTGCCTAAGAGGTAGGTAAGGGATATAGTAGACTAGGACCTAGGTAGACTACTACTGCCCAGACTCTGCATGCAGGAACTAGGTTAGGATCTAGTCTAAGTATATAGAGCTGTATAGACTGCTAATAGGCAGCTAGACAGCTATCCAGCTCAGACCCTAGCAGGCTATAGCTAGGCTGTGGGTAAATCTATCAGCACTGTCTATATTAAAGTAAATAGAGAGTTAGTAGTCAGCCAGATTTAGTATGTCTACTTTAAGGTCTAAGGTAGGTAGTGAAGGATCTATGGCTAGTATTAGTATATTATCTAATAACCCTAAGCCTTGCAGGCCTGTAGTAGGGGCTGGTTAGATACTAGTAAACAGCTCCTACTATACTGCTGGTAAAAGCACAGTATCCCAGTCAGCTGGATAGGGCTTAAGATCTGTATAGGAGAGGATATCTAGGTTATTAATAGCTACTAGTTATAATATAACCTTCTATTAGGTTGGTAGAGAAGATCCTGCCTCTAAACTATAGTCTGAATACCCATAATACTGTAGAAGCTGGTCTGCTAGATACTATATTAGAGCCTTAGTACTAGGGCTTACAGCTGGTACTACCTAGTTATAATTAGCTCCTATCCCTAGAACTGGTCCTATTAGTGACCTCTCTAGGGTCTTAGCAGACTATTAAAGTGGGCTACTTATAGGGTCTACTATACTAGCTAGTACTAGAGTTAGTAAGACTAGTTAAAGATAAAGATAGGATAAAGATACTATTACTATTACTCTTCTATACTCTCTCTATATCTGAGTCACTGTCACTACTCAGACTCTTAGGTACCCAGGTTATAGGCTTACAGTCTAGAGTATTATCCTTTAGGGGATTAAGTATTGCCAGTAATAAAAGTAATTAGGATAGGCTATTTAATAGCTTACCTGGCTGAAAATCAACTATTATAGCCTAGTTCTGGTAGGTAAGGACAGGTAGATACAGATTATCTAAGTCTAGTAAGGCAGGAGGTGCTTATTATAGGGAGCTGATCTTAGCTAAGGTAGCTGGGTATTAAGTATAGTAGTAATAAGTATTATAGTAGTTATATTACTTATGCTTAGTTATATAGATGTAAGGTCTTCCAGCTGGTATAGTAAGATAGAATATAGAGTTAGAATAATAGGATAGAAATTTATAAGGTTTATTATAAATTATTAAGATTCCATAAGATTATGGTAGAAGAGAGGTCAGGTATATATTTATATCTTTCAGCACCCTAACTAACTTTACTAAGAGCCTAGGATCTAAAAGGCCTGGGTTAATTTATTATCTATTAAAAAGTAAATCCTTTATAGGAAGATCTATTACTATCCCCTCTTTTTCTTTAACTTCTTAATATTAGAAGGTAGTATAAATATTCTTATTCTTATCTTACTCCTGATCTATCCCTAGTACCGGCAGTTATAAATTTTTAATTATATCTAATTTATCCCATCTAATATCCCCTGTGTTATAGGGTAATTATACCCCACCACCAGAGAAAGGAGATATTAGATATAACCAGGCAGTATAGTAGGTGCCTTAGATATAAGACCTATTAAAAGTAACCCTCTACCCTGCTATTATAGCACAGGCTGGTCTAATATTTATATATAACTAGTTTAATATAAGCATTCTATCCTAGTCCTAGTCTCTATCTTAGTGCTAATCCTCCACTGCTTAACAGTAACTATCTACCAGGAGCAGTTTCTCTGCACAGTAGTAATTTATTATATTAGATAGTACTTATATAGGTATAGTTAGAAGGGTTAGAGGGGACCCAGTCTTAAGGATTATATAAATATCTAGTATTTATTTTATATCAGCCTCTAGTACTCAGGTCCAGCACAGAACCTATAATACTCCTCTATCCTTAAGAAGGGATAGTTCTTATAGTATCTCTATTACTCTACTATCAGCCCCTATAGCTGTACAGCTAATACTGCAGGGTAGCCTAAAATCAGACCTATAGGTATTAGAGTGGGTATAGAAGACTATAAAGATGATTAACCTAACCTTAGATATATGACGGCCGTCAGCAGATATTCCGTATATTAGAACTATCTGGTACGATTATCTAAAATACAAAGCGTGAGGAGGAAAATTAGAGATCTATTAATCTGTAGGTTTGACTATTCAGCATAGCAGCACACTAGCACTAAACAGGCAAGCAGTTACAAGTAGTAATATATTAAGATATATTAAAGTCTATAACAACCCCCCCTTCTAAACCTTAAAATATCTTTATTTTAACCTCTTTGGAGCTACTAATTTATTATCTTTATTTAGGATAAGATACTCCTCCTTCTCCACTGCCTGTAACTAAGTGTCAAGCTGTTTTAGTAGTCTAGGATAATCTAGATATTACTAATAATATACTGCAACTTTTTCAGGTACATTTATAAAGTTGCTTGCTGGATACTAAGTATTATTAAAGTTATATCCTATAAACTGTACTTTATACTATAGGCAGCATTTCCTGCCTACTATCTTAGAAGCCATAATCTCCTCTACTTCCTATTTATCCTTACTGTTAATCTATATAGTGTCTGGCAGATTAATTACTTGCCTAGGTAGAGGTTCTATAATATAAGCCAGTCACAACTTCCCTAGTATAAATATTAGGTATATATATAATCCTTCCAGTAATTACAGCTTATATAAGTTCCTAACCTTCTTAATAATCCTATATAGTCCTGCTATCTAATTGGCCAGTTTCTTAGAAGGGTAGTCTATAATCTAGTTATCTATTATAACCATTACCTTATTCCTAACTTTAAAAGGGTCTTCTTAATGCTTATAATCTATATAAATCTTTATTCTCTCTTAAGCTATCTTCATCTGCTTCCTAGCAAACTCTTAAACTCCCTAGATCTGACAGGCCATTTTCTGTACCTTCTCCTAACTTAGTATGTAGGAGGGTAACTTTAGTCCTACTATAACAGCCTAGTCTATTAATATATACAGTTTAAAGCCTCTTTCTATTAGGAAGAGAGATACTTCTGTAGATTTATTTAGCAGGCAGGTATAAGTAAAGTTTAGTATAAGTAGTAACTTATCCCAGTCATTCTAGTAATATAAGATAAATGGTTAAAGTTGCTGGGCAATTTATTAATTTATAACTTCTACCTGCCTGTTTGCCTCAGGATAATATCCTAAAGTCAGACTTACTATCACCCCTAGTATCTTATATAGCTCCTTCCAGAATTCTGATACAAACTAGCTGCCTTAATCTAATATAATAGAATCCGGCAGTCCTACCTAGGGATAGAAATAAGTTATAAATAACTAAACCATTTCTAATACTTTAATAGTCTTTTTATATACTACTACATAAGCTCTCTTACTTAATTAACATACTACTATAAAAGCGGCATCATTCCCACTCCAGAATATAGGAAATAAGTAGAAATCCATATTAATATATTACTAAGGGTGTTCTAGAACTAGTAGAGGCTGTAGTAGTTCTAGTAGTTAATCCTAAGAGTTTTTTATCTACTTACAGATTATACAGTTATTAAGATATTAGATAATATCCTAATTCTATATTAGCTAATAATATCTTGCTCTTATTAGGGATCTTATTTTAGTATATCCTAGGTAGGCAGTAGATATCTATTAATAGGTTTTATTTAGTAGCTGTATAATTAAGTCTCCTCTATCAGCTATTACTAAATAGTCCTGAAAAAGTAATCTTTTCTTAGTATTAATCCTCTAGTCTGTATATCCTTCACAGGCCTTTTAGCAGAAGTCCTCTAATAATATACTATTCTAATTTACTTTTAGTATTTAATCCATAATATATAACTTTAGATTTATAAGGGCTAATTTAGCTTATTTTATACTTCTTAACTAGTAGACCCAATCATCCAACTATTCTAGATATAGTAATACTTAATTTTATTCCTCTAGATCTTCTAGGATATCTTTAGATTAAGAAAGGGTATTTATTAGTATATTCTCCTTCCTAGATCAGTACTAGATCATGAACTTAAAGTAGGATATAAACTCTATCTAGTTTACTTACTAGCAGTTCAGCTTTTATTTAGTTATAAAGTATTCTAAAGCTTAGTAGTTAGTAAGGATATTAAAAGATTCTTCTTACTACAGTTCTTCTAGTTCTGCCCTCTATTTCTCTAATAAATATACTATTACTAACATCTCCTTATTATAGATGTTATAGTTGCGCTCCAGGCTACTTATTATCTTAGAGAAGTAAGTAATTAGGTGCTATAAGTCTCTATAGTATTATTATAGTATACCTACTACTACTCCTTATAAAGCATTAGTCTCCACTCAAGTTGGTAAGAAAGGATTATAGTATTATAAGACAGGAGTTAATATTAAGATTACCTTTAATTATTTAAATATATCCTTATAGTTATCTCTCTAGGTAAAGGGCATTTCCTTCTAAGTTAATTAATTTAGGGGTTATATAATTTAACTATAATCTCTAATAAACTGATAATAAAAGTTATAGAACCCTAAGAAGGACTAGACTCCTTTTATTATTATAGGGATAGCCTATCCCTTAATTATAAAGATCTTCTCTAGGTCTATCTTAATCCCTTTAGTAAAGATTACAAATCCTAAATACTTTATTCTAGTAATATAAAACTTATATTTATAGATAGCCACCTATAGACCTACTACTCAGAGGCACTCCAGTACTATTTATATATAAACTTAGTATTCCTATTCATTTTCACTATATATCAGGAGGTTATTAATAAAGATAGTTATATATTAGTCTAGTCTATCTATTAGTACTAAGTTTACATATCTCTAAAAAATAGCCAGTCTATTTATTAAACTAAAGGGTAGAACCTTATACTTATAGCTACTAAAATAGGATTAGAATAAAGTTAACTCTTTAGAGTTAGGATCTATACAGATTCTATAAAATCCTTATTAGATATCTAACTTAATAAATATCTTTACTTATACTGTCCAGGCTATTATTTTATTAATTAGGGGGATAGGGTATCAGTCCTTCTAAGTAATAGTATTTAACTTTCTATAATCTATATAGAATTAAAGTCCACCTTTAGGTTTCTCTATCATTAAGATGGGGAAGGTAAATAGTACTATACTTAGCTTAATAAACCCCTTATCCAGATTCTTTATAATATATTATTATACTGCCTCTAACTCCTCTATAGACATCTTATAAAGGGGCCTATAGTTAATATTATTTAGTTCAGTTAGCTTAATCTTAGTATTATATTCCTATTAATATAAAGGGAGCTTATTTAACTTCTTCTTTAAGAATACTTCTACTAAGTTATAATATTATAGTGATAGTACTCTTCTTATTTACTCCTCCTCTGCTTCTAGCTCTGGGTTTCTCAGTTCTAAGATTAGGGTGTTAATCTTATAGATTAATATTATAAAAACCCTGTTTCCTGCCTTCTATACTGTCTGGTGAAAACCCAGGGCACCTATTAGGATAATATTAATATATAGTAGGATATGATGTAGAATTTACTGAGAAGCTTTCTATAGCAGTTCAGCAGGAATAGGGTCTAAATCTTTATATACCTTCTATAGTATATGTTTCATTTTCACTAGGTTAGCCCTTTATTCCACAGGAAAGGACTGATATATTATTAGTTATTAATACTAGTAATCCTGTCAGTCTATTAAATAATCTTATTAGATAATATCCTACTAATAATCTTACTGGATCTTTGGGTGTTCTAATATCTTAGGAGGAACTGGGAGTAGCAGCTTAAACACTACCTCTTCCTTTAGTAAGAGGGTGTTAGGCCAGATAAGTTACCTACTATTATAGTCTAGGAGGATCTGGTGTTACTTAAGCTAGATATATCTAAATATTATATTATTCTATTCTAAGTTAAGGATTAGGAACAGTATCTTAAATAGCCTTTAATTATCTATAATAATATCTAGTAGAATTATATAAGTAAAAGGAGTCACTTCCTTCCTATTAAATCTAGTAACTCTGTAACTGCTCTTAATTAGTTTAATTACTATACTAAAATACTTAGCCAGCTTTATTATATAGTTATAATCAATATAGGTATAGGCATTAGCTCCAGTATTAATAAGTATATAAGATTTAGTTATTATACTTTAGTAATAGATAAAGGTGTTAATTATAAAACTATCTTCTTTATTCTCTAGTAGCTTTTATAAATTTAGTAGATATAAATTAATCTTCTACCTACTTAGGAGGGAGACTTATTCTAAGTATTCTCTTTTTCCTCCTTATCTTTCTTTTTAGTGTTGAGTTTAGTCTCCTAGGGGTATTTAAGGATCTTTAGGGTAGTAGTCTGCTGTCTAGCTTTAGCCTTTAGATAGTCTTTAGTAAGGTGTCCCTTCTCTTAATAGTAATAGCAGTGTCCCTCTAGGCAGTAATAAACTCTCTCCTCTAGGGTAAGTAAGGTCTAACTAGGTAATACTGGCTTAGTAGCATCCTTATTACTAGCAGTAGAGGGCTTAAAGATAAGTTTTCTAGCAGATCCTCTAGAGAAAGTGTTTTTAAGAATCTACTCTAAATACTCTTTCTGGAACTTAGCATCTACAGCCCTTAGGATATTAGTAATATTATAACAGTGATTTATAAAGGTGGTGTATTTTTTATTCTAGGCTTTATATATTATAACTGCCTGCTGCATCTGAGCTGTTAGGGTATAGAAAAGATTATACTTTATATTAGTCTTACTAATTCCAGCTTCTTAGGCCAGTATATTAAATTTAGCTATAAACTCTCAGAAAGTCTGACTAGTCTTTATATATAAAAGTTTAAACTTATAATAAGCTTCTTCCTTACAGTTAGGATTAGTAAATAAGATAATAAGATGCCTGTAGATATTATTAATAGTATAGTAGGGGTTTACTGCTTCATTATAAACTTAGGAGTATATAATATTATAAGCTAGTCCCTTTATCTAAGTCAGAATATAGGTAATCTTTATATCTTTAGAAAAGTAGTAGTTAGTATTAACTTATAACTTATTCTTTATAACAATCATCTAAGATTTAAACTTCAGGCTAGTTTTTCTATTATTAAATTACTTAGGGTTAGGGATCTTTTCAGACTTTAAGATAATACTAGTTAATAGAGCAGGGCTAGCACCTCACCCTATAAAATTATATATATACTTATCTTATTCTTTCTAGAGTGTCTTAATCCTCTATTAAAGTTATTATTCAACTTCTGTATTTATAGTATTAGTATCTAAAAGGGCCTAGGTATTACTGCTTTCCAGCTCTTAGTATTTAGCCTTTAATTCTTTAATTAATAACTTCAGCTTGCAGTTCTCCTTATATAGTATAGTAAAGTCACAGTTTATTTTACAGATATTATTAATCACTTATTCATCAGCTTTAGGTAATTCATAATATTAAATCTAAGATTTATTTACTTTAATATTGTCTTCCTGAGCTGAAAGCCAGGAAACTTAGATTTGGTAGGGATGTAGGGTCATGCTTAAAGGATTCTTAGGATCAGTTAGTCTAGCTATTTTTTCAGTAGTCAGTTTAATTAGTTAATCAGTCAGTTAATTAGTTCAGAAAGTCAGATAGGTCTAGTAAAGATTCTAGTAAGTTAGAATAGCTGTTTCCTTCTAATCTTTTAGTAATGTAGTTAGCATATAGTAGGGTTAGTATTAGCTTAAAATCTCTATCTTATTAGGAGTTTGACTTTGTTCAGCTGTCACTAATAGGTAAGTAAAAGAGAGTAAAGTAACACTTTATATTATAACAGCTGTCAGCAGATATTCTATATATTAGAACTATCTAATATAATTATCTAAAATACAAAGCATAAGGAGGAAAATTAGAGATCCATTAATCTATAGGTTTGACTATTCAGCACGGCGGCGCGCTAGCACTGAACAGGCAAGCGGTCACAAGTGGCAATATATTGAGATATGTCGAAGTCTGTAACAAGATAATGGTTTAAGGTCTAATAGTTAGTAGTTAGAGAATGTCTGTAGATCTAGTCTCTAGTAAGTGACTAAGTCCTCCTCTCCTAACTAGGATAATATAACCTCTCTTAGCTACCAGAGGAGAGGCTCTACTGAATAGACAGAGGGTTTAAGTCCCTTAAATAGCTAGGGCTTATATATATAGTCTTAGTTAGATAGCTTAATACTACCCTTCTTATAGTTAAGTACTGGCTGAACCTCTTCCTAACAGCAGGTTTTAAGATTTTTATACTCCTTCCTTATAGTCTGCTACCAGGACTGTTAATCCTAGGAGTACTTTACTAGGCAGGAGACTGCTAGTTCTAGGTAAAGTATCTAGGCCCTATCTTAAGCTAGCTGTTCATAGACAGTAGTATTCTTAAGAGCCCTACTACTATAATAATAGGGGGGCTGGTCAAGAATAAATTCAGACTATTTATTATATAGAGACTATGTCCTAGCTATAGTATTTATAGACTATTATTATCTAAACAGGACTGCAGGGCCCCTGCTGGACTAGTAGGTATTAATATCTAAAGTTAAATATAGGTCTTAATAGAGCTCCCTAACATATCTACCCTTAATCTTCTTATCTTATAAGGAAGAATAGTAGATGGATAGCTAGGGCCTGACTATTAAGACTAGGATAAGAGAGTATATTATAACCTAACAGGCTACTTAAAGGCCTAGTAGCCAGCTTTAGTAGTTACAGACCTGAGAATACTACTAGTAGGAGCCATGTAAGATAGACTATCTAATAGAATAGGTTACCTAGTATAGCCTAAGCTAGTAGTTTATCTATAATCTAAACTAGGAATAAGGGGGGCTAATCCAGCCCTAATAAACACCAGTAGACTATAAGGATAAGGCCTAGAACTATAAAAAGGATCAGATTAGGTATAGACCTAGTCTGGTCTCTTTAATAATAAAAGACTAATCTAGAAGTAGGTATAGGATCCCCCTGCTAGATATATAATAGAGGGTAGGCTTCTATAGCTATAAGATAGTATCTATTACTTAGGACTGGCTACTGCAGGAATAAGAATAGCTTATAATATAATAGCTTAGGTTTAGTAATATATAGGATTCACTAGGAGTAGCCTTTATAAAGGCTGATTCTAAGAATAAGGTTGCTTATAGATATTAATAATAGAGTCTAATCTTTATAACAGTAACACTGACTGATCTTTATAAAGGACTTTGCCAGCCTTTATAATAGTAATACTAACTAATCTTTATAAACAGCTTTAACCAAACATAATCTCTTATTAAGGCTAGTTTAAGCTGATTAACTAGCTTAATTATTAGTCTTTTTATTACTGTTGGGTGTAGTTATTAAGGCTGGTCTAGAAGGATATAAGAGTGCCTTCTATATCTTAGGTTGAGGAGCTCTCTGCAGGGGGAAGTAAGGTAGGCTATTTAAAACTAATTAACTGGCTTAATTATTGGTCTTTTTATTACTGTCTAGCTTAGTTATTAAGGCTGGTCTATTTACCTGCCTGCCTCCTATATTACTTATATAATATAGTACTGGGCAGCCTGTGGCTGTTCCTAGACTTCTACCCTGGATAGGGCTTAATAATGTAGGGTAGTTAGATATTTATACCCAGCTGTATAAGAGACTCCTTATCTTTATAAAGAGGTCAGTAAAGGGATCATATTCTATAAGAATATTATAAAGAAAAGAGGTTAGTAAGGGTAGTAAAGGGGTTATAGCTACAGCTAGGAATACTGTATATTTATATAAGAGTGCTCCAGTCTAGTAGGATCTGACTGGTATATAAGAGCAAGCTATAGTAGTAGTAGTAGACAGATTATTAATAAAGATTCTTTATAGGCTGGTAATTTACATGGGGGTTCTTAGTAGTCTGGTAATTTATATAGTGATTCTTAGCAGTCTAATAATTTGTATAGTAATTCTTAGTGGTCTAATAATTTGTATAAGCTTGAATTATCAGCCTATCTAGAAGAAACAGCTATCCCAGGCTACCTACATCTATAATACCTATTTAGAGGCTGGATTGAGTATTAGTACACATATCTGGTTCAGGGGATACTTAAAAAAAAAAATTTAGATAGGTTGGGCTGATAATTATTATAGGCCTGAATTATCAGCCTATACCTGCCTCCTAGGGGGTCCAACTTCAACTAGCCACTATACACCCACCAGACAGTGGACAGGGATATGGAGGCCAGTTCTAGATAGCTAAGTATCATTACTTTCTCTAGACCCCCAATTTGTGTCCCACCTGCCGGGGGGGGACCACCGTCTTGCACCATGTTTCGCCCTACTAGCAGAGATATAGTCATTCCGGCCTCGTCTCATTGGTGGCTTCTTACAGCTTCTTACAATATTGGTTGAACAGTAGTATAGAGATTCCTCAGTTGATCTGACAATCCACCAAGACCGCGCCGGTCTTACAAGATGGCTCTAATTCTTTCATAACTAGTCGCTCTACATGATGGTCACTATTACTAGCCTGCCTAAAGCATAGAAAATCAATCACCATTCTCGCACAGTCATTAGTCCCCCTATGTAGATTCTAGCGCGCGTTGAACTTGCTCCGCAATGACAAGCACCTTCTCCTCTTCAAGTCGTCTGCCAACAACCTGAACGCCAACGGGGATTCCATGGTACACACTAGGCTCATCTACAGAAGAATAAGCAAGCGGACTAGTCAGTAACAATCGTGGAACATCACGCAACAAAAATGACATGGCATGGTCAACATACACAGGTTCCAGACCGCAGCGTCTAAGTCTCCAACCGGGGTATAATCGTCCCTCTTCACATCCCGCGTGGAGTCCGCCCTTGTCACCGGAACCACCGCAGCACTAAAATCAAGCACGTTATACACGCCTGTGTAGCCAAAGTACATGCCCTCTGAGGGCTTATGGGAAGCCGTGGGCGTTGCGGGCGCAATGATGGCGTCCACAGGGCGTCCGGAGCGCGTCTGCCCAGCGGTCGCATTCCAGTATCGGAGGTAGCGTGCCTGGTAGTCGGATTTCTGGCGCTGCAGTGCCCACAGGTCGGTGATTGTGCGGGTCGGGAGGTGGCCTGGCGCGTCGCCGTAGGAGATTGCTAGTTGCGGGACTGCGGGCTCGCCGCTTGCTTGAAGGGTGCTGTGGATGTCGGCACCGCTGTCCGCTGCAAAGGTGTTCCACTGTTGGGAGAAATTGGTGGGATTGGTTAGACTGGGCTGGCAAACTAGAGAATACAAGTTGTGTGGGTTGATCATTGGACATACTAAGATCCCGAATGCTTCTGCGTGTGAAGGCGGCTTCCATTCGATCACCTTCCCAACGTGTTAGTATATTGCGCCAAGGACAGCAGCAGGGAGCGAACCTCATGCCCAGCCGCTTTGAGAGCCTGCACCGTCTCGTTGATCGCTCGGGTGATTGGGGGGTGCGGCTGCACCACACCGTCCGCTCTGAGAACACCAAAGGTAAGACCTTTCGAAGCGGCCCTCTGCCGAACCTCATCTTCTACGTCAGAGCGCCAAGGTATATCGATGACTTTCGGGTCATGGAGCCAGGGCTGGTTGTGGAGGATACTCTGGGTAAGTAACCGGAGGTCCGAAATGCTGTGGCCCATTGGGCCGATGACCGAGGGCACGGTTTCCTGGCCCTCCATCTGATTGACGCATTCGTCAGCCGGGACAGGAACGCGGATGCGAGTGTCCCGTATGTCGGGTCATGGATTGCTGGTACACTTACGCTGTTGGCAACGTTCAGATATGGCAGTCTTCCATGGGACGGCTTCAAGCCGGTTAAGCCAGTGAATGCGCATGGTAGGCGAATCGAGGTACCTGCAGATGTTAGCGCAAGTCATGTTGAGTTACCTGGTTTAGTTCCTAATTATAGGCCCGGAGGTAGGGGCACTAACCAACATCAGAGCCCAAGCCCAGAACACTGCCTCGCAAGGCAAGAAGAGCTGCCTCCCCTACAGATTGAACAAGAAACATGCATCAGCCAAGGCATAAAAAAGGACAGAAAAGTATCACATCACATACCACCAGATGACCCGCCAGAGGACAGTAGCCGATTGTGCGGGTTTGTGGTATACCCAACAATGTTATTGTTGGTCTCGATAGCCTAATGCGATGAGTAGACGGTAAGCATTCCAACGTACCCGGCGGGGAGGTCCCGTCTAGAGCGTTCTTACCATCAAACTAGTAGGAACATTGGTCTTCGCAAAGATAACAGCACCCATGTTGTTCAACGCCTGCACAACCCACGACTCGGTCTCCTCGGTTTCGAGCTCACCCAGCCATGCCACGTAGCCAACGGACGTCTCCGCATCCTTCACCCGGAACTGGTCCTTGAGCGAGATGGGCAGGCCATGCAACGGCCCAACGGGCTTCCCGTGGACACGGAGGTACTCGTCGAGTTCCTGTGCGCGCGCCAAGGCCTGCGAGAATAAGATCTCGCTGAGGCAGTTGACCTGTCATTTCACTGTTGTCAGTAATCACTGCACTGGGATGTATGAATCGGGGAGCGGACGATGACTAGGTAGTAGACTGGCGTACCAACTGATGCGCAATGGTCGCACGGCGGCAGAAGGCCTTGGTCACCTCGGTCGCGGAGAACGTCCCTGCGGCTAGCTTGCCGATCAAGGCTCCTGCGGAGTGGTTCTCGGTGATCTCGCGCTCCTCCGCTGAGAGAAACTGCTGGATATACTGTGTGACATCTTGCTGTTCCTCGGCGGAGGGGACGCTGTGGAGGCGGAAGTCTGCGGGTAGAAGCATATCTAGCGCATCTCGCTTGCGCTGGGCAATGGACTGCCATGAGTTTGAATCCGCCATTTTTGTGTTTTGGAACTCAAATAGGGGAAAGGAAGATGGAGAGGAAAAGGACAGGGAATGATAGAGGGCAGGGCTCTGGGCTGGTTACTGGGATGTCCGGTTGCCCTGCTGTTATATAATAGCAGCTCTTGGTTGCATGAAGGGCCCGGTCATTGTAGAACTACTCCATTCCCAATGACCAAGCAGCCAACCTTCTCTCCGAAACGCGGCAACATCAGCAACACCCAACCCACATGGATTGCTTCCATTGCAAATTACCACGTATTGTCACTTACCGCCAGCACCTAAGGATGAAAGCGCCCACCATGCCGGTTGCAGCAGAGCGTGGGGGCCTGGTGACAGGCCATCTCTAGAGTTTGTTAGCTCTAAGAAGGACCCCATAACGCGTTAACTACTAGTTGCTGCAATGCATTCTTTATGCAAGCCAGTAAGGAGCTAGTTGTAACATTTTGTATAGCGCAAGCTGGTCCAAGGGCTGCAGAGCTAGGATGGACCAACATGTATACCGCCCACCATACTTTGTAAGCACACAGGTGTGAATATTGTTATGGTAAGTAGCTGTGATGCTGTACCTGATGAAGTTCCTCTGTGTTATTAATCCAAACCCTTTTCACAAATAGCCCATTCCAGAGCATGATAAGACTGAGACTGGTGACAGCGGTGCTTGTGAGGGGACAGATTGGGCCGAAGCTTCAAGTCTCATTTTCAACCCTTCGCCTAAAAGTGCTGTTGGAAAGGAGGACTTGGGAAAGTTTCCATGTTTGACCATTACAGTAAGATTTATTCTGAATGCACAATATACAGAGCAGGAAGCGCACAAGGACTGAACTATCATTATATTCTCTCTGCACCAATGACAGCTGTCCCTGTTTCGCTCCCACTATTACTCAACCTCATATTCTATCCTAACCATCCCTCGCGTCTACATCACTCTATACCTTCCACCCTGAGGCTACCCAGGAGCCCCGCAGACGTCGCCGTAACTCAAGCTTTCACCATAAGTTTCGGGTTCTTTGCCACCCGCGCCACAACTATAATCAAGCCCGCCACAACAACCGAGCACGCGCAGAATAGCTGCATTCCAAGCCACCCGCCGCTCTGCAGAATAGCACCAGCAACAGGAGTCCCAACCAGGAGGCCCAACCCAGCAAAGCAAAAGTTCATGCCCATGCGCGTGCCAACGACACTCAGACTGGGTGACAAACTGACGACCGTAGTCGGGGGCAGGGAGACAAATGTACCAGAGAAGAAGCCGTACAGTATAGAGAAGACGATCACACCACCGGTGCTGTCGACGGCAATCCAGCAGTACGCAAGTAGGGCAGAGATAAACGAGCAGGGGAGGAGGATGTTCAGAGGGCCGGTCTTATCAGCAAGGAAGTTGGGGATGACACGGCCAAATACAGAGCCCGCGTTCATGACAGGCAGCATGTAGAAGGCGAGGTTATCGGACATGCCGGTCCTTGCCGCGGAGAAGGACTCGATGTAGAAGAATGGGATGTACAGGCCCATGAAGCCGAAGAACTCGCCGATGCTGAACATGGTGAAGGGGATATCGCGGAAAGCCTGGAGGTCAAAAAGCCGGCGTTTTGTGGGGGGCAGGACGCGCACGCGCATGACGGCTATGCACACCAGGAACATGCCCAGCATGAGGAAGGCAATCACGCGGGTCGCCCAACCAAACCCGATACGCGGCTGCAGGCGCGCGAAGATAATCGGGTAGATGATGCCGCCAAGGCTGCTTCCTGACGCGGCAATGCCGGTTGCAAAGGACTTTTTTGTCGTGAAGTATGTGGAGACAATGGCTACGCTGGGGATGAAGAGGCATCCGCTTCCTAAGCCGACGCAGACGCCCTGCGCGAGCATTACCTGCCAGTACTTTGTGCACAGGCTTGTCATGAACATGCCGAAGGTGACCAGGAAGGAGCCAGTGGAGAGGAGGACGTAGAAGTAGCCGGCGTCAAACAGGGGGCCTGTTGCGACGCCGATAATGAGGAGTAGGCATGCCTGGATGGACCCAACCCAGGAGATCTCGGAGTTGGAGGAGCCGCGAAGCAAGTCGGACTTGTAGTAATCCTGGAAAGCACCAAATGTGTTGACGACGCCCCTAATGGAAAGTCAGCAGGCATATCTAGCAAACAGGGAAAGCAGAGACAAGGTAACTAACCAAGTGTTGAGGAAGAGAAGAAAGGAGCCCAGGACTTGCAGCCAGGCCTTCAGTCCACCGTTGGGGACTTCGCTGGTTGGATCTGGCTTTTGGGCAGTTGCTCCAGTTTGAGAGTCCTGCGTGGAGTTTGCGACACCGTTATTATTCTGTTGCGCCTCCTTGGCCTCGATATCAGAAGACATCTTTGTGCTGATTCTCCTAGAAGGTAGAGTACCAAACGAAAGGACAAGTAGCCAGCAGGAAGACAGTGAATTGAATAGAAAGCAAGACTAAAGGGTGTTTCCCTTGGCTAATTACAATTAATCTATATACATAGTCGAGGGTATTAATTCTAGGAAATCACACAGGGGGTAGCGAATGCATTTGTCAGCCGGGAAAACACCAGGCAAATGCCCACCAGGGGTATACGGTGACACCAAGATTAGCGCTGGAAGCAAAGAGAACGACACATTTGTAAGCAGAAAGCGCTGTCGTGGCATACCACCCAGCCATGAGAGGTTAGCTTAGGGTTAGCTTACCGAGCTTAGCGTTGGAGGAAGGATTCCCGAGCTTAGCATTGCTTGACTTTGCTTGAGCTGCATTAGACCAGCCTTATTTCTGGCAAGGTCTCTCTTATCCTTGGCTCACAATGTTAGTGCAATAGAAGCAGCTTCGCTCGCTGTACTTCCTTTTTTCGGTTCCGACATCGGGTGAAATCCATGTAAACTCGCTAGAGTGAGAACCATGCAGCTCGCTTAGGAAAGCAGGCATCACGTTTCCCGGCCGCGTGCCTTGGTGGCCAGAGTCGCTGGTCTGTTACGTACATTCCGTACTTAAAGCCGGCTAGCCAGTGGGGGCAATTTGAATGGAGCGGCCCAAGTTCCAGTATGACACGGGCAATGCAAGGCTCGGTGTGTAACCGAGAGCTGTCAAAAATGAGACTAAATTAGGTTAAGCAGAAAGGATTTGTAATCGAGTGGCTTGGTCACCATCTTACCACATAGAACTTGCATCGGATCTCACATCGGAATACACAATCACAAGTAGTAGTTGGAACGAGTCTTGCAAAATGACATTACAAATAGCACCAACAGATATAAAATGCCGCCTCAAAGGAGACCATCAGGACAAGTGATTAATTTATCTATTCCTTACTCCAGCTCGTGTGGCTGACTACTGTCCCTAAATCTCACCAAGAAACAATTTGCCAGCCTCCTACGGACCCAACAAAATGTCTCTCCAGGCGATTACATTCCGGGAGCACTCATCCAAACCGGCAAAGGTCGCCCGATTGCATCAGATTCAGGAGGATGGTGGCGGACCCGACAAGAACCAGCTAGGGCCAGACGAAGTCCAGATCCGATTCCTCGCAGCACCCATCAACCCCCAAGACCTCCTGGTGATCGCCGGCAAGTACCCCGTGCAGCCGGCGCATCGACTAGCAGGGGAGCCAATCGTAGGCTACGACGGGGTGGCCCGCGTCGAGCGGGTAGGGCCGGCCGTTAGCGCCCTCGGCCCGGGTGATCGTGTTGTGCCACGCGCCCACGGGCTGGGCACCTGGCGCTCAATGGCCACCGTGCCCGCCACGTCGCTGCTCCGCGTCTCTAACTCGCTCAACCCCATCGCCGCGTCGCTGCTGAAAATGGGCTGTGGCCCGGCGTATCTCTTGTTGGATAGCGGCGTCCGCGCCCTGCGCCCGGGCGACTGGGTCGTGCTCAACGCCGCAACGGGCGTGATCGCGCAGATGGCTGTGCAGTTTGCGAAGCTGCGCGGGTGCCGGAGCCTCAGCGTAATTCGGGACCGGGAGGATCTGGAATCTGCACGGCAGGAGCTGCTTGCCATGGGCACGGACGTCGTGGTTACGGAGTCTGAGCTGGCGGCGCCGGGGGCAGTGGCTAGACTGGCGGCGGGCAAGCGGATCATGCTGGCTCTCGACGCGGTGTTTGGGCAATCTGGTGAGCGGCTGGCGACGCTGCTGGGCCCGGGGGCTACTTACGTAAATTACGGGTCTTTAGGGGGAGCGGGCGAGGCGGTTTCCTTGACGCAGGAGCTGCTCTTCTGGAAGCAAATTAGCTTCAAAAACTTTCGGCTCTCGCAGGCGTTGTCGCAGTACTCGCAGCCGGAACAGGAGGATCTTCTGGCGTTTTTTGGACATCTTTTCGAGACGGGCGCGCTGAAGACCCCCGCCGTTGACAAGGTGATGTGGGAAGCTGGTCCACGTCTGGAAGAAGTTGTGTTGCAGGCGCTAGAGGATGCATCGGGTCAGACAAAGCAGTCTGTAGGAGTTCGGAAGAAGGTTTTCCACTTTGTTTAGAGAGGAACATACATGTCTTCCATGGATTGCGTCCTTCTGTGAGACTTTTGTTGGGAATACAGATTGATGCTGATGTTTTGTGTACATACTCTCATTTGCTTGTCTCTAGCTTAGTAGTCAAGATGCCATGGCGCCACTGTTGACAAATATTACGACCCTGAATCTAGTTGATAATCCGCCAATAATCTTGTGTTGGTGGTTGTGGCAAGGCCGTAATGATGGCAAATCTGATTATTCTTGCTTGGACTGAGACAGTATAGTCCGGACCAGGTGACAAGTTGTTGTGACCACTGAAGCAGACAATATAGTAGAATGTCGGCCGAAATGGACCTATCTCTGAGATTACTCAGCCAGCCAATGATAACTAGTTACAGCGACTCGCTCCTCCTGTTGGTCTATACTATCGCTAGGTGTGATTTATCATCCTTCGGGGGAATACGCGATACGATATTACCCCTTTTCAGGATCTAACGAGGCCCCTGGCCAGATGTTAAGCGCCATACAGTATGACGGCCGTTGGCAGATATTCTGTATATTAGAAGCTATCTGGTACAAATGTCTAAAATACAAAGCATGAGGAGGAAAATTAGAGATCTATTAATCTGTAGGTTTGACTATTTAGCATAATAGTGTGCTAGCACTGAATAGGCAAGCAGTTATAAATAGCAATATATTAAGATATATTAAAGTCTGTAACAACCCCCCCTTCTAAACCTTAAAATGTCCTTATTTTAACTTCTTTGGAGCTACCAATTCATTATTTTTACTTAGGATAAGATACTCCTCCTTCTCTACTGCCTATAACCAAGCATTAAGCTGTTTTAGTGGTCTGGGATAATCTAGATATTACTAATAATATACTGCAACTTTCTCAGGTACATTTATAAAGTTGCTTGCTGGATACTAAGTATTATTAAAGTTATATCCCATAAACTATACTTTATACTATAGGCAGTATTTCCTGCCTATTATTCTAGAAGCTATAATCTCCTCTACTTCCTATTTATCCTTACTGTTAATCTGTATAATGTCTGGCAGATTAATTACTTGCCTGGATAGGGGTTCTGTAGTATAGGCTAATCACAACTTTTCTGGTATAAATATTAGGTGTATACACAAACCTTTAGGTAACTGCAGTTTATATAAGTTCCTAACTTTCTTAATGATCCTATACAGTCCTGCCATTTAATTGGCCAGTTTCTTAAAAGGACAGTCTGTAGTCTAATCCTTAGTTATAACCATTACTTTATTACTAACTTTAAAAGGGTCTTCTTAACGCCTGCAGTCTGTATAAATCTTTATTTTTCCTTAAGCTGTCCTCATCTGCTTTCTGGCAAACTCCTAAACTTCTTAGATCTAATAGACTATTTCTTATGCCTTCTCCTAACTTAGTATATAGGATAGTAACTTCAGCTCTGCTGTAACAGTCCAGTCTATTAATATATATAGTTTAAAGCCTCTCTTTACCAGAAAGGGGGACACTCCTATAGATTTATTCAGCAGGCAGGCATGGGTAAAGTTCAGTATTAATAGCAACTCATCCCAGTTATTCTAGTAGTATAAGATAAATGGCCAGAGTTGCTGGGTAATCTATTAATTTATGACTTCTACCTACCTGTTTGCTTCAGGGTAATACTCTGAAGTTAGGCTTACTATTACTCCTAGTGTTTTATATAACTACTTTCAGAATTCTAATACAAACTAGCCGCCTTAATCTAATATAATAGAATCTGGCAGTCCTACCTAGGGATAGAAATAGGTTATAAATAGTTAAGCTATTTCTAATACCTTAATAGTCTTTCTGCATACTACTATATAAGCTCTCTTACTTAACTGATATACTGCTATAAAAGTGGCATCATTCCTACTCCAGAATGTAGGAAATAAGTAGAAATCTATATTAATATATTACTAAGGGTGTTCTGGAACTAGTAAAGGCTGCAGTAGTCCTGGTGGTTAATCTTAAGAGTCTTTTATCTGCTTACAGATCATATAGTTATTAAGATATTAAATAATATCCTGATTCTATATCAGCCAATAGTATCTTGCCCTTATCAGGGATCTTATTTTAGTATATTCTAGATGAGCAGTAGATATCTGCTAATAGGTTTTATTTAGTAGCTATATAACTAGATCTCCTCTATCAGCTACTACTAAACAGTCCTAGAAAAGTAATCTTTTCTTAGTATTAATCTTCTAGTCTATATATCCTTTACAGGCCTTTTAGTAAAAGTCCTTTAATAATATACTATTCTAATTTGCTTCCAGTATTTAATCTATAATATATAACCCTAGGTTTATAGGGGCTAATTTAGCTTATCCTATACTTCTTAACTAGTAGACTTAATCATCTAACTATTCTAGATATAGCAGTACTTAATTTCACTCCTCTAGATCTTCTAGAATATCTTTAGGTTAAGAAAGAGTATCTACTAGCATATTCTCCTTCCTAGGTTAGTACTAGATTATAAACTTAAAGTAGGATATAAACTCTGCCTAGTTTACTTATCAGCAGTTCAGCTTTTATTTAGTTATAAAGTATTCTAAAGCTTAGTGATTAGTAAGGATATTAAAAGGTTCTTTTTATTATAGTCCCTCTAGTTCTGCCCTCTATTCCTCTAATAAATATACTATCACTAACATCTCCTTATTATAGATATTGTAGTTGTGCTCCAGACTACTTATTATCTTAAAGAAGTAAGTAATTAGGTACTATAAGTCTTTATAGTACTGTTACAGTACACCTACTACTACTCTTTATAAAGCATTAGTCTCCACTTAAGTTAGTAAGGAGGGATTATAGTATTATAAAATAGAAGTTAATATTAGGGTTACCTTTAGTTATTTAAATATATCTTTATAGTTATCTCTCTAGATAAAGGGCATGTCCTTCTAAGTTAATTAATTCAGGGGTTATATAATTTAACTATAATCTCTAATAAATTAATAATAAAAGTTATAGAATCTTAAGAAGGACTAGACTCCTTTTACTATTATAGGGGTAGCCTATTTCTTAATTATAGAGATCTTTTCTAGGTTAACCTTAATTCCTTTAGTAGAGATTATAAATCCTAAATACTTTATCCTAGTAATATAAAACTTATATTTATAGATAGCTACTTATAATCCTGCTGCTTAGAGGTGCTCTAGTACTATTTATATATAGACTTAGTATTCCTATTTATTTTTACTGTATATTAGGAGGTTATTAATAAAGGTAGTTATATATTAGTCTAGTCTATCTATAAGTATTAAGTTTATATATCTCTAAAAAATAGCTAGTCTATTTATTAAATTAAAGGGTAGAACCTTATACTTATAGCTGCTAAAATAGGATTGGAATAAAGTTAACTCTTTAGAGTTAGGATCTATATAGATTCTATAAAATCCTTACCAGATATCTAACTTAGTAAATATCTTTACTTATGCCATCCAGGCTATTATCTTATTAATTAGGGGGATAGAGTATCAGTCCTTCTAAGTAATAGCATTTAACTTTCTATAATCTATATAGAATTAAAGTCCACCTCTAGGTTTCTCTACTATTAGGATAGGAGAGGTAAATAATACTATACTTAGCTTAATAAACCCCTTATCTAGGTTCTCTATAATATATTATTATACTGCCTCTAACTCCTCTGCTAACATCTTGTAAAGAGGGCTGTAATTAATATTATTTAGTTTAATTAGCTTAATCTTAGTATTATATTCCTGCTGGTATAGAGGGAGCTTATCTAACTTCTTCTTCAGAAACACTTCTACTAAGTTATAATATTATAGTAGTAATATTTTTTTTATTTACTCCTTCTCTGCTTCCAGCTCTGGGTTTCTCAGTTCTGAGATTAGAGTATTAATCTTATAGATTAATATTATAAAAACTCTGTTTCCTACCTTCTATACAGTCCAGTGAAAACCCGGGGCGCCTATTAGGACAATATTAATATATAGTAGGACATAGTATAGAGTTTACTAAGAAACCTTCTACAGTAGTTTAGTAGGGATAGGCCCTAGACCTTTATATACCTCTTATAGTGTATGTTTTATTTTCACTAAGTTAATCCTTTATTCTATAGGGAAGGACTGATATATTATTAGTCTTTAATACTAGCAATCCTGTCAATCTATTAAATAATCTTATTAGGTAATATCCTGCTGATAATCCTATTAGATCTTTAGGTGTTCCAGTGCCTTAGGGAGAACTAGGAGTAGTAGCTTAAATACTACTTCTTTCTTTAATAAGAGGGTATTAGGCTAGATAAGTTATCTATTACTATAGTCTAGGAGAATCTGGTGTTACTTAAGCTAGATATATCTGAATATTATATTATTTTATTCTAAGTTAAGGATTAGGAACAGCATCTTAGATAGTCTCTAATTATCTATAATAATATCCAGTAGAATTTCCATTTGGGCCGCCGCCGCCGTTTCCGGCCGTCCGCCCGTTCGGGTTTAGCTGTACTCGTGATCGCGCCCCTTCCGGTTTAGCGTCGCCCGATACGGTTTGGCGCTGTCACTCTATCCCCGAACGGGAACTGCCGCCGCCCACCGCCCCGCCTTCTGTACGTCGGGACTATATAAGCGTCGAGTGCGTCGCTCGACGACAATTCTTCCTTCTTCCCTTTGCTACACTGCCCCTTTCCGCCCCCCTGCCGCGATGAAACGCTAATCTTGGACCATCGGCCGAATTGCCCCATTGCCTTCAGCCCGTCCGGAAATCTCTGACCGTCACACGACGTGCTGTCTCCACCCCTCGGCGTGATGGCGGCTCCCTGACTCGCTCCCTCGAAGCTGCAAACTCCTCTTCCGGCGCTCAGCGCGCGTTGCATTCGGGTCAAGGATCCTGGGGGCGCAGGGAGGAATGTTGCTGCCTGGAGAGTGGAGAGAGAGAGAGAGAGGAGGGGGGAGAGGTCCATGCATCTATCGGGAAACGATTCGACCAGGCTGTGTTTGCGCCATGATTCACGGCCCGACCCCTTGACTTAAACAATTTCTCAATGCCTTCGACTGTACCGTTCTTCGTTGTTCTGGACTGATTTTACCGTCTCTGTGCACTTCGAATTCGGCTGGGGGAAATGGGCTTTACGCAACTTCCAAGGCCAGTTTCCCTCTGGCCTGCCGTTCAGCGCAATCACCATCCGGACAGCCACGTTGCAATGGAACCTCTTGATGCGTCTCGCCAAAGGTTGCCATATCGCGGCCAATCAAAAAAATGCCTCAGGGGCTCCAACGCGTCACGATTGTGCCCTGTGTGGCGGCAGAAAGGCACACGAGCAGGATTGTTTCCTGCAGATCGTCCCTCCATGGCAGACAACCTATCTATTTTCGGCGCCGACGACGAGCCCGACTTAACCGGCACTGCGTCTTACAGTATCCACTGGTCGACATTGCACCGTGCAGCCCGACTGTGGGACTCCTGGCTCCTGACCTGAGAGATTCGTGTGGCCTCCGTATCCCGAAGTGTTGTTGGAAGAGCTCATTGGCGGCGAGACGTCCAGCATTCGCCCGCATGGGATTGGCGAATTTGGACTGTATTGGAATTCGAGAGGCCATCCACGGATCGGGCGGAGTTCCATTGGTCGCGGTCGTCTCGAGATCTTGTTGGACGCCCATCAGCTCGGCTATAAAGCTGGCCCTGTCCATCTTTGCGCCGGAATCTGAGCGAGCCATTGTCTCTCTGATCGCTTCCAATTGCTCTCCGGAATTGCTCTCCTGAATCTATCCTCCATCCCTCCATGATGACCCAGCCAGCTCCCAGAAGGGCTTTGGTAGATCTGGACAATATCGAGTTCTATCGGCCCCAGCCCTCAAAATCACTACCGCCAGAATCGGCTCTTTCCATCCCACCGATCCTGCCCCCGCTCTCTATTCTCCCAGGTGCGGCTACCCGCAGAGCCCTCCCTCGCGGCGATGGTGCCCTACTTTTTGACCGTCCTTATGGATGGGATTCTTGCTGCGATCCTGAGGTGCCGAATTCATTTGATGTCGAGTTGGCCAGGTGCGCGAACGCAGCATCGCTGGCAACCAGCTCCAATACGGACAGCGAACTCACGCGGGGAGAAACCAGCAACGAGACTCTTGATGCTTCTATGTTCTGTACGTCACGACTTTTTTGGGCATCGTTATTCTGTATTTGGTCGGTTGCTAACGTTCACACTGCAGTCCTGACCTCGTCTCCCTCTCTCTCCAGCCCCAAAGAACCAACAGGCCTGCCTGGCCACATTGGAAGTACAGCAGGTGGAGAAAGGATTGGAATCTCCACAGAACCCGATAGTCAAATATGCCCTCCGGATTTACAGGAGCGGGTTCAACCCCCAGGTAAGGGCTTTCAATCTACCCACCCGCTTTGTACAACATTCTGATTGACTTTTACAGACATACAGCCTTGCATTTCACATAATGAGCCCAGCGTAGACAACCAGCGCTGCTCGAGTGCCCCACAAAACGACGACCACGATGTGAATTCATGCGGGATCCTGTCAAGTTACGTGCCACATGATACAACCGACAAGCCTATCGGAGAACATGAAAACAATAACAATAAGGACGCTTTGGCTGATGACCCGCAGCAGCTGAAACAAAATGTTTCAGGACAAGCCTTTAGGGAAGGGGGGCCACCTCTAAACTGTGAACAACAACCCTCGGTTGCGGTAGTTGACTCTGTTCCTGACAGCCAACTCTACCTAGAAACAGATATTTCCCATTCGGCGGAGCCCACCCAAACATCAGTTCGTCAGATCAGTCCAACGCCTCCTCGTCACATGGCAGCGGTTACCCATGGTAGGGAACGTCCTTCTGCAATCACAAAGCCGCCTCGGCGAGAGTCCTTCGAAGTTGCTCAAGCACGGATTCTTGAACGCAGAAACCCACGGCGCCGCAACCGCCGAGATGTCGCTCAACATGACCACCAGACCGACTGGTCTGGTCACGAAGAGGGCGCGCGTCTCACAAAGAGACGTAAGCGTGCCCCACGGCCTGTGGGAAAAGTGACCAATTGTACATCTTCTGGACCTTTCGGGAAGTCGCTACATAGCTCAGCGTCGGCGCAGTCAGCAAAGCCTTGCCACAGTCAAGATATTTTTGGGCATGCCATCCTTACTGTCGAGACTCACGCGTCGGGAACTGCGTACTTTTTCTCTTTCGAGCCAAATTCACCAAATGAGCTCGACGCACCGCAATTTCGGTTCCCTCTTGGCGAGCCGCGCCGCCTGACGGCCCCTTCATCCACGCGTGGGTCGAAACATGTTCAAGGATCTAAGAAGAGAAGACTTCCCTCGAAAAATGATATTCCTACTACAGTTACACTCAACCCCGTCGACGAGGGAGAATGGGAAGTGGAGCAAATCTTGGCGTCACGAATCTGGAGAGGAAAGCTGCAATATCAGGCTCGGTGGAAAGGATGTGATGCCGATTCGACCTGGTATTCAGCACGCGGGTTCAAGGGTGCTCCGTATAAGATCCAGAACTTCCACGGAGTGTTTCTGGATCAACCCGGCCCCCCGAGAAGGTTGACCAAATGGCTAGAAGCTTGGGAGGCGGGTCACGACCTTGAGGATGTCCCGGATGATGACCTGCCAGAGTAACACAAAGTATGGCGGCTGGCGCGGATTTGCATGTATGAAATGCATAGAAAATGCTTTGCTAGTTTCGCATCCCATTGATCCATATCCAAGCAAAGCTAACACCAATAGTACCTAGTACCATTTTAGTGTGTTGATTTTCAAACAGACCTGACCTTATGTACTTCCATAATGCTACAAGATTTCCTCCATCATCTGGCTGATGAGTGTAATGACTCTAGTCACCCTGGAGTACGTCCACGCCTTCGTACTGGGATGTCCAACGACAATGGTCAAGAAAGCTGAAGTTTTTGGCTTGTCCGGCAAAGCAAAGGCCGGTCATCTTCTTCCTAGCCACAGCCATTCACTCCATAATATACATTGCGTAGTTCTTGTGGCGACTGTTGCCCGGGCCTTCCTAGTTTAATTTAGTAGCGCCTGGGCCGCAGCGGCCAAAAAAAAAAATCAGATCCAAGGAAGTTGTTGGGAGCTCAACTTAGGCCTGGGCCAAGCCCTTCCGGTACTACCTGTAGGAAGGAACACCATGGTAAGATCAGTACATTTCTGTATGCGGTTAGTTTAGCCGGCCAAGACCACTGGCATACGTCGAACCTGTGCTTTTCCCCTCCCCTTTCATTTTTAGTACAGTTCATTCACCTCTGTATAGCTTCCAGCGTTAGGAGTTCCTTTCTCCCGCGTCTCAACTTTAAGCAGCTACTCGAGATCTATTCCGTGAGCACCTTTACCCTTTCACCCTTAGTAATCAGATTGAGTACGAACCTACGTTGTTCAGGTCGCAACTTACTGTCCATTTCCGGGTTAACTTTTCGATCCTCTGTTAGCAGTGTCACAGCATATAGCATGTTTCGATAGATCATGTGGAAGTCATCACTCATTTGTTCATTGCAACGCCCTATCCGCTCTAGGTTAACTGGTGTTCGATTTTTCTTCACGAATTTGAACCGCGCCTTCCGGATGACAGTGCATAGGAAAAGGCCGATGATAAGAGATATTAGTCTGTCTAGCAGCTTCTTTATGTTTGCTATGGGCTATGTTCAGGTTTGCTGATGAATGGCAGGCGTCGACACGCGTGACCAGGACGACCTTTTCAGATATACCTCCGGCCGATGGTTGATCAATGAGGAGCACCAACAAAAGCAGCGTTATATAACTTTTAACATCTCCAATCTTTGCTCTCAAGCTGCCGCACTCTTTGGTCCTGGAATAAAGTGCGTACACATTATCAAACTAGAGGGAAACTTCAACAAGGCTTTCCTTCTTATGATAGATGATGGCAATAAGGTTATAGCGAAAATTCCTTGTCCAAATGCTGGGACACCATTACTGATAATAGTATCTGAAGTAGCGACTTTAAAGTTTTGTATATTCTCCAAGTTCCACCCATTGCCCACCTGCTTATATCCTGACTGTCTAGTACAGTCCTATTTATCGATTCGAGTCCCGGAAGTGTATGCGTGGAGTTCCAATCCTACAAACCCAGTGGGCGCTAAATATATTATCATGGAGAAGATCCGTGGAATTGCACTTGCAGAAAGATAAGGGACCATAAATACTCTAGAACGCTATAAAGTAATCGACGGAATCATGAAGATAGAGACAGAGCTTGAGAGCCTGAAATTACCAGCATATAGAAGCCTCTTTTTACAGGATTCTTTACTGTCTGATTATTTATATTATATACTCCTGTCAGATCTGGACCCGACTGGCGTATTCTATGTTGGACCTTCATACAACCAAGCTGTATATTATAAGCCTTGCAGTTAACTTGATATTGGGCCTTGTGAGTTTTACAGTATGCTTCTTCTACTTATCTTCTGATACTGTTAGGGACTTTAATCTTGGATTTCACGCTCTCTCTACCATATCGAGAATTAGCCCGAGCTGTAGATGACAGGGATAAAGTCCAGCGCTATCTAAATCGGTTTATTGATAGTCAGTCTGTTAACAAATATTATGATCTCTTGCGGAAGGCAATGCTGGTTCTGCCGGTCCTGTCAGGCGATCCGCGAGTGCTAGAAGGAGCAGGTTCAGTAATTTAGCATACTAACTTGCATCTTAGAAATATTTATATCTCCTCCGATGATCCAACTACAATTGAAGGCGTAATTAACTGGCAGTCAGCGCAAGCCGTTCCCTTATTCATTCAGGCACAGTTCCCTGAATTCCTTCGGCCACCCAAAACCTACAGTGCGGGAACTGAAATCCCCTCTTTACCTGAAAATTATGAAGAACTAAATCCAGACCAAAAGGAAAAGGTTGTTGAGGAGCAGGCGTTAGCGGCTTAATCTAAATATTATGAGATGTCTTGCCTTGCATACAACAAGCCTATCTACAACGCAATGAAGCTAGATTATTAACTGTAGGAGCCTTTCACTTACTGCTAGCTGTTCTTAAATAGCTCTATGATTCCTCTATAAAACTCTCTTACTCGACTTTTTCACGACTGGGAAAATATGGGGCTCCCAGGAAGCTGTCTATTCCAGTTTACTAAAGATAATCTTCAAAGGCATAACAAGCAGGTCCAACACTACCAAGATACAGTATATCTATGGGATATTATCAAGGGCTAACTCCGCACTAACAATAGCGGCTGGATCCCAGTTAGATAATGGGAATCCATAAAAAAGATGAATAAATATCTCTTTGATATATATATAAAGACTCTGAGCGATAAGTTATCTTAAAAAGCAGCCTTAAAATGGTGGTCTTTCCCCCCAGAATGTGCTTAAGCTGCCTTTATTCAGACCGTTTTCTTAGCTTATTTAATCAACTGTTCCACCACACACTTTCCTTCTTCCGATCGTTTATTCTCTGGAGCATTTCTATTTACCTGGGATGTTGCAAGCTTTCCATGTGGATTCTTCCAGAGCCAGTCTTTAAGTCCCTTGCTTTTCGCTTGACTGTTCACCTGGAGATATATATTATAGTATCCTGGTTTATCCTTTATCTCTTCTCCCATGTCAATTCAATACGGATACTCTGCGTCGTTTTTACTAGTCCTGGATAGTAGGACTCGGCTTCCAGCTGTAGCTTCTTTGAACAGCTTGGCAATCTGTTTGGAATCATTGATGACTTTATCACCGAACTTCTTAAGAGCGCTAGCCATGACTGCTCATGACCAAGTTCTCGTAGCTGAAAGGCACTGTAAGCTTCACTTGAATTATAGGTCACAAGTGCGGAAGATGCTTACATTCCCCGAATGTCCGATAGTTTCAAGAGGCCTTTGGAGGTGCAGCTGATACTCAACGAAGGTATGCGATCCGCGAAATGGAAAGTGTCATGGAGAATATAGAGGCAAACGGAAGGGTTTAAATAATCCCTTACTGTGAGTTCCCACTCGGTAAGTCAAACAAGCACCCCTTGAATAGGTGGACAGGTATGTCAGATTGACCGGGGGAACCTCCAAATGCCCACGTCGGCGGCAAAGGTTTGATGCCGTTTCATTGGCTATAAGTCAAGCTGCTGTCACTACTTAACGTGGCCAACGTCCTGGGAGTGTTATTTCTGCACGGTGATGCACACTCATGATAGGGCGCGTTGAAGTTTTGGGCGGCTAGTGTATTTAAGTAACAATTGAGTGCGGGGTAATGAGGTTACCTTATTGGCTGAGTCGAGGGGATCCCCAAGAGGCACTGCCATCCCACCTGGGTAGTCAACTATGACACTTCGCGGATCTGTAGGCTGCAGAAGAACGAATCCAGACGAAGATCCTCGTTGGGCGGCTGTGATTCTCATCGAAGTTCTTCGATGAGCGCTGAAGTGGGCCTGTCAGTGGACTTTGAAATACCCCAGCAGTCCTACAGAAGACAGCCAACCTGATCACACTGCGCAAATATGATTAGGAGGAAAATATTGAAGGCTGCTGAGACTGAGCTTGTGCCGGTGTCTATTGGTGGCTGTTCCAGATCGACAAGATCATCAAAGCAGGGGAAAGCCATAGCGAGATGAGCCATTGCCGTCCGTGCTTACGCAGAAGAGAATTTCACCTTCACCATTCTTCCCTATCTGATTGGTTTCGGCCGCTCTAAAATCCCTTATTCTGTATGCGCGCGGCTAGCAAGTTAATGGTACACAGCATCTCCCATCATTTGCGTGACCACTGGCTTGCAGGACCCCACTCTTTCGAACCTGAAAAGCTGACGTTCAATTCGCGAAAGCCATACGTGAGCAATGATTGAGAACTTAAAAGGATTGATTGCCGTATCAATGAAGAGTTATTTTGCCCTGACTTGCGCTAATGCATTAAGTCGAAAACCGACACTCGGCAATGTTTGAGGCTTCTCTGCGACATTTGCTGCGTTATCGGTCCCTTTAGTTGAGAACAATTTCAGGGAGTTAGTAATCGGGTTCGACGCCGGAGGTGGAGAGCCCCACGGTTTCGTCATCTGACCAGACACCAACAGCCAGCTGTTGAGCGACAATTCTTGTCTATGCGACGTGCCCTCAATGCCTACACTTTTACTTCGCGGAGGGCAGCTTTGCAATCATCATATCCTTCGCGCTCGATGAACCCTCTGTCCGGCGTAAATCGCTCATTCTCTCCTTGACCTCCGCAAGAAGCCCCGTTCCTGCCACTGCACCAATGCTGTCCAGTTTAGAACGCTCGAAATCTGCTTCCGAAAAGTCGAATGGGAACGCGGTGTCGCTGATTAAGGGTCAAGCCAATTGGCTTACTAACCGCAGGAACTAATTTTCCGTGTCGCTACTGTCATCTGAGAAGGATAAATACCTTGTAACTTCCCTTCAAGAGCAGCTCTGGTTCAATCGGACCTCTTGCTCTCTTCCTTTGCATGCCAGACTGTTTAAAGAGGTCAGAACAACTTGCGGATCGTGCGCCTAAACATATTCTTTTGCCACCAACAGGATGGAACTCTCGATATCGCCCGTCGAAACTGAGGACGTAGATTTGCTCGTGCGAAGAGTCGAATTTCCCGCACATCAGGATAACCCACTCTATCGCTTGATGTTCCCGCGCTCAACGGAGGAACACTGGGAGCAGAGAGAGGACGAAATTAGATGGACAATTGATGGGATTCTTGAGACAGTTTATCAAGAGGATGAAGCTCTGTACAAGGCGTGTGGAGAGGATGGATCACCTGTCGGACTTATAGGCTGGACTACTAGTCCAGGAGCATTTGCAAAGGGAATGAGTAGGGATTGCACCTACGGTGGCCCGGTAGTTAAGTCTGGAGCGAGGGAAGTGGGAAAGGTGAAAATCCGGAACAGCTTTACTCCTCCCTCTTTGGATGTTACTTCGTGGCTTGGTATCTCGAAAAGGCTTAGAGAAGAGAGGCAAAGAGTTATTCAAGGTTACCCAGGCAATGGAATATGCCGTAAGCCATCAGTCAACTTGAATTGTCTGGGACCTTGCTCACTTACTTCTATTAGGAATTACTTTCATGGCTGTGGATCCAAATTTTCAACGTCGGGGTGTTGGGTCTACGCTCATGAAGATTTTTTGTGATTATGTTGACGACAATGCGCTAGACGCCTTCGTTTTGTCCTCGCCTGCCTTGAAGCCTTCCCTCTCTGCCACCATCCAAGGCACCAGCAAGTCCGAAAAGACTTGGTCGAGAGAGGCCAAAAGTTTCGGGATTTGGCCGGCTCACACATTAGGCACTGCAAAGGTAGCGCATTTTTTATGAACAAAGGAAAGGCACTCAAAGTCAACATCAACAGTCGAGTGGCAGTGGACGCTGCATTTTTCCATGAAATGCAGCCGAACTACTCCCGACCGTCACTCCGCGATCTTGGGGCCAGGGACAAGAATGGAATTGCGGTATTTGACCTAGGTGCGATGCTCATGGAGGACCGCGAGCGACAGAAAGAGAGAATGCAAGGAGACGGCATGGAGGCACAGAAGTTGTGCGAGGCCAATTTCTTGGTCGCCTGCCCAACTGTCTGCTGTTTCAGTTTCAAGGAGAAAATGTTCTGTATGTGAAATAAGTGACAAGATTTTGGCGCGCGACTAATGTGACTCCAGTGGAATGCGCAGTCAGTGCACTTGTGAACGTGGATTGGTCATCCGAATCGTTCGACTGCCTGCAGATCCCTTCAGAAACTAAGACACTCCTCTTGTCTATGGCGAAAACCCGCCTCGGCCTGATACCGACGGTACCATTCGACGATGTGATTGACGGGAAAGGTCAAGGGCTCAACATCCTTCTGGAGTATGTCGGCTTTTTTTTTTTAAACTATGTCAAGGATTCCACTCTAACCCGTGCTAGTGGCCCACCTGGCGTCGGAAAGACGTTTACGGTTGAAGCAACCTCGGAATATTTCAAACTGCCTCTCTATTCGGTAGGAACCCGCCGTGGCGCTGATTGTAGCCTCCCTAACTCTCCCAGATATCCGCAGGTGAACTTGTCGTCGACCACGGAGATTCTAATGCGCTTGAGCGACAACTTGAGACAATATTTAAGATCGCCAAACACTTTAAAGCCGTGCTTCTCTTGGATGAAGCGGACGCATTCATGGAGCAGCGTACGGCTTACCACGGTACTCACAATCGCCTGGTGACCGTTTTTCTCCGAAAGCTGGAATATTATCAAGGAATTCTTTTCTTGACCTCGAATCGGGGTATTCAGTCTGACGACGCAATCCTTAGTCGGATCCATTTGATCATCAAGTATAAAGACTTGAGCAGGGAATTTCGCAAGGGTCTGTGGTCAACCTTTCTGACCAGGGCACGTACAGTCCAAGGACCTGCCATGATCGAGGAGCACGACCTCCGACGATTGGAGTCTTTGGCTCTCAATGGACGAGAGGTGGGTTCCAGAGCGCTGCTTTGCACTTCTCACTTGCTTACATGAACTAGATCAAAAACATCGCGGCAGTCGCACATGCCCTCGCTGAGGCGGATGCCAACCAAGTGAACTATAAATATCTGGAGTTAGCCGCAGAATCGAATCAGAAATTTTCGAAGGAGTTCGGCAGACAGGAGATGTACATCTAGCAGCATACCTAGGAAACTCATGTGGATAATAATCTCGTTCCTCGCTGTTGTCTACAGTCAGCAGCTGAATTAGTTTGACAAAATAAACTGTTATTTATTGATAGTTGACTCTAGCCGGCGAGGCGCGCTGCTCTTAATTTGGTTTGCCTTCTCCAAGGCTTTTCTGGCCGATCAATAGACACGGGGTTAATGAAAGTCAAATACTTTTGTCCCCCAAGCTTCTGGATGTCTCTAAAGAGTGTTTGGTGGGTATCAGGCCAGTGACTAGGTTATACAGGTCTAAGAAACTTGATCTTGTATATCTCTAAGTATTCTGGTCGAGCCCTGAATTTCTTTAAGTCTATTTTGAGACTGGGCTGTAAAAATTGACGGGTGAGCTGGAGCGAGCATATTCAGATGCGTTCAAAAGGCGCGACGGGGTCACTGGCAGGGAAAGAAGCTGGTATCAAGATCAATCAAAGCAATAACGCAATCAACGGCTGTCTCCTTCCACGGCCAGGCCCTATCGATGCCATAGCGATCGTTGATCAGCTGCTTCCAGATGTAGCCGGTGCAATATAGTGATGGAAAGGTTGGGCTTCCAGGAGGTCAAATGGTTTGCGGGAGGAATCGAAAGCCGTCGTGTGCCAGCACTCTCTCCAGTGTCCAGCCTAGAACCCGCTTCGGCTACGTCGGCGCCAACAATTGGATGACATGCCTGCGTACCTACACTAGTGTCAATGCAAAACGCCGGCGCACAGGGCACTGGTTCGAGATCATCCAATCATACTATTGGTGACGTCTCCAGGGGTGAGCACTCACCCAGTGCTGGATGATAGTGGGTGATCGCGGGTGATCGCGGGTGATCAGCACATTCGTCCATATTTACGTGATGGTCAACGATTCTGAAAGGGCAGGACCATTCTCTCCCTGGCCTCTACCCTACAGTTCATGTTTGGCTACGCCACGCATCTGGTTCCTTGGGAGGCTGGAGCCCTGTCCAAGTTACAGCCTTCGCATGTCTGTTGCTCTATGTGCACTAGTCTAAAGCGTTCACCGCGACCAAATATTGATTTTTGTAAGGAAGAGCATCTATGCTCCTGTTAGATTCGTGTTAAGCGTACGATCCTCTTCCCTCTGGAAGAGATTATCGATGTTTTGTAGCGGCTTTTGACGGTCTTGGCGGATAGTCACATGCCCCGCTTGGTCTCAAGACCACGGATACAAGACCAACTGGGGCTTAAGAAGAGTGTCTTAGGCTCTGGCTTCCAAGCCCCCGTCCATAGATCTGTGGATACAATTAGCCAGACTCATATGCCGCGACTCAGATCTTGCCCGGTCTTGTACCTTGCTTATTGTGATGATGTTGGTTCTATTACGGCTCTCCCGTATCAGACACCCTCTCAAGACTATATGATTCCTAAAAACTGGTTCCCGTGCCCGCCAAGTATGTATTGAGGAAAGCAATAGTAAATAAGGAACAGTCACCTGTTTGGGCCAATATCACAATACAGGGACTTCCACATAGGAAGCAACTTTGACAGTAGGAATCTACTAGAGGGTAGGGACCCACTAGGCCACCATGGAGCCTACCTTGGTGCACGACTTCAACCCAGAGTAGTGATCACTTCAGAGTGAGAATCTAGCTGCTATTTTCTTCCAACAGTTGCAATCATCAGGGCGGATACGGAAGGAAATCCAGGTTCATTTTGTGTCTGCGTATGCTACCTACGCTAGGCTATCCCACCAGCTACTCCTGACTAATGATCCTTTGCCCTGGATTGATACCCCAGAACTCAGCTAGGGATCTCCGATAGTCAATAAAAATCTATGGGTTAGGTATCCAGCTTATGGAGGACCCTGTAGACTCATTGTCGACCGACCACTGCAACCGAAGAGGCGACGCGGTTTATGGAACGACAACATATGCGTCGTAGGCGTAGGTCAAGATCCGTACGTAGGGGGATTTTGGATGGGAGAAGGGCCTGCGGCCAGGGAGCGGACTGCTGATCCGCGGTCCAGGTTGTTCGACGATCTCCGGTCAAACCGTCGACGAAACAATATCCAAGGTTGTATTGGGGCGGTCGAACGAAGCTCGATCCCGCCAGGAACAGACGAGCAGATACACTACCCTGCGAAGATAGCAAACTCGAACGGCAATGTCAGTTCCCTATTCGGTTCTAGTATTCGTGAAGTAACACAGATCTCGAAACTGACGTCACCATGCACTCTTTCGTCCTCTCTCATGCCAAGCTTCCTTATAGTGATATTTATGTTTGAAGGAAGCCATGAAAAGTATCACATTCATACATCGGCTGAAGGTGTCGAAGAATACGATGACAAATTATGTAAATCACCGTCGATAAACGGTAAACTCCAGGCACAGGAACACGAGGTAGGCGACCAAGAGCACTACACCCGCATTCCTCCCCAGTCCCAGAAAGATAACAGCACAAAATCCCAGAGACGACACCCATACTGCCACCAGCTCAAAAAGGACAAAATTATCCGCCTCTGGTACATGGTACCCTGCTGCCGCAACGACACCAATGCAGAGTGTCAGCAGGAAAACATTGCTTCCTGCCGTGGTCGCAGCCATAATGTCGCCATAGCCGCGTGAACCACTGAGAATTGCAACCAGTTTCTCTGGGAGAGTAGTGGCAAAGGAGACAACGGTAAGCCCGAAGACGGTGCCCGAGAGGTGCAGGGACTCAGCGATGGTGACAGCGCTGTGGGAGAGGATATATCCTGACAGAGAAAGCGAGATGAACCCGAGTAGGAGTTGAAATATGTGGTAAAAAATGCCTCTGCTTCGTCTGGTCCCTTTGTCTGTTAATGACGGTGCATGCTCATTCTCGATGAGAGGAGAGGTCTCGGAGATAGAGGCGTGATTGAATTCGCCGTCATCGCCGTCATCATGATCACTGGATTCCCCGTCGTTATCACTGTCCGATAGCTCTGAGGGCAAGGCTACGCCTTTGTAGATAGTATAGATGATAGAGACGATATAGAAAGCGAATATGGCAATCAAGACCCCACCCACGGTCTGGTTCAATTGGCTGAAGAATGCTAGCAACACGAAGAGCGTCGTAACCACGAAGAGCAGGGTAGAGTATATCTTTGCGCTGCGGTCAAACTCCACACCCTGGGGGTAAAAAAGTAGCCCCAAGGAAAAGGCGCCGAGTATGTTGGAGATGGTTGAACCCATGACGTTCCCAAGGGCGAGGGGGCTGCGATGCTGCAGGATGGCGGCAACCACCACAGCGAGCTAATCAAAGGATTAGTCAGGGCAAATAATGGGTCGTATTGAACTGAATTGCAAACCTCTTCCCATTCAGCGCCAGCTGTCAAGAGGGCAATGACAGTTTGTGATATGCCCAGGCGCCGCCCGACAATGACGGTGTGGTCGATGAACTTGTCTGCGCCATAGTCGAGAACAAACACGCCTGCAATCAATGTAGCAACATTGAAACAGAAAGTATTCCAATCCATTGTTGTGTATAAGCCTATGTCATGTATTTCTTGGGTAATGACAAATAAAAAGGTGCTATAAGATGAAAAAATTAGTAGGTCTTAAAGATCACTGATGCCTTTAACCTGTCCCGACCGCCTTGAAGAGCCGAAGAGAAGTCACGCGCAACAGCAACGGCCCGCTTTAACCTTGCTCCGCGGCGGTTCGTGGCAAACCCAATCATAGTTCAGATAGAGACCACCATACGCCGATTGATTCGATGGACTCACATCCCCACTTTTGAAGGACAAGGCACGTGCACGTCCAGGCGTGTCACTACGGACCTTGACACGATTTCCGGAAATTCAACACACCAAACTCACACAAACTGGACCGAAAGCAAATGTTTACTTCAACAATGAGAGGCGACTCTCGCGGCCCACCGGCTCCCGCACCTGAGCTCGATGCTTCACCACTCGTGGCTCTGAATGAGACGAGGAGCAGTTGTCACGGTTCTAGTAGCGATGGCGACGACGCTGAGCGTCTCGACATAACGGCCTCGAGTCAGAAGGAGCCCACCCAGGAGAAACCGGATGATTGCGGCTTACCTGGCGGATGTGCGGACAACAAAGCCGAGAATCATATCGGCGCCCCTGACTGCTGTCGTGGCAAAGCCAGCCCATGCTGCGATATGACTTGCCTTGACCGCTTGGCCATGCGGGCATGCGAGTTGAGTGCTATCGCTACGCCAAGCCAAAAAAGTCAGCCAAACAGTGAGTGTCCGCTCTTCGAGAATGACATTCAAAGATTTCTGACTCACTTTAGCTTGCGGTGGAGCTACTGACCGCAAGGCATGCAGCCAACATCGTCTCTCTGCCCTCGACCGCTACGGCGCTACTTTACAAGCCCTGGGATGTATCTGCCGCGCTCTCATTGCTCATGGCCAAGAAACTTGCTGCGAAATTCGAGAGCGACAGTCCCTGGACGCGAAGCAGTGTCCTAAGGAGTCATCTGCTCGCTCCCTTCGCACTTCACCGGACTCCTGCATTAGCAACGGCTCCATGAGAAAGGACCAGACCGCGCAGAATTGTCTTCGCCTGCGAAAGGGTTCTGGTGATAGCACTAGGTCTGTCATGAAGGCGTCTGCGGATGCCTGCGGTGGCTCTTTTTGCTCGAAAGACAAGCCCGCTAAAGAACCTCCTGTCAAAGGCATGTGGTTGAAGCAGTGCTGCTCTGAGGACACGCCTGCCACGGCTCCATTCGTCAAGGAGAACTGTGCCAAGTCTCGCTACTCCCTCGAAACGCCCGTAAAGCAGCCGGCTGTCCGAACTGGACGGCGTGGATCTTGCTCCTCGGAGACTCCCTGTGTCGAAGAATCCTCTCCCCAGGTCAGCTGCCCCGAAACTTGCTGTCCCAGAGACCCACGTGTCAAAGACGATGACACCAAGAGCATTTATGCGGACCCGTGCTGTTCGAAGGTCAGACCCGTGGTTGAGCCTCCAACTAGTGGGTGCGCAGGGACTTTCTGTGTAACATCCGAGAATGTGATCAGCAAACAGCATCCCAATGCCGCCTCCTCTGGCTCTTGCTGCAAGTCACCAAAGCAGGGTACTATGAAGAATCCGGTGACTAGTTACGCGGGTTCTCGCTGCATCGAAGAGCAACTAGCCAGCCCTCAAGATACTTGTACCGATGCTTGCTGCTCATCTGCTGTGCCCGATCCTGGCTTAGAGATTGAGGAAGCCTCAGTTCAGGCCGTCACCGACGTGGAGAATCAGGTTACTGGCAAGGAGCACGTTGTTCTCAGCGTTTCTGGTATGACTTGTACTGGTTGCGAGACAAAGCTCAAGCGAACCCTCCATTCTGTCCCTGCCGTCAGAGACCTGAAAACCAGTCTGGTTCTCTCAAGAGCCGAGTTCGACATTGATCTTCGCCTTGGCTCAGTAGAGGACGTCATGAAACATCTGGAGCGGACCACGGAGTTTAAGTGCGAAAGAGTCCAGAATCAGGGATCTATCCTAGATCTTATCGTCCCTGATCAGCCCTCGAAATTCATTAGCCAGACATGGCCAGACGGAATTCTTGACATGACACCCATGGACAAGCAGACCGTGCGAGTTGCGTTCGATCCCAAAATTGTGGGAGCTCGAGACCTTGCCGAGAAGATTTGGGGTCCGCCAATCGGACTTGCTCCTCCACGCGGTGACCCTTCGCTGGAGGCCGGCAGCAAGCACGTTCGTCACGTCGGATACATAACGCTTCTCTCCGCCGTCTTGACGATTCCGGTCCTGGTCATGGCATGGGCTCCGCTTCCCGAGAGGGAGGTGGCCTATTCCTCGACTTCACTCATTCTGGCCACGATAGTTCAAGTTGTCATAGCAGGGCCCTTCTATCCCAAGGCCCTTAAAGCTCTCATCTTCTCGAGAGTTATCGAGATGGACCTCTTGATTGTCTTGAGCACCAGTGCTGCCTACACGTTTTCGGTAGTCTCCTTTGGATACCTCGTTGCCAAGCAGCCCCTTTCGACTGGTCAATTCTTTGAAACGAGCACTCTCTTGGTCACCTTGATCATGGTTGGTCGGTGGGTCGCCGCACTCGCTCGTCAGCGAGCTGTTGAATCAATTTCCATCCGGTCACTTCAGGCATCGACAGCTATCCTTGTCGACCGGAAGAACGGATCGGAACGTGAGATTGACGTCCGCCTCCTTCAATACGGCGACACCTTCAAAGTTCTCCCCGACACCAGAATCCCGACCGACGGCACTGTCATCAGTGGGTCATCTGAGGTTGACGAGTCCATGCTCACTGGTGAATCTAAACCAGTGGAGAAATATCCCAATTCTGTGGTAATCGCTGGCTCTATTAATGGACCTGGAGTTATGACTGTTCGTCTGAACCGTTTGCCTAGCGATAACACCATCAATACCATTGCTGCGATGGTGGATGAGGCCAAACTGTCCAAGCCTAAGCTGCAGGATCTCGCAGATAGGGTAGCATCCTACTTCGTCCCAGTTGTGCTGGCGTTGACAATCATCACGTTCGTCGTCTGGGTTGCAGTAGGTATGACTATTCGTGGATATGATGGGTCGGAAGCTACAGTTCAGGCCATCACCTACGCCATTACTGTCCTCATTGTCTCTTGCCCCTGTGCCATTGGACTGGCTGTTCCTATGGTCATTGTGATTGCCAGTGGAGTCGCGGCCGAAAGAGGTATCATCTTCAAGTCAGCAGATGCTATTGAAGTGGCTCATAAGACGTCTCACGTGGTATTTGACAAGACTGGGACCTTGACTCGGGGAAAGCTTTCTGTCGTCGCGAAGGACTATGACAACGTGGACAACCTCCCGCTTCTTCTAGGTCTCATTGAAAACAGTCGACATCCAGTCTCTGTTTCTGTGGCTGCTCACCTTAGGGATGCCGGAGTTATTGCTACAACCGTTCCTGAGCCTAAGAGCCTTACCGGCAAAGGTGTTGAATCTACCTTCGGTGGCCGGGAACTTCGAGCAGGCAATTCTCGCTGGCTGAATTTGCCGGAAGATAGGCTTGTTCAACCGATGCTTGCTCAAGGATACACTGTCTTCTGCTTTACTATTGACAATGCGTTACAGGCGGTCTATGGTCTTGAAGATGAGCTTCGACCTGACGCTGCAGAGACGATTGAGACCTTGCAGAAACGTGGCGTCTCAGTACACATCGTTTCTGGCGATGATGACGGAGCTGTTCAGTCTTTGGCATCCAAGCTTAACATCTCTGGTGGCAATGTACGTTCTCGAAGCTCGCCCGCCGACAAGCAGGACTACATCCAGACGCTCCTCGCTACCGGCATAGAACCTAGGAAACCAGTTGTTGTTTTCTGCGGTGACGGCACGAACGATGCTGTCGCTCTCGCACAGGCTACGGTTGGCGTTCACGTGAATGAAGGCACGGATGTCGCGCAATCGGCCGCAGATGTGGTCCTCATGCGGCCTTCTCTGGCTGGTATCCTCACCATGATGGACGTCAGTCGGAAATCTGTCAACCGCATCAAGTTCAATTTCACGTGGAGCTTCGTGTACAACACCTTTGCAGTCCTTCTCGCTGCGGGTGCTTTTGTCAATGCGAGAATCCCTCCAGAGTTTGCGGGACTGGGAGAGTTGGTAAGTGTGTTGCCGGTCATTGTTGCTGCGCTGCTTCTGCGCTGGTCGAAGTTTTAGCACGGGCCGCCATCATTGCACGAGTGACAACAACTGGAGTTCCACAAACTTTCCTTGATGTCCGACCGGACTCTTTGTTTTGAAGACGGGATGCGACCACCCGCGTCATATACTGTTTCGAATCCCAATCGCAGGATGCCCAATCGCAGAAAGCTGCAATTCCCTCGTTATCGATAGCCTGCTTCATATCAGAAAAGACTGCTCCCAGGAAGTTTCAACTTGATCTGTTACGTTCTCCACATGTCCTATTCGATGTTGTGTACTCGCTGGTTAGCAACGGTGACTTCTCTGCTGGATTAGTCGCAGAGGGTACCCGAATGCATTTGCAGATCCTCATCTCAGCTTTATTCTCACCACTGAGGTAGTAATTATATAGCTATTTGATTCCTCCAGAGCGCTCACGATGCCCAAACAAAGATCCAATCAACACCGAGAGAGAATATGCAGAGCTCCAGCAGCGGTTGCTTCCACCTGCAAATTATCTGATTAGCAGAGAGAGATATCATTGGCAGAACGATACGATTGATACGTGGAATGCTCTAAACAGGATAGGAAATCTCTACTCTGGTCAGGATAAGCTAAAAAAGGCCGAGGAGATGTATCAGCAAGCCCCGGCAGGTTATGAGAAAGCACTGGGTCCTGATCACTCATCCACCCTTGACACAGTCAATAATCTTGGTCTTCTCTACGCATAGACGCTCATATATTAGGGTAGACACGCATCATCTATTCCAAAGCAGATCATCGCCGGATTGAGCCTCGCCCTTGAATCTAGCCAGCTTGTAGAGCAGTCAAGCTTCACTCCAAAGACTAAAAGGTCCGTTAGTACGCTAAGAAAAAAAAAGAAAAACTCTCACTATGTACCTAACAATACATTATATGTACAATAGCTGTCGCTGCAGTCATTTGCTTAGACGGGTGTCGATCACCATCTCAAGTGAGGGTTGACTTCCTGCGCCAGCTTAAGCCGAGCAGTGCCTCCGACAACGGTACCATGGAAAACCTCTGCGTGATTCAGCAGCTCGGACTTCTGTTGCAGTGGCTTCTCATCGCAGACTGTACAAGTCACCCCTTTGGCCGGCCAGGAAGGATTAACATGTTTGCGTAGGAAATGTCTCGTGAGTGAGCCAGGCGTCGAATGCTTCAAAAGGCGGTCTTTCAAAGGGAGGTCAGGGTTCCCTAAGCAGAGAAAGCAGATCTGAGGCCGTTGCTTTGGAGAGTCGATGCGCACGGATTCCATCGCTTGCCGTAGGGCAATCTCGGTCTCATCCTCGGCAGAGGATTGATGCCGCTTGGCAACAGGGCCAGATTCGTCATCGTCCGGCAGTGACCGCCGGCATGATTGGGTCGTTCGACGGGTAGGGCGCCCCTCTTCCACGCCGCAGAAAGCAGTAACAGCATTGATCGCTTGGATCCGGCGCTTATACTCCGCTTCCATAGTGGTCCCCGGCAGGGAGAGGATAGCGTCAATCATCAGCATCTGCTGCGGGGGCATGAACCCCTTCCGCTCGAGAGCGCCCATCACTTTGGCATCCACTAGCTTCCCAGCCAGCTGCCGTTCGAGATCGATCACCGGCTGCTCGTTCTTGTACCGCTCCAGGTTTTCTCGGATGCGTGTATTCCGTTGTCGCTGCTTCTCGTTGCGCAGTTCACGAATAGATGCGTTATACTTCCGCTTGGCTTCCAGGGTCCGATCCTGGAGGTGTTCCAGCTTCACTTGGAGCTGACGGTGACGGCCAGTGAGAGCGCCGGCGTTAAGGTGACCAAACGAGGCTTGACAGGCCTGGGTAATGCGATCCAGCTTCGCCTTCCGGTCCACCCATTTTCGCTTCCGCTCGTTGACGGTCTTCTGTCTTACGCGAACCGCCGGGAGCTGGTTGAGAGACTTCGACTCTTCTGCGGAAAGCCAAAAGGCCGATCGGGATCGATAGAGGCGCTTAGGGAGCAAGCGAACCGCACAAGAGGGGTCTGAGAGCCGGTCTTTCGCACGATGCCCTGGACGTCAACATCAACGTCAACCTCGTAATGTCGAATGAACGTGCGAATGTCGGCATGCTGAAGCATGACGTTCTGTAGCGCATCCGTAACTTCCTCTTTTCGCTGCGTTAGCTCTGTCTGGAGGAGGGGACTGGGTAGATACGCACCACTGCTATTGAACGCTTTCGCTCCTGCATACCGAAGGAGGTATGGCTTCGTCACCTGTTCGAAGCCGGTGATTTGGCCCGCACGTCGCATACGGGAAGTCACCGTCGACGCTAACAGTTTCTTCTCCACTGCGATTCGAAACCCTGTCGCTTCGCGAACTGTTTGGCAGAACACGTATTTATCCAACAGTTCGTCCTTCAGCTTCAGTTCCTGCTATCCCAAGCCATCGAGCACCCCGAGGCTGTAGAGCCTTTCCGGGCTGTCTAGCACTGGCCCTGTGGTCGTGATGGACTTGAAGCCGTTAATGTGAAAGAGCATGCCGAGCAGGCACACATGCGGACTGAGGACCAAGGTCGGATCAAAAATGATTTCGGGGATTTTAAACTCGTTCCTGCCCATGATTTCATCAGCGAACCGCTTCGGTGGAGTCCGCTGCCAGCACGTACGGAGCCTTCTTCCCAAGAAACTTCTTTGTAAATTCCGGCTTAAGGAAAATGAACAGCCGGGGGCGCCCACCCTCCGGATCTCGGATAAGGGTCAACGAGATGTCGCGGTAGCGAAGACCGAGGAGCGCCCCCCGGTCGACTCGCCGTGAGGGTAGCAAGCTGGCAGAAGAAGAGAAGCTGGATCCGTTGCCACCCGCACTCAAAGGTCATTTCAGTGGTGGTTAAAAGGACCCGCGCAAACTCAGCGACATCCTCAATATACATATTCTTCTTCGGTCGCCGCGTGAGTTCCAAGCCTTTCTCCTCGGCCACAATGGCTATGAGCTATAGCCAAAGGTCAGCCCACCATATTGGATAGGAGTAAGGAGATCTTATCGGCTCACATCTTGCACCTTCACCTGGGTCTCCTTACTCAACCCTACCGCGGTCTCCTGCTTCAACACCAGATGCCACCACTTCCAAAATGACTCCAACGAGCTTTTATATTTGATCTCCGGGCAATATCGTCCCTTCTTACCGCGTCGAATATCGCATCGCCACTTAAAGGACCCATAAAGGAACCGAACCGTCTCCTCTGAGTCCGAGATCCACTGCCACTGCTGGTTTGGGTCCCGATTGATATGTCGACAGTACCTACCGTGGAAATGCCAGTTAGTCTCCGCGGTACAGTAACGTAAAGAGAAAAGGCTTTCTTTACCTATCCCAGTAGACACGGGTCTCGTCTAATTTCTCCTGCGTGGTGTCGCTGTACCGCTTCTGCCGGAGCTGAGAGACATCTAGGTTTTCTGCTTCAGCCAGATAATGCTCTGGAGGCAACTCGCCCTCGTCGTTGAAGGACTCTTCATCCTGCTCATCGTCATCATCGGACTCCTCGCTGTCTTCCAGGTCGGTGTCGGAATCGTTATCAGGGCCGTTATCCGAGAAGATCTCGCTGACGGCGGAGCTGGAATCGCTCTCGATCTGCCCCTCACTCTCCTTAGGTCCAGCCGGTCGGGCGTAAGGCGCCATTTTCGAGACAAACGATCAGAAAGGTAAGGTCGAACGAATGGATACAACGAAGGATATCCCGGTCTACGCCGACGGGAACGGTAGGGGGTTGGATGGAAAACGATGGGTGATGCCAGAGGGAGGATGGGGGGAAAGAAGCGACGGTCGGCATGATAAATAGGATTTCGAAACAAAGAGAACAGGGTGGTCCCCAGGGGAGCCGTTTTTCAGCGAGAGGGCCTGAGTCGGCGATGTTGAACACACTCAGCGACTGGTGCACTAGCGCCAGGCACGGAAAACCATGGCGCTGCGTGCACAGAAGCGCCCGTGGCCGTGGGCATTGGCACACGTGATGCCAAGGCGGGAGCTGGTGAGCGAGACTCGTAAAACGGCGTCGCGCGAGGCCGAAAATGGCGCCCAGCTAACCGTCACATCGTTAAATGGAGAAGAATAAAGCTAGATAGTGATTCTTAATTAAGCTAGAAGTCTTTCATCGATTTACTATTAAGGTTACATGGTAAGCTATCCCTAAAGTACATTTCCGTATGCAGCGGCCGTGCTAACCTATTCAACTTTAAGTCTACACTGCCGGAGTAGGCTGTGGCAGTCGCAGATTGAAGCGACAGTCGCATCCTCGCAGCTGTTTGCTGAGACGTTACAGGATAGGCGGGAGCGTCGCACCCCCTGCCAGTGCGTTGATGAGCCGGGTTATAGCAGGTGAGTCGGTCATTCCTAACAGCGCCTTTTGTGGGCGCTTACGCCCGATGCACCATACCCTCTGCGCTTTCGCCTCGCAGGAATGGGGAGATAGCCTGGGGATAGTTTCCTTGGAGGGATAACTGGCCTTGGATCGGAATGGGGTAGGTGGCTCTGGAGACACCATGTTTGCTCTGCGCTGCATCAACACAACGAGATTCCGGTTCATCACAGGGCCCTTACACAACTTTTCCTTTCCGTATTGGCTCGTGGAAGGTTCAACTAAGTTCTTTGCCCACAATATTAAATCATGTGATAAAAACGAACTAAAATTCTCCTGCAGGGCGCAAATGAATTTGAGGCACATCATGGGACAGAGCGTGGCGTTTTGGGCGAGGACGAGACAGGAACTCTATATTGAAATGCTGGCATCCAGTTTTTCGAAGGATCCCTTCCTGATCCGTGGCGCAGTCAGAATTAGCTACTACTTCAGAGAGCCGATCCTTGAGTAGATAAGCCACCCCCTATCCAGTCTTTTCGCAGACGAACTGCAGCTGCATCAAGGACTTGCAAATCAATACTCAAGAACATGATTATAAATCTTGCTGTCAAATCCATCAAAAATCTCCTCGGGATAACCCTCGAGGAAAGGGAAATCAACATAAAGCCCTGACAGTGACTTTAGTGACGAATAACTCCCAAGGTTGTCAAATTCTGAAGCAGCATGAAGTGTTCATAGGATATAATGGGTTCGCAAAGCTAAATAGAAGACTGCTGTATAGATCCGACCATGGGTAATTTAAAGAGAAATATTATATAAAATCAAGTCTTCGCAACCACCTAGCTATATATAGGATATACTAAAGCGGCTGCCCTTCAGGGATGCAAGCAGCATTTAAGCAAGATTTTATAGAAGATTCTTTTACAGCAGCAAGCTTTAAATAATATAGGGTGCTTGATAGATTAAGTATCAGTAGCCCGTTCTTCTAAAGAAGGATTATCTTGGCTTGATTAGACTATAATTAAACAGGCCTGCTAGTTCCTTACTATATAATAACCCAGAATCCAGCAAGCCAGCCCTCCTATAGATATTTATATAGCTCCTTTAGCTATCACCCTAATAGATACCTATATAAAGACTATTACCAAGTGTATTAAGTAAAAGGGCGGCTAGGGATAGCTATTCCTATAAAAGTATCTAAAATCCTTTATTATATAAAAATAATCCGAGATGTTAAATAATATAATAGCACAGTATTATTATTATGTTCTTGTATAATCCTGCGTCGGTGCCTAATATAAAGTTAAATAATTGAATAATGTCTCTAATCTAATCTTTATAAAGTGGAATAGCATGTAGAAGATATAATAGCTTAAAGAGACAGATATCATGTAGCTCTTAAAGTTTATACCTTACTGTAAATATATAAAGATATATATAAGTAAGAAGCACCTCAGTATAGTCCTCTATAGGGTTATAAGAACTTCCACGGAGTGTTTCTGGACCAACCCGGCCCCCCGAGAAGGTTGACCAAATGGCTAGAGGCTTGGGAAGCGGGTCACGATCTTGAGGATGCCCCAGATGATGACCTCCCAGAGTAACACAAAGTATGATCCATGGCAACTAGCAAATCAAGCGACAATATGTAATGAACCATCCATTACCCCCAACCCTCCCATTTCCATGTACTTCGTCTACACCCCCGCCCGCAACCCTGCAACCCTACTGCGCGATATGGCCGCGCAGCACATTGACCATGACAAACCCCATTCCTGTGAAAAACGATCGAGAAAGGCCGTCTGCCCACCATCACACAACTGCATGTTCTTAGCGATGAAGAACCTATTATAGTTTGCCAGGGATACTGCCTCAATTTGCGAGGGCCAAATGCATACACCTTCTTCGTCCCCTGCTTCTAGTGCATGGCACTCAGTTTATTCAGAGCTGACACGCTCCTTTCTCATTCTACGGGTCCGTGCAGCGCTGCGCGCAATCCCATAGCCAGCGAGCACTATCTATGCCGAGTGACCAGCTCTTTTAGCTGATCATCACCCTTGTATTTAGCTAAAGCCTTGTCTCTCCAAACTTCCCATTCTAAGTCCCCGTCAATACCCAGCGCCATCCGTAGACCTTGGAAAATGCCTAGAAACCCCTCCCAATCAGCGAGGTCATAACCACAGCAGAATTCAAGCCGATGAAGTATCCGCCCCTCCCTCACGACTTCAGCAAGATCTGCACGACCCTTATCTTCTAGTAATTGGGCAAAAACCAGCTCATCCTCGCCCAGTTTATTTCCTCCATTATAGAAATCAGCAACAGGAAGAAGCATCACTGGGGAATTAAAAGCTGCGGATTTTGCATCCGTATGAGCCCATTCCCAGTCCACAATTCCTGTGATGTTAAACTCATCATCAACAAGAATGTGGTCTCCTTTACTATCTGCATGCTTCAAGTAAAATCGGCCGTCGTCACCACGGCTAGGGATTAGACATTTCTCCGAAACAGAGTCCAGCAGAAAGCGATGGATTAAGTAGGCATCGACTGCTCGCGGAGTGAAGCACTCTTCTCTCATGATCAGATCTATTGTCAACTGAATGCTTGCAAGGTGGTACTCCCTAGAGGAAGCGAATGGCCCCAGGGGTAGCATATGAGAATCTTTGTAGTCTGTCAATGATTCCCGCGCGAAAGATCCTACACGCTCAGTTCCTGGATGGTCCAAAGACCCCATCAAGTCGAAGGAATACCCCTGCAATTCGATATATATATCTGCTAGCTGGCTCATGACTTTTTTTCTCTGCTCCATAGAGAGAAGAGACCAGCGAAGCGACTGACCGGGCATTTTCTCCGTAAGGATGTAACCAACACCTATAGGGTTCTTTTCATCAAGGTTATAATCAAAAACCTTGGGAGCGGGAACTTTTGTCTTGCTCAGGAACTGCAGCGTGGCGACCTCACTGCGCATAATGTAAGCTCGCAGGTCCGGTGGCGGCGAAGTGGCATTCAGTCTTCGAATGCGTGCGAGCCAGCTAATTCCATCTTGGAACCGGATTTCAATGTGGTAATTCATACCACCCATCACCGAGGAACGCGTGAATCGATCATACTGGAGGGGTCGGGTCGTACAGCACGGAACACCGTTGCGCAAGGAACTGGCTCGAGAGAGAAGTGCAGTGACATTTATCTTTCCGAAGAGTGCTGTCATTTCCTTTCGCTCTGCTTCTCGGGCCGCGGGGTCGTACGATTTCTCGTCCTTTTTAGTCCCAGATAAGTATTCCACCAGAACAATCCCCCGGTAATACATTGTGCTTACCTCCCATTCAGGACATTTATGGTATTCCGCGCGAAGATGTTTTGCGCAGAGGTGGCGATCGCAAAGAACACATTGTCCATACGTCCGTACACAAGGCTTATCGCAGGCTTCGAAATCACAACCCCACATTGCCGTTGGAGGCATCTCGGTAATAATCGTTTGTAGTTAATGGTATGTATTATAATTTGTACTAAGGAGCAAAATTTGGTTAATCGAAAGTGCGGAAGCAGAGAAGAAGTGTGGAAGTATTCGGTACGGGCAAAGGTCGCGGGTGGGCTGACCTCTGAAGCTGTTAAGGATCGTCCGTTCCAAACAAAGGGGATAGCAGTGCTTACGAATTTATATTTGTCGAGTAGAGGCGAAGTTGCTGAGACAGACGATCGTTAATATCTGAATTTCAGAACGAGAGAAACCCACAGACCTTTTTTCCCCGAAAAATTTCAGCCTCTGATTGCCAGTTTCTTGTTCCGAAGGGGTGCTGCCAAGCATCGACGAGCAAGCAGAGGAGAGAGGTCATGAGTCACCTTCCTTGTGAGCGCTTAGACTGGGAATCCTACTGGATATCTAACCTGCTAGAAGGACAAGAATGTGATAACTCTGCAGTAGTTTCGCACAGCCTTCGCCTTGCAGGAGACTCTTGATTATTCAACCAGGCTATGGACAGCGCGAAAAATTATAAAGAGTTTGTCACTTCTCGTCTGTTGGCAAGTCCATCCAATATTTCTTTAGCTGCCCATCTCTTCCCAAACCGCCATACCAATTTCCTGTTGATAATACTACTTAATACCCTCGAAGTCATTGAAAATGCCAAGCCCCGCGATCAGATGTGTCAAAGAAGGGTGTGATAGTTGGGCTGAGAGTGGATCGAGATATTGCGCAGCTCGTAAGTCTGTCGATAAATTAATACTACTCGACACATATATTAATGTAGCAGACAAATGACCTATGACTATCGAGTCACACCAATACTGGAGGGAATTGGAGACAAGGGGTCTGTTTTCGTTGGCCCTCAGTTAGTGGGTGGTTCTCGTGGATTATTTGTATGCTACAATACTTCTTACTATCTTCGAAACGATAGTCCAACTTCAATTCTAAGTTACAACATGGTGCATCTCTTACTTGACGACCAAACACTCATAAACCTGCGGAACGTTGACGGCGCCGCGTTATGTCTGAGGACTAAGCTCTGTTTTCTGAGGCCCACGGGATACCTGCATCTCCCTGTGCGATAATTACATCTCTGCCGTCGTGGTATGGGGCTCAGGGTTTCGGAGAAAGTAGGCAGAAACGGTGACCTTCCGAAGACTTATTATTGAACTGGACCATATGCCCAGGATGCACAGGAGCTTTCCCTGAAATTGCGCTTTAGTAAAACTCAAAGGCCTAGGCGCTCCATACCCATTGGCTTAGCAATTTATTTGGAAGAAGGTCAATGTGCGGAGAGCAGGCTATTTTTACCACACCCACTTAGTAGGCGCACGTTGTCCAGTCATTCCGTAACCCTGTCCTATCCTTAATGAGGTGCGGCTATACAAGATTACAAGATCTCCAGAGCAGTGTAAACATATTCCCCAGGTGAGGAGTCGATGGGCAAGGAGATCGACTTCAGCCTCATCGGGCTGGGGTCCACCTTTGGAGTCGTTCTCACGAGCGGCAGCCGCTGGAGTACGGCTGGCCAATGAAGCGTTGAGTCTGACACTTGGCAAGGCCCGAGGGCGGGTGGAAAAAGCTTTCTCCAAAGCATCCTCTCCCCGCGCAGCCACCAGCCGAAGTTTGTGTGCCTACCAATGCGGACTCAGCCATGTCCACCACCATCAAGCTCCCAATCAGAACAACGGCAGATGACTACAGAACGGCATACATATTCAGAGGATCATAAACACGGCACAGCATCTCCGAATGATTCAGCGCCTCTCGTCCCAGAACCGATCATTCTCTCCCGGTGCGATCTTCAAGACAACACCGGTATCCCAACCGAACCGCCCCCCTTTCGGGGAGACTCTGCAGACGATGGTCCATCGTCTCCGAGTATATCTAGCTCGGTGACAGTCTGGAGGACGTCTTAAGGCTTCCAGATGCACAGGACGACATTCCCATTGACCCGGTAATCCTTGCCGACCTTGGGCCGTGGGAGGACATAGACCCCCAGATACATGCCCCTCAAGCCGACAGCTTCGTCGTGGAAGGGACAATCTGTCCCTATCCTGATCCTCCAGTCACTTCCTACAGCCCGCCGAAAGGGCTAATGGCCAGGATGGCGGCACTCAGAAAAGTGGCCACCTTCACATCCATGACAGTCAACAACTGCGGCCCTCCCAGGACGGTACCGGTCCCGACGCATCTTACCAGATTAGTAGCACTGACCTTTGCCCACTATCGTTGCCGGAGAGCTGGAGCCAGTCGTAGCTGACTTGGTGAAGAAAGCCTTGTTTAATCCGGCTATATGGCTCGCTGGGCACCCTGCCACTCCTGTTTGTCCCTTCGGGACCTCCACGCCGCCGCCTGATGTCGACGAGCTGGAGAAGCAGTTGGTAGAAAAATAAAGCCACCAAAGGAGCCGCATAATGGCAGTCCCTCGTACAGAGTACTTCGAACAAGTCAGAGAGCGTGAACCAAGATGCAATGTTGGTTTTTAGTATAACGCTGAGAGCCTCAAGGGCATGAGTAATTGCCGCTTCGTAGCCACGGGTTGTTCTGACGATTTGCTGGGCACGGCTATTGACATGACGAAAACTGAGCAAAGACTGAATATCAAGTAGGACGCATATCTCGTAGACAATCTCCGGCGGCAAAACCTGAAGATTTCCAAGTGTTGAGGAAATAGCATTGATTGTTCGAAGCAGCGAGCGGCATACCTGGTCGTGGTGACGGGGATTTGTTCTGGCAACCGCTAGATCGAAGTCAGGCCGATGATATGAAGTGACGCGGATGGCCTCCATTTCAAACTCTTTTTCGAATGCTGTTGCGTTGTCTGATTCCATAGCTGGGCTTGAGACAGGATTTGGTTTCTGACGCTGCAAACTCTTGCTAAGTCCGGTCGCTATTCCGCTTGTTTCCTCGTCCCTTCTGGAAGAGAGCTTTATAATGGGGTGAACTGGTACCATACATGCGTACCTTTTGTTCCAGTGGGTTTGATAGTATTGAGGTCTCGTTATGTATGAGAAAGCCCAGATGTGATATGCCTATTCGATTCCTTGGTAAAAGGGCTTCGCGCACTGGTCAAAGAAACACGTGATCCTCGTGCCTGGGACGCCAATGGGATTGGACAGTCAAAACCAGTCAATAAGACAAACGTAGCCACCTGCATCCTGAAAACCAAAGCTACTATACCCTTGGCTGAAATTCGAGCATCCTACCCTTAGTACACACACACAATTTATTAACGCCCGGCGGCTGAGCCGAAAGGGCAACTATCACTAATCTACTAGTACATATCCTATCGGGTGCCCTGTCTCCTTCTAGCCCGTACAATTTCACTTTTAGCATATGTCGTGCCGTCTATCAGTATTGTAGGAGATTCTCATAGGTTAGTATTTTTGTTAGTAGGCTGGCTTGAAGGTGCTTCTCCAAGTATTCAACATCCTATCTTCAGCAGTTGAAGCGCGTCTACCATATCTGGCATAAGGTGGTTGGTGTGAGTTAGTTCGGGAAGGATGGGTGATTTGTGTTCAATAATATGGTTAAGCAACGCCGAGTCAGCTGGTGGCAATTGCAAACTGTATTAACGCTCATACTGATTCTAAGTTTGGAGTCCAGTCTTGGTTATCTGAGGGTGATTTTCCGCCCAGGAACAAGAATATGTTGCCCCAGTGGGTGCTGGTGCATTGCAGCATTTCTGTCTGAAGTGCCGTCTATCTTCAACATTAAAAGAGAAAGTGCTCTACCATCTCTCTTGCTTGTCCACATTCACACTGATCGGTTTCCGCAACATTGATTCGGTAGAGGTATCCGTTTAATCTTGCCATGCCCGTCCGGAGCTGGGCCAGCACACTTGCTTCTTTCTATGGTAATCAATCATACAGCTGTCGAGTGTGCTTGCCTGGGAGGGCCGCGTCCACCCTTTTCACGTGTTTGCCTACTTTCTCGGGCAGACCTTTGCTGGTGTCTTGTTGGGATCGTGCGATGTTGAGAGTGGTTGACTTCATTCTGGGGAGCTGTATGTGTGGTATGGGGTCCTCTTGGGTCGCCGCTCTGGCTTGCACTTTAGCGAGGCCTAACAGTTTGTTATCCTCACTTGTGAGGACTCAGCGGATTGTGATCCTGTTTCTATTTTTCCACAGTCTTCTGATTAGCTTGTATATCAGGCGCACGTGCTCCTGGCCCGACTGTTGTCGCGGGTTCCCCAGTGTAAGTGCGGCCGCTTTGTTACTTGTTAGCAGCGTGATTCTGTACAATTTCAGTGCTGGTAGCGTCTTTAATGCGTGTGCCATTGCTGCCAGCTCTCCCAAGTATGGGTTCTGCTCTGATCTTGCGCCAAGTATGACAGAGAAGGTCTTTAGTCTCAGCTTCTTATACTTGGGCGGCTGCTTTTGAATCACTCCGCTAAATCCCACTACCTTGTTCCGTGCCGAGCTGCTGACTGCAATCTGCATAGATCCGCCAGCTTCTGCCTGTGACTCTGGGGTTTCTCTAATATTGGTCTGCAGTCGTTCCTCCCATGGTGCTAATGTAAATAGATTAATAGTTTCTAGTGTTTCCATCTCCAAATTTTTCAGCAGATCTGCCACCTGATATAATGGTGAGTGGTGGAATCTTCAGAATTTCCTAATACAATCTGTGTTCCTGCGGAGTGGGTTGGTTTTCAGTAGGGTGTAGATGTCCGTCCACATATTCACTGCCCGTCTCCAGAACTGGCTTTGCGCAGAGGCGATGTAAGCCTCTGCTTCCGCCACACTGGTTGCGACGGTGAGGAATATTCCCACAATCACTTGAGCTCCAACCTGTTGGACCTGGTTAATGGGCCCGATGGCCTTATCTTTGAAAGTGTGCATCCAGATATTAGAGGCATAGTCCACTACTGGGGCAATAATTGATGTGAACAACTGCCGCGTGGTGGATAGGGATAGACCTCTGAGTTGTTTGAGCTCTATTGCTGCTTCTAGACCCTTAGATGCTGCCCTGGCTATGTGTGCCTTGTATTTGAGTCTAGTGTCTATTACTACTCCAAGGATCTTGACATGGTCCTTAGGTTCAACTGCTTGTCCCTTGATGGTGAAGGGCTCTTATTCTGATTTGTGTGCTTTGGGGGTGAAGTAAATGATGGCTGTTTTCTCTGCTTTAAATATCGCTCTACTCCTCCTCTCCCAGTCAAGTGCTTTATTAATAATTACCTTAATACCTTCCCAGTTGCTCTGCGCAGTTGGCCCGGTCGCCCATGCAGTGAAGTCATCCATAAAAGTAATTACTCCGCTGCGGCTGTCAATCTGTCATTGCATAAGGTCTGCGTTGAAGAAAAGGCACAGGATCAGTGATAGGGGAGAGCCCTGCGGTAGTCCAGCCTGTGGGAGGCTTTGTACCTCAGACCCTTGCCCATTGATTTGAATGGTCGCTGTTCGTTCCGAGCAGAAGGCCTCGACCCATCGGAGCAGCACTTCTGGTATGCCTCGCGCTTTCATCCTCTGGAGTAGTCTTTCTTTGCAGACCCCATTGTAGGCCCCTTTGATATTGAAGCTAATCAAGCTCACAACCCGTCGGCCACGCCAGGCCGTGTAGATTTGCTCCTGCAGGAGCAGGAGTGCCTGTTCGGCTAATCGCTATTTTCGGGCTCCAAAGTGACTGGTTGGGAGCAGGCCGTATGTCTCCACTGCGTGTGAGATCCTTTCTGCCACCACCGATTCTAGGACCCTGCCCAGTGTCGCGAGAAGTGAGATTGGCCTCCAAGCTTTCGCAATGGTGTAGTCCTCTTTATTCGGCTTTTTAAGTGGTATGATTTTTGCATGTCTCCACTGACTTCGTAGCGTGCCCTCTTCCAGCGAAGCCTGGAACAGGTTGAGAACCCTGTGTTTAACCGCGGGCCAGGTCATTTTCCAAACTATCGCCGGTAGGCCGTCTTCTCCAGGTGCCTTCCATGATTTTGCTTTGAACAGCTGTCGCTCTACTTCCTTGATGGTGATGGCAGGCATCTCCACCGGTGCCCTTTGCGGCCTGGCTCCTTCCTCCTTAATATCATTTAGTAGAGGAGGAAAGAATTTAGCTAGTAGCTCTTCTGCTTGTTCCTTATAATTGGCGGTGGTGGTACCATCTGCTCGGACGAGCTGTGGTACCTTCCCGAATGTTGTATCATCTCCAGACTTCAGGTACTTGGCGGCCTTCCATATGTTATTGTTGTCTGCAAGGAACTCCTTCCAGTGGTTTTTCTTTTGTTGCCGGATGGCATCGTGGTATTGCTTCGCAGCACTTTTAGCTGTCTCTTCTAGGTGTGATGCGATTTATCCCGCCCTCGCTCCGAGCGGGCGTGATTTCTCCAGTATGTGTAAATATAGCGGAGTTGTGTCAAGTCCGTTGTCCACCATCTCTTTGCGTATGCTGACGGTCTGGCCTTTGGCGTCAACGCATGCACCGCCTCCAACACCGCGGCCATTAATCGGTCGGTTCTCTGCTGCGCCGTCCCGTCCGATGGAGTGCTATTCAGGCTTCCGGTAATTCTGGCATTGATCTCCTTCCATGGTGCATTCTTGAGCAGCAGTCGCTCCTGCTGTTTAGAAACCGGGACCGGAACGTCAAACACGGCCTCGATTGCGCGATGGTCGGAGCCGTGCTCTGTCCCATGTACTGCACACTTGACCATGAAACCCGTCAGATTCTCCGAGGCAAGGACGAGGTCGATAGTTGACTCGTAGTCTCCACCCTGTCCTCCCCCCTGCCATGTCTTTGTGCCTCGTTTCAGTAGGCTGCTGAGAGCAAATTCATTCATGAGGTCAATGATTGGATCCGCTTCGCCCTGTCTCTCCAAAGACACGTCGTCTCCTCCCCAAAGTTGATCATGTCGGTTGAAGTCTCCCACGATCGCAACCTCCACCTCTGCGCCCGTATCTCGCCTTAATCTCGCCTTACCTTGGTAATTGCCTTGCGTAAACTAACGCACGTGTCACGCAAGGCTTGGACATCTCCTCCTTCTACATAGACTGATGCCATGAAAATCAATCGCTCGGGAAGCCGGACGACCGCCGCTGTCAGATCCGGGGATCCTATCGGCACTTGCTCCGCTTCCACGTCCTTCCTCACCCACAGCATGCTCCGGATTGCCCATCTGCCTTCCCTCCATGCGGAGGGGACCATCTTCGTCCATTTTTGATGTCCCATTGGAGTTGTCAAGAGTCGGCTGTTAATTCTTCTCGCTTGGGGTTCTTGGATTGCTATTGCCGCTGCATCCTGAATGTCTTCGTCGTTTATCAAGCTGTCATGTACTGCTCCCTGTTTTCTTATGTTTAACTGAATTATTCGGAGCGTTTTATTCATTTTGCACTGGATAGAGCTTCTGACAGTTTCTGCTATACGATTCATGTGGGCCTCCGCACGGAATGCACTTGAGGACCGTCTCGTTGCAGATGCTGTGGCGGTGGCCTTCCTTGGCGCATTTCGCGCACCTCTAGGTGTTTTTGCATTGGAATGCCTTATGTCCGATCTCTTGGCAGTTGTAGCATTGTGTCGGTCGTGGTCGACGTTCAAAGGCGCTGGTTACGCCAGATTCTCCCCCAGCGTGGAAGAACCCCTCGGCCAGGAGCCTTCGTGCATCGATGCCTTTGGTCAGGTACACCACCATTGACCCATAGGCCTTCGCACCTTCCTTTCTGCTGAGCCATGCGATCTTGGCAATGGTGGTTTTATTCTCCTCGCTGAAGGCTGCCGCGGCTCCTGCTCTGATCTTGCCTTGTTCATCTAGCGCGGCTGCTTTCTTGACACTGTCAACTTTAATTGGGTAGAGGTTGTCGCGGAGCACTCGGGCTCCTGCGCCAATTGTTGCTTCTGCGACTTTCTTAACTAGGTGGTGTTCGGCTTCATCTCGGCAAGCAATTCGGATCCGGTTGGTGTTCTTTGGGTCCACCGTAACCGCACAACAGCGCCAGTTAGTGTGGTTTTCTATTGTCCGGATCTCTTTCTCCACTACTGCCCTAATTGGGCCTGCGGACATTCTCTCATCACCATTATTGGCCACATTCGAGGTATCTATCGTGCAATATAACGTATCGGTGAAGGTGGTTGGTGTCGTGTTAAACGATGAGAGAGTCCGTATGTTGCTTGGCTGGCTGGTTGGAGGGGTGCGGGCGACATCTGCGTAGGACAGGTTGTTCGTAGGATCTGGGGTGGTTATAGTGGTACGTAGGGATTGGATTTCGCGAAGTGTCTCGTCGTGGTTGGTTTGGGATGTGGCTAGCTCATTGCGCAGCTCCGCTAGTTCCTGTTGCATTCCAGCAAGAGCTTCTGCAAACTGAGTTTTGACTTCCCTTAGTTCATCTCCGTGAGTTTCGTCCCTTCTCTTGATTTCTCTTTGTAACTTGACTAATTCTGCGAGCAGCTCAGTCATTTGCGGGTTGCTGTTGCCGGTTTCTGTTTTGTCCTCTGAGCTGTCAACGCGTTCTGCTGCGGTTTTGTTGCGGGTCGATGGTTTGCCTCTTCCTCAGCGTTCAGATTGACTGCCCAATTCATATTTTGTAGCTTCCTCTTCTTGCTCCCGGGCATAGTTGTTCGGTGGTCTGGTGACGCGTTTGGGCCGTATCCGCGGTGGCGATTCTTCGCGTTTGTTACGGTCGGGGGGTTCAGTGGTTCGTGTTTCGGCCCGTCCCGCTCGCGCGACGCGTGCCGGCATCTTGCCCAACAATCTTCGGCAAGTCGTTCACGAAATCGGTTTCGGACAAGGTTCTTGGGATGATAGTGGTTTCTTGCTCAATATCAAAGACAACTATCGCGTTCTGTCTACCCTTAGTACAGCTGAGTGCAAAACCAGCTTCACCATTCCACACACTTTTCTTCTTTCTAGACGCCACTGCCAAGGCGCTACTCTAAGAATTGGGTATGATTAAAAGAGCCCCTTTACCTTACATCATCTACACTCGCTTGACAGAAATTGAGGATTGTCTGTCCTAGTAAGAAATGCGAGCGAGTGATACCCGTAGGCAAGCAACAATTCATATTCCATGTATATATATAATACCATATTTCTGTTTATTGCTCTGTAACCTCAATGTTCGCATTGCGAAAATGAGGTATCTTGATTTATAAGCTGATGCACAATCTCTGAACATAACTACGCCTCGAGGAAGCACGTAGCAGGGTTCTAGAAAGAAAAAAGCATAGATAAATTAACTGCCTCTCCCAGGCCCTCCTTTCACAAAGAGATTAGAAAATAGAGGATAGAGGAGAACTTGAATTAACCAACACCTATTATACCCGAAATGTTATAAATGAAACTCGGCCTGACGCGTGTCCCAGGGCAAGGGTATTCAATCTGATGGCTGAACATGAAGGTCTGGGTCTGGCATCAGGGGGAAGCCATAATACTTGTGTGCCCTTTAATGTTATCCAATCTTGGCTGCTAATAAGTATATCAGGATGCGGTTTTTGTGAATTAGATAGACTATTGCCATAGCTGGATTGGATTTTAAGTGATCCCAGGTTAGTGCTGATATATGACCCATCTTGAGAGAATTGGAGGTTTCTGACTATCCTCTTAGTAGAAAAGGTCTGCTGCAGGCCGCCTGTTGCCGTGTCCTAGAGCCGCACTGTCTGGTCATAGGAGCCAGACACCAGTAGCCGGCCGTTAGGTGAGAAGGCCACTAGCTGAACCTAGCTAGAATAGCTCTCTAGAGTCTACTACAGGCTGCCTATTACTGTATCCCAGAGCTATACTATCTAGTCACAGGAACTAGATACTAGTAGCTAGTTATCAGGTAAGAAGGCCACTAACTAAACCTAGCTAGAATAGCCCTCTAGAGTCTACTACAGGCTGTCTATTACTATATCCCAGAGCTATACTGTCTAGTTATAGAAGCTGGATACCAGCAGCCGGCTGTCAGGTAAGAAGGCTACTAAGGTAACTAAGTTAAAATAGCTTTCTAGAGTCTACTACAGGCCACTTATTACTGTGTTTTAGAGCTGTACTGTCTAGTTATAGGAACTGGACACCAGTAGCCGGCTGTCAGGCAAGAAAGCTACTAAGGTAACTCTAGCTAGAATAGCCCTCTAGAGTCTGCTGCAGGCTGCCTGTTGCTGTATCCTAGAGCTATACTGTCTGGTTAACAGAGCTGGACGCCAGCAGCTGTCCGTTAGGTGAGAAGGCCACTGACTGAACCCAGCCAGAATGGCCCTCTAGAGACTGTTGCAGGCCGCCTGTCGCCGTGTCCCAGAGCCGCACTGTCTGGTCGCGGGAACCGGACGCCAGCAGCCAGCCATCAGGTGAGAAGGCCACTAAGATAACCTAGCTAGAATAATCCTCTAGAGTCTACTGCAGGCTGCCTGTTACCATATTCTAGAGCTATACTATCTAGTTAATAGAGCTGGACGCTAGTAGCTGGCTATCAGGTAAGAAGACTATTAACTAAACCCAGCTAGAATAGCCCTCTAGAGTCTGCTGCAGGCTATCTATTACTATATTCTAGAGTTATACTATCTTATTACCGGAGCTGGATACTAGCAGCTGGCTGTTAGGTAAGAAGGCTACTAAGATAACCCAGTTAGAATAGCTCTCTAGAGTCTGCTGCAGGCTGCCTGTTACTGTGTCCCAGAGCTATACTATTTAGTCACGGGAGCTGGACGCCAGCAGCCGGCTGTCAGGCGAGAAGGCCACTGACTGAACCCAGCCAGAATGGCCCTCTAGAGTCTGTAATTCTGCACCCCAGCTCTTATTGACTTTTGGCAATTGGTATATCCACGTTGGAAGATTGTTTTTGAATTTTATTCGAATTATTGCTGTTTGGGGTGCAAACACCAGTCCTGCACAATAAATCTGAAGTGGCGCTTCATCAGCAATCTGCCGATTCTTCAGAACAAAGCGCTTTGCGTCATGTAGAAAGTCAACCAACGCAGAATTATTACCGTCCTGCGCCTATTAGTATGACTATGAATAGTTATTTACTACATTACTTACTAGTACATCCGTGTGGAGGAGATCCAGCATACCCACCACCTCCGATATAAGACCCAGCAGGCTCATTGCTTCTACCCAGTGCAGAAAATGCTTCTCGAGGAATAGTTGCACATCCTCTATCTCAGAAGACAAATCCTGACTTTCCTTGAGATGGTGTATCCAGTAGCGACAAGAGTATTGTAATTCCGGTGGTAGGTACTGGTGAATGTCTTGGGGGTCGATGTCTGCCCCACGGATTCCCGGGCTTTCCAGATTGCAGATATCTTTCTGTAGGTGGCTCTGCATAGTTTTAAGACAGAGCTTAGCAATGTCTTTATGCTTTTTTGGCTTATTCACAAGAAACTTGGTTCTGGACTGGACTAAAAAATCCCGAAATGATAGATGTAGAATCCTAACAGGCTGGTCTCGGCCACCAGGAATGCTTAATACAGATCGGAATGTATCTAATCGGTTACTAATCCGGTCTGCTTCCATTCCAAGAAACAGCGACAACGTGTTTATAGAAAGTGGAACAGCAAGAAGGATAATAACACTAACTATGGCCTGGAACACTTGCAGAAGCTGCTGCTGCTCGAACTTATCACTCTCTTGATCATCAAGTAATCGTGTCAGAATTGGCAAGTATGTTTTGTCTATTCTTGAAACGTATTTGGCTTGGTCTTTTAGGAGCTCTGCGAGTCGTAATTTAGGTTCCAATTTTGAATTTTCAATGTAACGGCACACAGTGGCAGCCGAAATAAATAGTGGAACAGATATCCTGACTAGTTCTTGAATGGTGTTGTCGCCAGGCCAGTCTTGGGAAATGTTTCGGTCATGTTTGATTTTTGTAAATCGGTCCTGTAGGAATAAATGTATGTCGTGCTCTGTCACATCTTCGGGTATCTCATGAAGAGCTAAGTCCTGATATTCATGATCCCCGATCTCTGAAAACCCAAGGCTGATTGGGAGTTCAGGTCTGCTAGTCAAGAAGATCCGAAGGTGAACTGATTTTGCCTTCTGTAGACGAGGCAGTAATCGAATTATGTTTCGGATATCCTGATCATGTTCACATTCGTCTAAAGCGTCGATCACCATCACAGCGGTTTGAGGCTGTAGGCCGAGTTGGTCAAGACTGAGTAGTGGTTGAAGGAGAAGTTTCTCAAACTGCTCCCTGAGCGATTTCAACACAATGTCAGGGTCATGATCGAGTGCCTCTTGCACGCCAGACCTCAGCTCAGAGCTCCAGAGCATCATTTATCTTGTTAATGTTGGGAAAAACTTTTTTGCATTCCCTCGGTCCCCTTCACCTCTCTTAAAGAAGAAGCTGGTACTGAGATGGTTGGTGCCCTTGAGCGACCATGCCACAGTTCGAGATATGGTGGATTTCCCTGTCCCAGCCATTCCCTTTAACCAAAAAATGCTTTTTTGAGACAGCGAAGTAGCCCATTCCTTTATCTGTCGGAGGAGCTCGGTCCTTGTGCCTTGAAGACATTGGATCTCATCTCGATCAGAGAATGAGTTAAACTCGGCCTCCTGGACAGCTGACAATTTGTCCAGCCCAATCTTCTGATCCATACATTCGATTTTCGTCAGGGAAGTTCTATTGAAAGTGAGCGAGAGTGCATTTGAACCTATGCGATAGATACATATACAACCTTTGGTTGTTGCTGAGAATAGTCAAATCCTGAGCAACTGTAGCCTGTCAGGTCACTGCCCCGATGAAATATAGGGCACGAAGATCAAATATAAAGTGTTGTTGTTACAACATCGAGCCATAGAAATACTATATGAGCCTTGAAATTGAGTGTGGTGTTCTAACCTTGTTGAAGTTCTTGAGCTAGTCGCTCAGCCTAAGGGGGCATGGCATTCACATGTTGCGGCCTTAAAACCAGCAGGAGCTCTCGGGCATAAGCAGCAGTAACAAGAGCAGCATAATTATGCTATTCATCATTCTTGTGAGAGTCGCAGTAGTCGCAGATTCCGCGAATAATTAGACATGGAATATTATTCATGAGACCTGCTGCTTCCATCTTAAAGCAAAGAATGTTCAGCTGTGGGTCTTGGGCGTACGTATCCCGCACTTTGGCATCCTTAAGAACGGAATTTCCCGACGCAATAGTTCCGTAGTGGACATGGAGGGTACGGTGGTTCTGGCGCTCGGGGCGGTCCACTATTGCCCGTAAGTCACATTCATCGCAATCTGGTCCATCCACATGTGAATAGTCTGCAGCGTAAAGCCGATCAACAGCTGGCTTTTGATAATCTTTCATGTCATTAAGGAGTCGAAGATATTCTGCGAGTCTGTCTGGCTTCTTTTTATCACTGTGCAATCGGCGTATCTCTGGAAGGACTCCTAGCAGTTTCTCAGGCGGGGCATTCAGTTGACCTGTCTTCTGAAAATGACCATCTTCCAACTTGCCCAAATTATATTGAATCACACCACTGAATTCATCTCTTGGTTGGCTGACGACAATATCACCCAGTCGTATGTCATTTCGGGGACTTGGTGCGCCGCCCCCGATGCCCACCATTAATGCGAACCGCAGGCGTGGAAAGGTCCGGACCATATCTCGGGCAACACGAGCGGCTGGGTTGGTGCCATACCGACCAGCTGGGAGACACCCAATCACTACATAATGCTTCGCGATACGCCCGAAAATGTATGTGTTATCGTCATTGTCTTCGCTGATTTCCGGCCCAGCGAATTCTTCGTCTAGCATACGGCATGCACAGAAGTACTCCTCTTCCAAGGCACAGATCCATGCGACCGTGTACGAGACCGTTGAATCAGGGTTTCGTTGCTCAGATCGATTCATTGAAGCAGTAGAGGGGCTGGTGCTTTAATTTATCTCGGTTGCGTCCGGTATTTAATTGGGGAGTTTCCTCGCCGAGTCAAGTATTATTTGCAAGACAGATGGGAACATCATGAAGATGAATCGAACAGAGGAAGTGCCCAGGTTAGGGGGAAAGAGGGGAAGGCCACCAAGACACTCTGAGGCGAGGCTGAGTGAGGATGCATTGTCATTGGTGCTTAAAGTAAGTCAATCATGGTTGTCAGTTCAACTGTCAATCCAAACCGACCCAGCCTCCCCCAAACAGAGTGTTTATGACCAAAACAAAGGCCCATTAGAATGCGCCTAGAATGCGCCCCTGTTTCAAGCTAGGCGTATCGGGTTGAAAATATAGGTTGGACTCTTCTGGCGAGCAAAAGCGGGTTAAGTGATTTCCTGCTGTGACTGAAGGTCCATGCACTGCACAAGCCAACATGACTAATTATGTTTTTTTATGGTAAAGAGGCAGTAGCTTTGACTGGTCAAACCAGCACTGGGTTCGACTCCGGCCCGAACCAACGTAGACCTATCTCGTTGCCTGTCCCTAGCCACCTCATCAAGTAACTTCATTTGCCGCGCGACACCACCATCATTGCGCCTCGACTTGCGTCTTCCCAGCTCGTGATGATCCGCGATATGATAAGCAGCCGATCACTGACTACTTCTCAGATCACTGAAGCAGCTGGCTGCAGCAAACGGTCAATCATTACCATTAGTACCAATCGTCGACTCTTTGGCGACGTCCGAGCGCCCCTGATCTCGGGCGGCCGCCCTCGTCTGATCACACTACTCATCATCAAAGCGCTATGCGACTACTTGCTGGAGAAACCGGATTTATACCTTATGAGATGTCAGAGCTTTTATATGATGAATTCGAGGTGCTCGTATCCATGTATACAATCAGTCGGGCCCTTCGATCACATGGTTGGTCCAAGAAAGTGGCTCGACGGATAGCATGAGAAAGAAATGCGGACCTGCGAGGTCACTATCTGTATCAGCTGTCAGAATTCCGCTCCTATCACCTAGACTACGTAGATGAATCAGGCTGTGATAAACGGGCCGGCTTTAGGAGAACAGGTTGGTCTCCCCGCGGGGTGGCACCCATCCAGGTTTCTTATTTCCAACAGGGTCAACGGTACCAGATACTTCCTGCTTATTCCCAGGATGGTGTTTTGATATTGTGAGTCTTTCAAGGATCGACTGATGCTAGACTGTTCAAGGACTTCATCGAACAGCTTCTCTACCATTGCGGTAAATGGCCTGAGCCAAAGTCTGTTCTTATTATGGACAACGCCTCTTTTCATCATACTGATCGAATTCAAGAACTATGTTTAAATGCTGGTGTTAAGCTATTATATCTCCCACCGTATTTACCTGACTTAAACCTAATTGAAGAGTTCTTTGCAGAGCTGAAAGTGTTTGTGAGACGAAATTGGCAGAACCACTCATGTCAAGATTTCAAAGATTTCCTTGAATGGAGTCTGGATGTTGTGGGAGCGAGAGAAGAAAGCGCTCAAGGTCATTTTCGTCATGCAAACATTGAGGTTGAAGAGCAATAAACAGAAATATAATATTGTATGTATACATGAAATATGAATTGTTGCTTGCCTACAGCGCATCACTCGCTCGCATTTCTTACTAGGATAGACAATCCTTGAGTTCTGTCAAGGGAGTGTAGATGATGTAAGGCAAAGGAGCTCTTTTAATCATACCCAATTCTCAGCCTAGCGCCTTGGCAATGACGTCCAAAAAGAAGAGAAGAATGTGAAACAGTGAAGCTGGTTTTGCACTCAGCTGTATGCCATTGCTCCGCCGAGGAAAACGTAGCCAGGATACAGGCTGAGGATATCCCTCGAATTGAGGCATGGGCGCGGCGGACTGGGTCCTGCTTCGCTGCGGAGAAAACCGAGCTCATCCACCTTACCAGGAAGAAGGGAGGACCCCTGGACGGACAGGTGATCATGAATGGCACGGCTGTCCTACCATCGACCACGGCGAAACTGCTGGGGGTGGTGTTTGACCGGGAGCTACGGTGGAAGGAGCACGTACAACAGGCCATCAAACGAGCAACTAACACAACCATCGCCCTTAGCGGCCTACGACACCTATGTCCAGAGCAGATGCGACAACTCTACCAAGCATGTGTCACACCCGTCGTGGACTACGCATCGATAGTCTGGCACGATCCGCTGCGGGACAAGACTCACCTGCGACACTTGAACACAGTACAGAGGACCCCACTGATTTGTATTCTATCGGCATTCAGGACGGTGGCGACCATAACACTGGAAGTGGAAGCCCATGTCCTTCCGACGCACCTGCGTCTCCGCCACCGAGCCCAGCGCACCATCACCAGACTACACACGCTACCGCGCGACCACCCTATCTGGGACACATTGTTTCGAGCCCAGAAACGTAGAAATAATATTGGGTCATACGCTCGCTTCCCACTGGCCGAAGCGCTTAAGACCATGGATTTGGACAGACTGAATAAACTGGAAATGATCAATCCACGACCACTGCCACCGTGGCGAACCGAGGCCTTCACAGAGATCGAGATTGAACCAGATCGAGAAGTGGCAAGGGAAAATACCGAGACTGTAGGCTCCAGGTCCGACATTGTTATCTACTCAGATGCCTCCGGCCGCGACGGCCACCTGGGGGCCGCTGTCGTCGCACTGGATGGCAACCAGGAGATCATCGAATCCCGACAAGTGCAGGTGGGACCAATGGACCGCTGGTCAGTCCACGCAGCGGAGCTCATAGGCATTTTCCACGCCATCAGCACAGTATTCAAGATGTCTCACCAGCGCTCAAGCAATGCCGACAGAAGACGAACAACCGCAACAATCCTGTGTGATAGTAGGTCAGCCCTGCAAGCGATCCAGGGCGCGAAAAATAAATCGGGGCAACAGATTATCCACGCGATCCTCCAAGCAGCGACCGAGGTCCAAGTGAAGAACATCGCGCTTTATCTTCAGTGAATACCAGGCCATTGTGAAGACCCTAGCAATGACGCGGCGGACCGATTAGCCAAAGACGCCGCGTGCCCGGGTAAAACCCACTCTTTCCGACCGCTACTGACTAGGGAGATGGCATCTATTCGCGGTAAGATCCACGCTCAGTGGGAGCACGAGTGGAGGGCTAGCACCAAAGGCGACCATCTGCATAAGATCGACAGTACTCTACCGGCGATTCACACCCGGAAGCTGTACGGAAACCTGCCCAGGAACCGAGCATACCTGCTTACACAGTTACGCACGGGTCATAACTGGTTATCCACCTTTGCAAACAAATTTGGCTTCCGCGGAGACGACCAATGCGAGTGCGGCGCACAGGAGACAGTTGTCCACGTATTGGTGGACTGCCCGGGGCTACGAGAACTGCGGAGGGAACTAAGGAGACAGGTTGGGGACGCGTTCAACAGCGTGTCGAGTCTGCTGGGAGGCTCAAACGAAGGTGAGAAAGGTAAACCAGACACCGTCTCGCGAGCCAAGACGGTCAACGCCGTTCTGGACTTCGCTGAGGCGTCTCAACGGTTTCGCAGCCGCGCGCCACGTGGGCAGCCTAACAATGGGAGCGGCAATTAGGCCACGACAGGCCTTTGACGAGGCTCTAAGTTCGTTTTCAGGAAGTGGAAGACTATACATGTACATACTCGGATATATATAGTTGTTGTAGCCTGCATATCGCTTTGGCGAGGGGTCAGGGTAAATGACATCATCATCATCATCATCAGCTGTATGCCATTACGAATTGGGGTTTGGCCTTCCAATTGGAGATGAACGCGGTGAATCTCTAAACCGCTTCCGCCTAATTCTTGCGGGCGCCGAACAGGCCTCAACCAGTAAAATAATAATAAAATTGTCGTCTGATGCATCGCCGGGCGTCTTTGGCATCCTAAACAGAACGAGCTCTGTTGTGCCTGACTTGTGAACTTGCAGACACCTGTGCGGGGTGTCGTCGGATTGCCGCCAACGCGAGTTGAGTGATAATCGAACACCTGGGCCGCCCACCACTATCCGATAAGATCATTAATTGGCTGGTAATACGCAAAGCAACTCATAACTACTAAATCAGTGAGAAAAAGGTCTTACTCATTGTAAATGGAACTGTGTTGCCAGTCAGTACGACCGTCTATGGTTTGTGACGTCCCAGATTCTTACGTTTACCCAAGTGGGGGCCAAAATTGGCAGGTTCTGTCAAGGCCCCGGGGCTGGAGCCTTGGCCCATGGGGAGCTCGGGCTTCGCCCTTTTCCCATTTGCCTTTGGTTACTCTCCGCCACTTTCTCGTTCCTTCGCGTATATTATGGCTGTCAGCGACAGATAGCTGGTTAGAAGACCAGATAGGCTCGTAAGGAGCAAGGACACGAAAGCGCCTGCTGGAACGGAAGGGCATTTCACATTCCCGCACAGACCCTCCCGCTGCGTTAGCGCATGCAAAAGGATCACAAGTAGTTCCAATTATCGGCCACCTATAGCCGCTGTGGCTCAAGGTATAATGATCCTTGCTAACCACGTAAGTGATGAGCCACGTGATTAGAATCCTGACCACTCGACCTCAGCGTGCTGAAGTGTTTCTGCATACAAAGACGTCCATCCGTTGCGTGCCTCTTCCAGTCCGCCATGCGTATATCCGAGAGCAGAGTAATAGCTAACACCTTGTCCGAAGCCTGTGGCAAGGCTGAACAAACTGGAATAATTGACGTCAATGACCTACTTTCCAATCCCGAGGTACGCCGGTTCCATAATATTGCTGCATTGACTAAGGTCAGTTAGTTTGTACGCTCCCTTCGTGAGCTATGGGCACATATCCCTGAGAAAACAAGGCGAAGCATCTCCCGTCAGCGAAAGAAGACTAGCTATGGATCCCGGCGATTCGTAACACAGCAGCTGGATATGCCAAAGATAACCCCGTCGCAGGATTTGCTGGCTAACGTACCTTGCTGGATTAATAACCCGTCGTTATTCTTTCAAGACGAGGGCAGTATGTTAGACCTTGAAGCATCGCCCATTACTGGAATTTACCAATACCTTGACGGGCTGGATTTGCGGAGGAAGATTGACAATATTCGTGCGCGCATTGTCAAAATCGTATTTCACCGACTGAAGGAAAGATTGGGTCTGCGATATATGCGGTCAAATTGCGTCGATGACGTGGCAACAATCATATCAAAATCAAGCGTGACTAGTCTTGACCCGAACGTCATCAAAACTAAGATTATTAGATGGACGGATACAGGCAAGAGGATTGATACACTTTGTCGAAGTATTGGAGGTTCTGCCGGTCATGAAAACTGGCATCTGGGCAACCTATTCTGCCTACCTGAGGACTGTCATGATGAGTTGTGCGTTCCGAGACTGAATCTGGGATACTGAAGCTACTAACAAATTCAAAGCATAAGACTCTTAGGCTTGACTGGGCCCGATAGAGACCGAAAAATACAACGGATCAAAGATCGTGGCATACTGGAGGTGCAGGAGAGACCGAGGCTGGATAACCTGGCGGCTAAGGTGTTTGATGTCTTATGGGGTAAGGTTGATGCATCAATCAAAGATATCATCATCCAATCACCGGAATCGGTTTTAGGTAAACAAAGCTGTCGTCGCACGGGATTCAACTAATCAGATTTGTAATAGGTCAGAATTTACAACATACTCATCACTTTCAAATAGAAGACCAGCCCCAGCCCCCGAGAGAAGTTCGAGAACCAAACATGCCAATACATACCGATGAACCTTCATCCATTCCCGACGCAGCTGCAGATGACGCAAACTTTGATCCTGCATCGACCATCCATGTATCGCCATTCAATGCTTCAGCGAGGCCACATATATCTCCGAGCCATTCCATCACCAACACCGCAAATCAGCTTTTGAATGGAATTGACACGCATAACGGACAAACTCCGATCAATACCGCCAACATGGTCTATGTCGACGACATGATCCAACCAATATTGCCCGCCAGGGGGTCCACTCCGTTCAGCGAGCAAGTTAATAGGAACCCCGGGAATATGGTTATAGATGACATGCTCCAACCTATCCCATCTATGCAAGACTGTGACTTTACCC
>JAGUQC010000001.1:67268-290491 GCA_018408605.1 Aspergillus unguis
GTTAATAGGAACCCCGGGAATATGGTTATAGATGACATGCTCCAACCTATCCCATCTATGCAAGACTGTGACTTTACCCACCAACAAACCTCGAACAATATCAACATGGTCTATGTCGACGACATGATCCAGCCAGTATTGCCCGCCAGGGGGTTCACTCCGTTCAGCGAGCAAGTTAATAGGAACCCCGGGAATATGGTTATAGATGACATGCTCCAACCTATCCCATCTATGCAAGACTGTGACTTTACCTACCAACAAACCTCGAACAATATCAACACGGGTAATGTCAACATGGGCAATGTCACCGCTCAGCCAATGCTACCAGCCCAGAACACTATTCTGCTCAATACGCAAATCGATGGAAACTCCGGAAACATGGTTGTAGATGATATGCTGCAGCCAGTATTGCCAACATATGTCGGCGAACCACCCGAAGGGCAGTCCCAGATTAACATGACAAACATGGTCGGTGTTCGTGACGTCAGTCGACCAACATTACCGCGAGTTTGTACTCTCCCAGATTCCCAAAACAATATAATACAAAGGGTTGGAGTACACCATGTGTTTCGATCTACCACACCCGTGCAAGCCCCAGTGCAAGTGGACAGACAGGCGCCCGTCGTACGTGGCGGATTGTGGCCAACAGTGAGCCAGGAAATACGTAACCAAAATTCCGTTTACGGTCCCCAACCTGTTCCTGCTGTGTGACAATTATCTATTCAAGACTTTGATACAAAATATATAGCTGCTGTTTCTGAATTAACCTCCGTCTGTGTACCAGTTGCAGTCTCAATGTAAAAGCCCTCTTGCGACTCTCTCTCTTGCGATGCCGCTAGCATTCCCTCACGTAGTGTTTTCTCGGAAAGTGGGATCAAAAATCCTCTTTTCCGTGCAGTTACGGTTGTGGGAACCGCGAAATATAGCAAGCGCCAGCCCCAGTTCTACTTCAAAATCAATATAACTTCCCTCATATCAAAGAAGGTGTGCACATACTTCTGGATCTGGAATGGGAAGCTGCCTTGAAAAAAGAGAAATTTGTGCCGCAAGTAAATCTCCTCCATATGTTTTATTGCCGTTATTCTCTGTTCTGAGAAGTTCCGCACGACTTTCGACTGTTTGGTTTGATAGTTCGGGAATCATTGCTTTTATCTCGAGGCGAATGTTCTCAGCGGCCGCTGGAAGTTTTTGCGGAATCATCTCGACACTGGAGGGCAAAGTCACTTAATGAGGCAACTGTTGCCCAGTAAGTTAGTAACAGAGTAGATCGCTTCTCAAGAGGAGGAAGACCAACACACCTTAGAGTTTTGAGACTAAGAAATATAGAGCGCCATGCTCCATCTGTGTTTGACAACGCGGCGAGGGGGACGAAGAGGGGCACGAGGGTTGGTGAGGTAAAAAGATGTTGCATGGCCATTGGGCACTAAATCCCGTGACTGCGCCCCACCTTCCTCCGAAATTGTTTGGCAAGTTCGATGATGTCACGAAGGGGTAATTGTCTGAAGACGCTGATCTCCTAAAGAATGAGACAGAGGTTTATATAGCTTCATATATGCCCGAATAGGAAAGTAAATAATCATTAGGAATAGCCCGAAGGCCTTCCTGATTGACGCTCAGTTAAGTATCGATGGCGTTGCCAGGGTTGCCAAAGACCTTGCAAAATGAAAACGAATCATCACCGTCAAAGGGCGTCTACCAGGCATGCACTGACTCTACCTACACAGAGAGATAATTGATATCAGTGTATTGGAAACCCAAGGCGGTTGTGTAGATTACTTCAAGAAACAAGGACACAATGAAAGATCACCGTGACATCAAGAATGTTTTTCTTCCAACAATCAAAGTAAACACTGTCAAGCTCAAGGCACCAATGATAGTCCCATTAGGCAGGTCTCTCATGACAGCCAAGAATCGAGTAGCGAGTGATCTGGCAATTGGGGGTGAGGCGTGTCGGCCGGCAGAAGTTAATGCCTGTAGGAGGTTGTGGGCACTAGAAATTTCACCATTCCAGCAGCCTTCGATGATGCAGCCAAGCCAGATATCCTGTGTACTTGGTAGGTACCTCCTCTCTGGCCAATAAGCTCTACCGTCGGTAGGAGAGTTATCTTTGAAGAGATCGATTTCGCACTTTGCGCCAGTTATGACTTCATACATGACTGCCCCGAGGAGACCAACATCAATCCGCATCGTGTATCCATTATCATCCACAGCTTCCATATCAGAATCTAACGGAAGAAGAGATGCTTCTGTGAAGTCACAAATTTTCAGTGACAAATCAGAATCAAGAAGAAAATTCCGGCTGGCGATATCTGTAACAAGTACACGGCTATCATGAATGAAACTTAGTGTGCAAGCCATCTGCTTGAACCATCTGAGTTGCAACTGACGAGGAGGGCGAGATTTTGCAAGGTAAGCCCGAAGATCTCCTTCGATCATATAAGCGAGTTGCGTGGCGTCAGCTGAACATCCCATACAACGGACAACACCATTAGAACGGTTATCTCCATGGTTTTGCAAGCGACGATAGACATCTTGTTCGTGTTTGAGACTTTGAATGTTCGCTTTGACTTCGTAGTCTGAGCTCCAACGGTATCTCAAAGGAGTCTTGATAGCCACACCATCCTGCAGCAGAACCACTGCAGAGGCTCCATTTCCGAGAATCTGTTCCCGGGGAATTGTATTCCCTTGACGATCGAGAAAAGGGGAGGGCATGGCAAAAAGAAAGAAAGACAGTTGGGTTGAATTGACCATGAATAAGGGGCTAAGATAGGTTCTTAAATACAGTCTTATCCCATCACGTGATTACTACCAGCGTTCCTTCCTCCGTGATACACAAGTTTGGCGGTTACATCTCCCCTAAAACTTCCACAACACTATCTGGATCAGTTGCAGCGATGCGCCGGGCAATTCTGACTGCGTCTGGTCGAGCTTGCCCGTGAAGTTGGGGTCACGGGGTCACAGATACTGCCCCTTTTTTCGGCCGGCTCACACCATTGGATGTGGTCATAGGTGGGATCGAAAGGGATACAGTTTCCCTGATCCTTTCCCTGGCAGTCCGGAAATCTGGCCGGTGTTTTCCACAACTGCCAACACATTTTACCCTATCATCGTTAGTCAACGCCGAAAAGTAAGGGGCAATAACAGTACCAGGTTTGATTTGATGTTTGTGTTTCTTGAGAGCTTAAAGTAATCGGTTTGTTCTGGAGATGGGACTACAAAGGCTTTTAAATAATTCCATCCCGGAGTTAGACGCACGAACGTCCAAGCTCGAGTCGTAAGTAAAGCCCTGATTTCGCCCTCTTGTGAGGTCGCCTACTTGCCACCTGCGACGGCAAGCGGGTTGGTATTTGGAGGTTTGCTGATCATCCTTCATCGGTCCACTCTCGTTGGCTCCATTCACTAGCCCCGCTTGGCTATCCCGTATTTGGCAAATCTCTTTGGCACCAAAGAGATTTGCCAAATACAGCGAAACCATGCTCAACTACTCATGGGCTTGACGGCGACTTGCAGGATTCGATCTGAACCTGGTCTCGATAACGGATCCCAGTAAACATGGCTTCCTATCGACAAGATTGTCGCTTTTGATCCAACAGTCGAAGCCAGAGATGGCTGGCTCTCAGATTCCTCTACTCTGCTCAGCCGCCCAAGCGCAGCTCACAAGTTCTATAAAGATGACAGCCTTGTCGAAGTCTCACCGCAAGTTGACACAGGCGATTCCTGCTCAGGTCGTTTCTCTTCTCAAACTATGTTGTCGTGTTTTCCTTCCCAACATGCTGCGTCAGGTCGGAGACCCGGCACTCCTTCCCGCACAGAATCAGATCGATACCGTCTCTCGGAGCCACCAAGAATCGCCCTTTCCTCCTCACAGTTGATCCAGACACCGGCCGCTGCGGTAATATCTACTCCACACAATCACTTGGTCGAGCTTCCAGCGCCTGGTCATCAGCCGGTCACGTTTCTTGTAAGCCAGGTTCCGTGTTTTTTTGCGAAGCAAGCTGACCTGCAGGTCGTCCGGATTGTGGACGCCTATATTGGCGAAGATGCTGTTAGCTACGAGACAGTGCGGTCTCAACCATATGAGAAGTGTCTTACTGCCGAGATCTATTATCGAGGTGAGATGATGAGCAAGAGGCTTAGTTATTACGATGCGCTATCTGCATCTGGCGGACTTGAGGCTCTGGCGGTCTTTTTTGTATCATACAATCCAACGCCATTTCTTCCTTGGGAACCCGGCGGATTTCCGAATACTGTCTCTTCTCTCTTTTCGGGGCTTAGGTCCAAGTGGGTGGGGTTGCGAGGCTGGTTTGGAGGAAGCAAGCGTCGGTCAATTCCGGCACGAGAAGACAGAAGATGATCATACTTTACGTGATGTTACCTATTTGGAAACATTTTACAACCCCATCTTTCCCGTACTCGAAGAGCCCTGTAATTAGTCAATGTGCACTCGTGCTATATGGCCAGTACATATGCTCCTTCCTGCCTTGCTGTTGATTAGGAAGATTGCATGTAGATCAGAACTTATTTCGACCTTCTTATATAAAGGCAGAGCCTTCTACTGCCCAGTTTGAGAATACTACCGGCCCAATGCGAGAATATCAACACTTTGACTTCTCACTCACCTTCATCAAGAATAATACGAGCTCAGTATGGCTGAGCCACGCATGAATCCTTCAGGTGCAGAGAGGAAGTTCCGTTCTGGCAACGAGGAGCAGAAGATTGTAAGCATCAGAAGCGTGCAAAACGTCCGTAGGCTGACGGATACAGCAAGACTACGCTTCGGGTGACGTGCGACAATCTGTCCCTCGGCATGGCCAAGCCAACATGTCCGCGTCGGAACCAGAAGAATGCACTGGAACTAGGCGACCACCGGCAACCCCACGTACCGTGGTAGAGGTGGAGCTTAATGAAGGAATTGCTTATTTTAAAGAATACCTTGGCATTCTTCGACAAGGGCGATCACTGCTGTTCTCTGCCCGGTTTCTGGACGGCAGCTCGGGTTCTGTCTCATGTCCACTATATCCTGTGTCTGCAACTTGCCTTCCTGAAGCCCGTCAGCTTTACTTGCAGACCAAACTTGCATTTGCGAAGAGTTTGATGTCAGCTGAGGAATGGAAGGGCCTTGAGAGACGTTACGGCGTCAACAGGAGGTCCTATTTTCAGTTCGTTTTTGATTGAATCCGTGCCTTGTTCGGTTCTTCCTCCTGTCCGCCAACCACGTCCCTGTTACCTTATCACCTTTTGTCTGGGAAGCTATTTACAGATGACCCGCAGGAGCACTGCCTGGAGATAGATCATGGAGGAGACTATGAACATGTATTTAGGACTATGCTTCCCTATCCTCTATTCTTTGCACATACTCTGACACCCAGCAATGATGAGCTACTGTTGCGCGCACCCTTTTTGCATCCAGCATTTTCAGGATGTTGACAGCTGGAAATCTCATGTCCTCCAACATGATGACTTTTGAAGTGGATTTATTTGTGACAACTGTCAGTCATTTATCTATAACTTTGAAGCTACTAATACGGTTCAAACCCACAACTATCTCAGCCACGGTGTACCCTTTGGAAACCTGGAGGAATCTCATAAGGCGACACATATTTGTCCTTGGAAGGGATCTGGCTGGTGCAATGCTTGCAAACAGATTATTGATCTAGGGGGCCAAGCGCAAGACGGCCATATGTCCCAAGAACTAGTTGAACACCTAGCAAATCATCTCCTCCGCGGTGAGTCGGTTTCTTGCAGGTACGCATAATATGGATGTTAAGAAGCAGTTCTTTAATGCCTTCCAAGTAACTCTGCGCAGGCCTGACTTGTGACTGAATTCCTTGAGATAAATAGTTTGATGTTTCGGATGCTTCCTAGTTCGCGTTCTTGGATTTGCACCATGTACATGCTATTTCCTTCTCTTCTTGTTGTTGCATCCTCTGTATTGAGTTTGCCTATACTTAATCCATGATATTAAGACTCCATATCTACTCTGCAGCCCTTAAGACATGACTCAACGTAGCTTCTTGACTTATCTCAATCCAGAGGGCATCACTCCCCCGCCTGCGGGGACCTAATAACGATTTGAGACCACAGTATACGTTATATAATGCCTTTGCATTAGAGTCTGCGTGGTAATACACATGGCATTGGCACTATCTCGCCCCAAATGGACGAGACAGGTTTGGCTCTTATACTATTGCCACCTTGTTTGTACTGTGTCTCCCTCCTGCATTTTCTAGTACTGCTGGTTCCAGGACCTGCTCCTCAGCTTCCGCGGTTACTGCGGTCGGAGGGTATCAAGATCGTATTCTTTATAGATGTCAGGGAAACTATTTAGTTGGCCTACTTGGCCACTGAGAGGTATCTTCTCTGTGACTGCAACTTTTGGGCTTACCTTATTATTGGTGCGCTTTTTCCTTACTACTGTCAATTTGGAGAGCCGGTCAATACAAGTCAAGCCAAAATGCCATGGCCTTCACCAAAACAGGATGTGAGTGTCAGCCATATTTTTGTATGATATCTCTGACTAGCTTAGCTGGCCATTGAAGCCCTCTGGCCAGGGGCAAGGAGGGCGCTGTATGCTATATTCGTGTCGGCTTGCGGGAATATTGGTTCTTGTTTATCTAACTGTCCTGGTCCCAAAGATGGGAACCTCGAGGTTGACCGTGTTTAATGGTTGGAGATGGAACTTCATCAACTTGACAACCAACATGTCCAACTCCTGGCTTTCTATAATATGTGGTATGGAGGAAATGTGCTACTGGAATCTTGGTATGTTTCAGCTTGATTTATAAGGGTGACTCTAATATCTTTAAAGTGATGCTTGTGTTCCTATGACTGTGACTGTAAGTCCTGATCTGGTTTATGTGTTCTCCCAATTCAAAAGTCAGGAGGATGTTCCTATTGATGTGATGTTATATTATAACTGCAACAACCCTATAATAATCAATATTGTTGGATATTGTGGTGAAGAGTCTGCTGCACTATTTATCCAACAGAGTTTTATGCTTATGGCCATCGGAATCGAAAAAAATGACCAAGGCAATATGGTTGTGAATAGAATACGCCGGGGCATTCTCAGCCGACTCCCTGAAAGCTCGGAGCCGACTCTGTTAGATATCCTGAACTGTCTTATAAATTGTATTTGAGCAGGCAAATATATTCCTGAGGTGGAGTGTTTTGTCCTAGAATGATGGGTCTTTGAGAACACAGTAAGTCGCTCAATCACACGAAAGGTAATCTACTAAGGATATTAAGGATATAATCCGACGAAAGGTTGCGGGTGCGTTTCATAGTGGTCTGATTACAGTTGGTGAGGCTGGTGGGCCCTGATCTGAAGGGTGGTGTCTGCAACTGATGGGGTGCCATAGGCCTAGAAGGCGAACCTGGCTTCATGCTTGTGGGTAACTGGGGATTACGGACTTGGGGCTATACGTGTATTGGAAAGACCGCCCCAGTGGCGTACTTAATCGCCACGTGCCTAGATAAGCGAGAGGACCAACCGATTTTGACTTTCGTAACAGGAAATTTGCGTCAACCGTAAAAGCCGGTACTGTTATAAAGCATTTTATCTTTAATGATCCTGCGAGGCGCCGCGAGCTTCATGGATAGCAGAAGTGCCAAGTGTCTTACAGCAATAGTCAAACTGTCATTGGCGCGTCGTTATTTGTCGCCCAGCGCCGAATCCCACATTTTCGGGTATGGGACCGTTTTGTGTATGTGCTGAATCCTTTGCGCGTGGGTCTGCGTAGCAAGGAAAGCAATATTACGCCCACGAGGTCGAAAGGCCAACAAAACCACAGTACAATCCTATTCGAAGGGACCCAAGCGATCGGACCTCGTTCATGGAGTTACCCGGCAATCCAGGGGTTGCAACGGATAAATACTTTCGCCGAGCCTCCGCTGACACTTGCGACAACAGTGTATCGGACAACGCCGCCGGGGATTTTCCTTTTATCTCCCCTCACAAAAAAGATGAGTGGAAGCAATTCCCCGGACTACAAAGCGCTTTTCCTCAAGGCAGAGGAGGAAAGAAAACAGGCAGAGCAACGACAAAGGCAGGAAGCAAAGCTGAGAAGAGAGGCAGAGGAACGACAGAGGCAGGCAGAGGACAGAGAGGGGCAGGAGAGAGAACGCAACCGACCGACGACTTTTGGAGAGTTCATCAAACATTGCCACGATCACCTCTGGCGGCCGCTGAGAGCCGAAGCTCCTTCTCGCTCCACAACAGGCACCATCCCCCCTCCTACCGGGAAATACTGCCCCATCCGACTGCGTCCATGGTCAGATTGTGCAGCGAGACAACGAGAAATTTACACATCGGTTTGCCGCTACCTACAACCTACCGAAGAGGGTGCTTCGCAGTTATTTGCACCCTTAGTTGAATTAGAAGGACTTGGTCGGCGTTTTGCACTTCGTCCGATCAGCAGTGAACAAGATCTCGAAAGCTATGAGCGGTTTGCTGTTGAGGATCATGTGCGTGATATAATCTCGGAGCTGTGCAAGATACCCGCAGCCCGTGAGGAATTCGGGCTTGGCGATGGTGTGTGGTTTGACAACCATGCTAATGCGCTGGATGACATTGAACGAGCGGGATCGGACACCCGGCTGTCTAGGCCTGACCAATTCTGCATCCACCGTGTTGACGGTGAATCCAATGCCTTACTGACTACGGTTGAATACAAGCCCCCTCATAAACTTTCAGTGGAGACTATTCGTGCAGGGTTCCGACAGATGGATTTCTGGCAGGAAGTCGTCAATCCGGACGCTATACCGACAGATGGACCGGAAAAGCTGAGGTATAATGCTGCGCGGCTAGCGGGGTCCGCGGGCGTTCAACAGTTCCATGTGATGATCCAGCAAGGACTCGGGGGCTCTTATATCACAAACGGTCTTATAGATGTACAGCTCTGGGTGCCATTCGACGATCCTACTACTTTATACTACGATGTGGGTGAGCCCGATATCGACCTAAACACAGATTTCAGAAACATTCGGGGGCCGCGCACCAGGGTTGAGAGAGCTCTGTGCTCTTGTCTGATGAGCTTTCGCACTCCTCTTCGTGATCAGGCCTGGCGGAATGCCGCGCAGGCGAAGCTACCGATTTGGCACACAAGTTTCGACAGCGTTCGCTCCCAGATCCCAGCAGCGGAATTACTACAGAACACGAGCTTGGGCTATGCTAGCTCTGAATATACTAGTCCCGAGCAGACTACCTCTGAGTACCTACCTTCATCGTCTCCAGTGGGATCGCACGTCACCAAAGGCCGTCGAGTGGCCACACGCTCCGCCTCCGGTTGTGCGCCGTCATCCGATCAGCAACCCCGAGAGGATTCTTCAGACTCTGAAGTGGACCCTGCCGCATCTGCTGGACGGAAACGGGGCTTTAGCCAAATCACATCGTCCCCTCCAGCTCAGCGGTCTGCACCTGGAACAGACCCCCAACGGAACCAAGGCGGGCAATCTCGTCCTCATGCTGCTCAGTTTTGCACACAGAGGTGCCTTATGGGTTTGCAGCAAGGCGGTGCATTAGACCCTCGCTGCCCCAATGTGGAGGTTCACTCTAGCAGCCATAATGACAGACATCCGATTAATGCGGAGGACTTAGTGAAGATGGTTAAGGCGCAGCTTGATGAGGACCTGGACCATAACTGCACCCCGATCGGTTCCTGTGGATCATACGGTGCGCCGTTCAAAGTCACGTGTGCCGCATATGGGTACACGATCATCGGTAAAGGGACGACATCGCGACTCTGGAAAGAGGTGTCGCGTGAAGCGGAAATTTATCGTGTTCTTCAGCGAGCACAAGGATCGGCAGTTCCAGTTTTTCTGGGAGCGATCGACTTGGCGAATATCTACTTCCTGCACGGCGCGGGAGAAATTCGTCATATGCTTCTTATGGGCTGGGGTGGCGAGAGCGTGGGCAGTATACATCCTGAGGAGTCCTGCCTGCGGGCGATTTCACGGTCAGTGAGGGAAATACACTCTCTCGGCGTCCTACACCAGGATCTGCGACCAGAGAATATCTTATGGAATTCTGAATTAAAGCGGGCCCTAATCATTGACTTCCATCGATGCATCCTAGATCATCGACCGATACACAAGCGGCCAGGCTCTCTTAAACGACTACGATGTGCACACAAAGAGCGTGAATCCAAAAGAGTGCGCGCGGTCTGATTGAAGGCCACCGACAAGTCCACGTTTCCATGGGCCCCAGGACTCCCTCATCATAAAAACGCTTTTTGTAGGCGCTTACGCCCGATACGCCGTACCCACAGCGCCGTCACCTCGCAGGAATGTGGAGATGGCGTGGGGATAGTTTCCTTGGAGGAATAACTGGCCTCCAGGGGGAAATTGGATAGATAGCTTTGGAGACACCGTGCTTGCTCCGCGCTGTGTCGGTGCAGCAAGATTCCGGATCACCATAGGCCCATTCCAAAAGAAGAAGCTAAACTTCGCCGCCAGCAAGAAAAGGAGGAGAAGAAACGTATTATAGAGGAAAAAAGGCAGATCCAAGCATCTAATAAGCAACTCCGCCTGCAGCAAGCTGAGGAGAAGAAATGTTAAAAAGAGGCTGTAAAGGAGGAGGCGCGGATAGCTAAGGAAGCGGAGAGTCAGCTTCAAAATGATATCAGAACTACTAAGAAGGGTAAAAAGAAGCAATCCATACCATCAAAACCTTAGAACAAGCCAGATATCATTGCTCAGACAGCTGAGGTTGTTGAGGAGGCCTCTACAATGATAAATCGTCGAGGACGCCAGATTCGCCTCCCCCACCGCTTTCGTGACGATTAAAAAGCGTATATAGGTTTTTCAGCGTGTCAAGTTTGCTACACCAAGAGATCTTTAAAAAATAGAGAATGTATGTAGTTTAAAAGCTTCAATTCAGCGGTGTTGTTGTATGTAGAAATCGGGCGCCAGGTGGGTCCGGGCGCCAGATGATTAAGCACGGTAGAGCAATTGCTCTAGCCTATTACGGATATGGTATTGTTCCCCGGCTTCTCGGCTACTCGCTACCCATATTTGTTCCCAGCTGATGGTATAAATGTTAGGCAACAGTAGGAGTACTGCGACAGAGCCAATTGCCGAAATTAGGGCCTACTGAATTAGCAATCCGGCCCTCCGCGTTTCATGGTATGGATGGTATGGTGGAAAGATAGGGGATTTCTAGAATTAAGTTCAAGAATTATTCCCCAATTATATAAGAGGAAAAATCTTCCTAAGACAGGGAACGGCAATTCTCTGTGTTCGTGCTAAGTGTTTCTGTTACCGATGTCATAAGGTTGTGGTGATTCAAATTATCTCCTGTGGTATTCGTCACCGTGGGAGATTCTCGGATTGCCTGCTTGGGCCATGACAGGGTGCAACACCTATGTGCTTTGCTTAAGGCGGATTCAGGGCTAGATCGACATGTACCCACAAGTAAAATCATTTTATAGCTTCTATAAACTCCTTTATTCCGCATTCCGTGGCCGTAATCTGCATTACTGAGGACCGATGCACAAGCGTCCAGGCTCTCTCAAGAGCTTACGATGTCTAAAGAACGTGAATCCAAAAGAGTGCGCGTGGTCTGATTGAAGGCCACCGGACAAGATCTTGTTTCCATGGCCCCGACGACTCCCTTATCCTAAAAGCGCCTTTCGTGGGCGCTTACGCCTGATGTGCTGTACCCTCTGCGCTTTCACCTTGCAGGAATAGGGAGATGGCCTGGGGATAGTTTCCTTGGAGGAATAACTGGCCTTGGATCGGAATAGGATAGGTGGCTCTGGAGACACCATATTTGCCCTGCACTACATTGACGCGACAAGATTCCGGTTCATCACAGGGCCCTTACAAAACTTTTATCACCGATAGGCCCCCGAACGCGGTAGAACCTTTCCGTATTGGCTCGTGGAAGGTTCGACTAGGTTTTTTGCCCACAATATTAAATCACGTGGTAAGACGAACTAAAATTCTCCTGCAAGGCGCAAATGAATTTTCGAGGCACATAATTATCCTCGGACAGAGCGCGGTGTTTTGCGCGAGGACGAGACAGGAACTCTATATAGAAATACTGGCATCCAAATTTTTCAAAGGATCGCTTCCTGGTCCGTGGCGCAGTCAGAATTAGCCACTACTTCAGAGAGCTGATCCTTGTTGAGTAGATAAGCCATCCCCTATCCGGTCTCTTCGCAGACGAACATCCTGTTGTCAAATCCATCAAAAATCTCCTCGGGATAACCCTCGAGGAAAGGAAATCAACAAAGAGCTCTGACAATGACTTCAGTGAGGAATAACTAGCAATCCCAAGGTTGTCAAATTCTGAAGCAGCATGAAGTGTTCGTAGGATATATCGGGTTCGCAAAGCTAAAACAGAAGGCTGCTGTATAGCTCCGACCATGGGTAATGCGAAGTGAAACATTATATAAAATCAAGTCTTCGCAAGCACCTAGCTATATACATTTGCCGCAGCAAGCTTTGAGCGATGCGGGGCGCTTGATAGGTCAAGCATCAGTAGCCCGTTCTTTCAATGAAGGATCACCTTGGCTCGATTAGACTATAATTAAACAGGCCTGCCACTTCCTCACTGCATGATAACCCAGAATCCAGCAAGCCAGCCCTTCTGCAGACGTTCTCACAGCTCCTTGACTATCACCCTAACAGATACCTAAAGACCATTACCAAGTGTGTTAAGCAAAAGGGCGGCTAGGGATGGCTGTTCCCGCAAAAGTATCTGGAATCCTTTATTACGTAAAAATAATCCAAGATATCAAATAACATAATGACGCAGCATTATTATTATATTCTCGCATAATCTTGCGTCGGCGCCAAATACAAAGTTAAACAATCGAACAATGTCTCCAATCCGATCTTTGTAAAGCGGAACAGCATGTAGAAGATATAACAACTTAAAGAGGCAGATGTCACGCAGCTCTTGAAGTTCATACCTTGCTGCAAATACATGCAGACGCGCGTGAGTGAGAAGCGCTTCAGTATAGTCCTCCGCAGGGTTGTAAGAGCACTGCGACCCCTCGGAAGGCCGCGGTTGAATATGTCTCACAATATAATTTGCAAACAAATGCACTGAGTCGGAATCCCTGAAGAGGTTACCCTCTAGGACAGATGCACGCTCCTGCTCTGGTTTTTCCGGTCCACCAGAAGTAAGGCCTGGTGGCGGATCATCACTGGGCAACGCGATTGAGTAGTCTCCGGTGTATAAGTACTGAGACACGAGGCTAAATATATGCCTATCTGCATCCTTAATTACGAGAGATTCATCGCCCGCAAATTTACCGGAATTTGCATCGAACCAGGGCGTTGCGCGTGACTTAAGCACCTCTCCATGAATGAAAACTTCTTCACAATTAGTGCCCACGGTAAATTTCAGGGGCTTGGACAAGAACACTCTATAATATTGTCAGCCGTGTCTCATTCAGGGAATTATTCATCCTACTTGTTGTTGCGCGCCGCCATCATAGGAGTCAAGAGAGCTGAAATACCAAAGGAATTTCTGGGCTTGCAGGTGTACTTCGTACGGCGTTTGCGATTTACAATAATCGACATTTGGTGGAATTTGGTCGGAGATATTTACCATTCTTATACTGTGAATTACACCCTCCAGTAGGATAATGTAAGCAGCATGAGAAAGTCCTTCCCTACGGTTGCGATGAGGTATCAACATAAGGTATTAACTGGCGGGGAAATTCCAGTGGAGCGCGCCGCCGACAAGACAGCTCGCTTTTCCACGACGACAGTTACAAAGACCGGAGTCTCCTAAGTTTGGACGAGACAGCCAATTAACGGATTGTTGATTGATGCGCACGACTCAGGAATTGGTGAAAATAAACAGACTATACTACCAATAAGCCGCTTTTCGCAAGGCTTAGTGGCGCGATAAGTGAAAGAGGGAAATTCTGATACTAGAACTTCCTAACGCAGTGATTTGTTGTGTAACGAAAGAAATAGCTTCCAAGGCTACATCCAACTCAGTAGCTCCCAGCCTGGCCAAATATCTGGGTACGGCGCAGCTCAACTCTCCATCGATGATTCTGCGATGCGCGAAGGCCCAAAGCGAGCGGGGATGTCGGATGAGACTGGAGGGGCAACAGGATTCAGCTCCTTCCCCGTATCGGCAGGCTGAGTAGCCCCCCTAGTTCGCCCAAACAGTCCGCAGTTCGATTCGCTTGTCCCCAAAAACCGCCTGCTGTTCTCCAGCAATACTGACCGCTCTCGATATCACTCATCATTGGCAAAGAGGGACGACCTTAGAGTAATGTAACCATGCTTTGCTCCCTTCTTTTCTTATCTTCTTGCTTTGGAACACTGGCCCAGTGGTTACGATTTGGATCGGTAGATCTCCCCAGCGAGTGGCCCTCAATCAGGTGGCGACTGTCGTGTTAGTTTCCAACGACTTGCTTGCTGACCAGGGGGATTTTCTCCCCGAAGCTCATCTCACTCTCGACGCTTGCTCCCGGGGTGAGCAAGGTGAGCAAGCATGACCATTTTGATTCAGAGAGTTTCTCTTTGTTTCGATTGTGTGTCCATTTTCGGCTTATCCTTTCCTTTTATGACATGGGTGGGAAGCCCTTATCCAATCAATATCCCTGCACAACAACAGCGCACATTATCATTATCCCATTGGACAGCTCATACATTTCGCCCCATGGCCAATCCTTGGCCAGCAATAGGGCGCTAGAACGGAATACGGCTCCCATTACATTTCGTCTTTCAACAACTGAGGTCAAGGGTGATCAAAGATGTTCAAGGATAGCGCTTCTGAATTTCTTCAGGTCTTTCTGCTACTCAGTTTACCGCGAAACATCGATAATCTCTTATCTGGGTCCAGCGAAAGTGAGATGAAACTCACTCCGAGTTCAAAAGTCGCTGGGCTACCTGTCGAGTGTGGCCTTTATCTCAAAAACTATGGCTCTTTCCGAGCGATTGATTCTGCTCACCCTGCTCACCCTGAGCTTGTCTCCAGTTCAGGGAGTGCTCCCGGAGCATCACTGAGCATCTTTGATTCTGGATAGTTGGTCTCTCCTGTCTTTTCCACCCACCGACTCATACTTCTGCTCACTTCCCAAACTCTCCATCTCATTAGGCCGAAGTCCCAGGGTAACTTTGATCGATTTATCAGTGCGATACTACCCTCTTATAGCTTTTTAGATGAAAGAGTATCTTCGAGTTGTCATTGCCATGCTCTCCAGCCTCCCTGCAGCTGAAGCAACAGAGCTTCTTGTAGCAGAGTTTCTCTCTTATTTTCCGGCATCGACGGATATCAAAGAGCAACAACAGACTACGACCCAGGACTACGAGGCGTTCTCTTTTCCCAGTGGAGACCATGGTCTGTATTTTACATCCAAACCCTCCATTGCTGCGTGGTCCGCTGCTAACCACATCATGTGCTTGAGTGTAGATATATTTTCTTTCCTAAATATTTCCGACGACGACGAAGGACCTCGGATCTTGCCACAATCTCTGACTACTTACGAAATCCCCGAAAGTATACCGGCTACCGTCAACGCTCGCGGCTTAAACGAGGAGATAGTAACATCGCCTGCCCCACTCACCCCAGATGAGTTAAGCTCCAATAACTTGACGAATAAATACATGAAAACAGAGTCGAATGAGAGCAAGTCTTCCATGTCTAGCCCGCAGGAACTGTTTGCCCAAGAACAAATAAACAATTTTGCCCCGAGAAGCTCATCCCCACCATCATCTTCATCATCTTCATTTCCCGGAGCTAACAAGGTGGGGACCACTCTGAAAGAAGCTGCTAGTCCATCCAAAATAGCGAAGAAATTTGGAGAGAGGCAGAAAAAATCCAAAAGAGCTCAAGGTCTTGCAAACTTGGGACAGACTACAGACGAAGTTTGTCCGGAACCTCTGACGATTGTATCCTCGAACACGTTACCGATTGTGACTGTTGACGCTGTGCCACCGTCTACACCTGTGGTCGAGGACCAGAAGGTCACAATAATTCAGTCAATGTGTAAAGCGGCTACTGCTAAGGACTTGAGCGTCTCCGAAGCTTTACTTGTCAAGGAGGTAGGCGATGGTGCTCTGTTCATGGATTTTCAGGCATTCTCTAAGATAGTCGGCGGGCCGTTGCAAATGGATGAACGGATGCTTTGCTCGTTTAATATTCCTACCCATCGCTTCGCATCCTCCCAGGCAGCTTGTGAGGAGTATTTTAAAGTCTTACGACCGAGCCGAGATCGCAAATGGAAGCCAAATACCCCTGCCGAGGAGATTCGTCAACGGATCATCCAGGTGTTACTACACTTGTCATGTGAGGAACTCGTTAGGGAAATAGAGGAGAAAGAATCAAGTGGGATACTGGTAATACCTGATCGAAAGAAGAGAAACAACCGGACGATTGCTCATGACTGGATCCTGGAGGCCACTTACGGGGACCAAAATCCGAAGGAAGTACGGAAACACATTTCGGAGGAGTGTCGTTGGGGTGATCGCTGGTGGAGGTTAGCAAGCCGTGACGGGTTAGGCATCCTACTACTCGCTAGCAAGTTCCTGGCTAAGTATATGTATTACCCCATTCCTCCTTTTCTGACCTTGTTCAGTAAGCCTTGCTCATCGCTAGAATAGAGGAACAAGGACTCAGTTCAAAGTTGGAATGATCGACGCGCTTGCCCTCTATATACGAAACACCCACCCCAAGCTGGTAGATTTGTTTCAATCCCTGGCCCCGATTACCTGCGAGATAATGCTCGGGGGAGCCTTCTCTCTCTGTGAGGGTAGTGAGATAATGGAGATCCTTGGGGCACACAACTGAGGCGGTCTCAACAGTTTAGTTCTTCTCCCAAAGCAGAGAATTATGAGATCCAGATCTGCCGCTAGAGTTAAGGAATACGAGCGGATGCGGGGCTGTTCAGGTCAGGGAGGCATAGACGGGGAGCGGGAGTCTTCCTCGAGCAGATGGGTGTTTCTAACTCAAATACTTTATTCGTTAAGATATTGGAGGTTTTCGGTGCCCCTTGGTGGAGTACCCCATTTGGAGGCCACGGGTTCGATTCCCGTCGCCGGCGCCACATTTATCTACCCAGCCGGTCTCTGTGGAAAGACGGGGCAATGGAGTACCCCAACCTTTTCAAAGGGTAAAGTGGAGACAATCAAAAGGCCCTATCAGGCGAGGCTCAAAGTTCGCTTTCAGGAAGCTTGGAACATCATATTTGAATTACAATCAATGTATTCAAAATAGTGAGGTTACTCACTGTAACAGACAATCAAATCGTTTCCTTGTTCAATAATAAAACTCTATCTCGCTGAAGGTTCTCGCTGTAGGTACACGCACAAGAGTAAACAATAAAGATATATACATCAGGCTGGTGAGTCCAGGTCCGGTATAACGATTTACAATGCAAGTTTCATAGCTGATTTCTCCGGGGACCTGTCAAGCATGCCTATCAACACAGCAGAATCATGTGGCGTATCCTTTATGTCTTTTTCGTCCAGCTCCTCCAGCAAATATCCCCCATGCTGATCTGGATTGTTGCAGATCTCAAGGAACTTACTTAAGCGGGCACTACACGCACGCAGGAATTCACCACGATTTCTGCCCAATGTATCTAAAAGCACACGGAAGTCGGTGTCTGCAAGCCGTTGAATTCTGCAGTTCATCAGTTCACAGATTATTTGCTCTCCAGTTGGGAAACTCTTACTCCCGGTCATTTATCTGCCAGGTGCCATCCACGGGAATAAGCGCAAGAATTTCTGTTCCAAACTCCTCTTTGAGGTTGCGTAAGTTTCGGCCTTTACTTAGTCGATTTTTAAGTGTGGTTAGTTTTATTTCATAATCTTCTGTGTTCTTGTCAAGCAATGGATATGACTCGTCCATCATTGATACGAGGGCCAGCCCTTCTGCACGTGGGAGGCGTGATCGGTTCTCCGTAGCCATTCTCAGCCGTCTGTCTTGCTGGGGCTTATGCTTCTCCACCAGCGCATCCCGCTGATCTACCAGCTGTACAAGGAGATAACGTTCCATTATTGTACTCGCAGCAAACGAGGAGACTAACCGATCCAGAGATCTCATATTTTCCACAACACTGTTTGTCCGAGCAAAGGGAATCTTCACCATGTTACTCCGGAGGTGGTGAGCTGCATTCTTTAGTTGCACAAAAGCATCCTGGCTACCTATAGCAAAATAGAGCCGAGCAAGAAAATCAGCGTTATTGGGGTTCTGGCAATGCTCCGCAAAATACTTGCGTATGACTCGTACTGGAACGGTATCATTCGTGATCACTGGCTGTTCAACAAACTCCAATTTCCTTTTCTTCGACTCTTTTCTTGCTTTCGTTCCGAGTCCCTGGTTCGATGGGGGTTTTCTCCTGGTTAGCTTTGGTATGATTGAACCTGCACCATCATCTTTGCTGTCTGCTGGGCCGTCAGAGCTTCGCGGGCTTTGGAAGTATTCCACTGCAAGGTTACGAATAAGTACCTGATGAGAGTTTCTTTTTGGTGCTAGTCAAGCGGTCGCTTGAGCTAGGGTTCTGGGGCAAACCGGAACTTGATGTCTGGCTATGGCTTTGGTGCCATTTCTCTTTGTCTTCATCATCCGTGTTCTGGTTGCTCCTCACAATACCATCATCGGCGCTCGACCTTCGTGACAGAACTGAGGCTTGTCTCTCTACATCTATAGTAAGGTTGGGTGTTGATGCATTCAGGCGAGATGGAACATAGAGCATCTCTCCATTTGGGGCATCGCTGTTCTCCGTAAAATGAAGCGGCGTGTTCTCCTCGTTCGACACGATGTCGTCCAAGAAGCTGTCGCTACATGGTCCGTCTTGGTTGATGGTTTCCTTGAGCTCAGTTCCAACAGATCCCAAGAACTGTGTCAGCCAGTCATAGATAATGGGGACTTCATCGGAGTAGGAGTTTAATAGTTCACGGATCTTATGATGGAATGTTTCTTCGAGTTTGTTGAGTTCCTATTGAGACGCTTGTTAGAGCCACTTATACGCATACTAGACGGTTATCTTTTTTGCCAAACCTCTTTTATCATGGTGCTAAGGAATTAAGCGCACGGTATCTACTCTCAGCTGGTTGAGCTTTGTAGGAGAGGAATTACCAACTGAGACCCTGAGGAGTGGTTGCGCGGGCGGGCAGTTCATCGCAGAAGGTTCGAGGAGGTTCTTTGACTTTAGACTAAGTCACGTGGTAGAGCTATCTGAAAAACTTTTGCAGGACGCAAATAAATTTTCGAGCTAATTAAAAACTAGTTGTCAACCAAGCACATCGTTTTGCGCAAGGCCAAGGACATATAAACCGAGATACGCATGCAGCTATTCAAGCTTTTTGAGATGCGTTTGATGATCCATGGCGCATGCACAACAGTGGAGAGCTAGCTGATCCTCGGGTAATCACCACATGGCGCCACATTTTCCGAGGATGTATACAAGTAAACACTCCACTTCAAAGTAGGCCACATTACTGTACTACTAAGGCATCGACGCATATTGCAGATTACTTCATATCATACTATATTATGCCAAGCTACCCGCAGCTTCGTGTTTGAAGATTTCCGCAAAACGCCTGAACTCCGCAGCAGCAGATTTTGCAATTTTTTCTGGGTTGCATGTTTCCCATCTCTCAGAAGAATCTTGGATATCTAGACGCTCCTCGATTATCTGGCCAAAGATTTCTTTTAGCTCGCTACCATCATGGATAGAGAAACTTCCCGCCAGCATTATGTTTTGAACAATACGTGCGAGTGAGTGGAAAAAAGCCACAAGTTTAGGGTAGGTGTTCCTAATATAGATGGCGAGCGCGTCGACCATGTGAACTTGAAACTGAGTATTTCTCCCTCTGGTCATGTGATTAGCAGGTCTCATAATTCCATACCCGGTATACATACATATGCTTAGCCAAATGATCACTAGCAAGGAGCAGAACCCCCAACCCAGTGTTGCTTGCAATCTTCCACCACCGATCTCCCCAGCGACACTCTTCTGAGATGCATTTCCGGATTTCTTTAGTATCCGTGCAACCATAAGCGTCTTGTAGGATCCAATCATGGGCTACGGCTTGTATTTGCCTGCCCTGCCGGTCAATAGACAACGATCCATCTTCTTCTCTCTCGCTTATTTCGCTGACAAAGTCTTGATAAGTGAGATGGAGTAGTACCTGCACGATACGTTGACGTATGAAATCAGCTAGAGATTTTGGCTTCCATTTTACGTTTTTTTCTGGCCATAGGACTTTGTAGTAAACCACACTTGCTTCTCGCAAAGACTTGAAAGAATAGGCAGGTATTCGAAAGGTGTACTCGTTGCAGCTGTCAATCCGGAGAGAGTTCAAGACATTTATGAACTCTGAAAACCTCATAGAGATGGAACTTGCGCCAGCAGTCTTGACTGACAGAGCTTGAGAGGCACCTAAGGATTTGCCAACACTGGCTTTGTACATTCACTGGATCAGGGTAACCGTTTCGCGCTCTGCTGTAGATATTGCAGATGCACAAAGAGCCTTTCCCAGTAGGCTCTGGTTTAGTATTGATGGCGATACGTTGCGTATGGTTTTATTCCCAGTCACCTTAGTCGGTCCTTTTCTTCGGGTCATTTTCTTTTCCACTCTTGATGGTGCAGCGGCCTGTTTTGAAGAGACCGCAGCGTTAGTCGCGCCAGTTTCTACAGGACTGGGCTGGGCTTGGAGGCCGTCGGTCGAGTCCCTCTGTTCGGGTATTTCTTCCTTGACGAGGGCCTGATATTTCACAACGCTGCATTTGAGATCGTGCGGGGCAGGCTGGAGAACCCATTTAAGTAACTCTTCGTCCAAGCCGCCTGGGCCGAGTAACGTACTCGGTGCACTCTGAGAGGCACAATCCGTGATAGACGAGGGGAGGAAATGCTGATCATATGGCGTTTTATAATTATCGGCAGGAACTTCTAGGAATTCCTCTAGCGATAAGCCTAGATTAGAGGGAGCCTGTGGTTAGCACGGGGCCAGCTTATGGAACGAGAGAATTCAGAGTCAGACTTTTCGACCCTGGCGAAAATAGCCATTCAACTCCACCCATATTATAAGTCGGTAGTAGAAAGTCGTGCCAAACATGAGCGTTACTCAACAACTTTGACTCATTTCGAACTTCGTGCAGCAGCTGGGATGCTTCTGAAGAAGCGTAGCTGGATAAAATCGCGAAAACAAGATCAAAACATGTTTTAACCTATTACTCTCGTTATATACCATTGTCCCACAGAGCTGGGGAGCTTACCTTTGGATGTCTGCCTAAAGAGCGTAAATAAGAAACGGTATAGGGATCGTCGCTGATACTGTAGGATTCCTGCTGGGATGAGCAGAGCACTTCCAAGAGGCCCTAGGTGTTTACCTGTATTTCAAGATCGTAACGCATCCTTTCTCTCCCCGATTATCGTTAGCCAGGCGTTTGATGTTAGAAAAAGCAGGTAAGTTAGTCTTGGAAGCGTTAGAGGAGCAGAAAAGGCAAAAAAACACAGAAAGAGGAAAGGACGTTGAGGCTGTTCGCAATGGGCAGAACAAAAACAGGAAAGAGACGGTAGTCGAATGCCAGCACCTTTTGGGGTCGCAGAGGGCAGGCTGTGGAACAGGCCCAAAAAGCCACAATTCTGTCAGGCCACACGTTTCGGAGGGCCGTGGCTTTTGACAGTCATTTTGGTAGCATGGCTACAAGAACGCGGAGTCGCCGTCCCAGGCCAAAGCCAGAAAGAACGTGGAAGGAACTTCGAGTCCAGAGCTCGATTTAGCCAGAATAACGAGATCGATTTGATCACCCAAGTGCCAAGAGTCTAGCGAGGTAATTAAACCGAAAATTCCCGAGTACATACTGCTTAGCATTATCCTTAATTGGGAAAAGCTGATATTTTATCCGTTCGCTAATCCCAGAACTCGAAGTACCTGCATCAGCGCCAGCATGTAAATTCACGCCGAAGTCCATCAAACTAGCAAATCAGGAAATTATCATATGTGGCGAAAGTAGCAATTTTATTTTTTTTCCCCGTAATTCTTTAAAGATCATAGACTAGTAGCAAAATAGCGAAAAGTGAAAAGACGCGAAGTGGAAAAGAAAGAAAGTAGGAAAAGCGGGAAAAGGGAAACTACGGGGAGAAAAAGAAGACCGGGCTTGAACCCCAACCGAGAAAAACCCTGCCGGTGATAAAGTCGATGCAAAGTGTTAAAATATGACTTTGCTTAGAACTCCTAGAAATCAAACCGGCTGGTATTCCACTTCGTGTAATCTGACTTTCTGATGCAGGTATTTGCGGGTGATCTCCCTTAGCTCATCCCTCACTGCATCCGTGGCCGACACTAAGTCCCAAATTAAACCCCAAATCAAGCATGCAACGAAGTGACAATGTGCAAGTGAGGAAACTCACCCATCACTAGTACTTTACCCCGCTCCTCTTGAACGTTGGAGACTCGAGGGATATAGTCCCCTGATACTTCTGCCAACATGATAGCCTCATATTCTGGGGCGCCATTGTAAATCACAGCCCGGTGGTGCTGTCCAAACAACTTTTCATTCACCGCTTTCTTCTGGGATACCAGATGGAATGACATCTCAAGAATCTATACTCGAGTCAGCCGCAATCCCGCCACATAAGCTAAAATTCGCATTACGTAGCCGTCATCGAGCACATCATCATCCAATAAGCTGTTCAGCAATGGTTCGGCGGCAGTCGCAATATCTACCTCTGTAAGCTTTGGATATTATCGAAGGACACGATTTTACGAACCCATCGACCGCACTTGCCACACAAGGTGCACACGACGAACCCGAGCCGAGGAAGTGTTGTAACCATAGAGGAGTTGTTTAATGTACGGGGCAATACCAGCAATACCAAAATCACTGGCGACTGCTAGTACAGTCTCATACCCACCTACTGGCTCGCTTCTGCCGTACGGACCACTTACAAAGGCTGTGAATGATGCGGTTCCTCTCACCGCTGCTCGTGCTCTCAGCTGTTCTGTGAGTCCTCGACGTGTCTGCACGAACAACTCCAGACCATCTTGGCTTTCCGGGGACCAGGAAGTGACCATAAATGGATGGGCTTGTAGCCACGAGGACAAGCTAACAGAAGGCATCCAGAGGTATACATATTGACCGGCCTTCACGCGCATGGGCCTTGGGAGTTCCACACTGATCTTCAACGGTGTACCCTCAAGCCGATCATTCTTTGCATCCTTGGGTTCTGTTTCCGCCTCGCACACGACGGATGCGTAAGGGTAACCTCTAGATGGCAGAATACCGTTTTGGTAAAGGAAAAATAGGGCTTGTGAGACTGTTGTTAGCAGTAGGATGCCAAGTACAATATATAAGTAGCCTCGAGGGAATATCGACTTGGAGGGGAGGTGGCGCCAGATCGCATATATGCACAAGGCAGCGAGGCCCTGGTGCATGCGGAGAAATATTTCAAACGCAAGACGGCGGATCATTGGAAGTGAGGATAGCATCAAAGCTATTATTGACACGGCGCCCTACAAACGGATCAGCTAAAAATTGTATCGCAGTGGTCCTTCAGTCATACAATAACGGCAAAAAGATTATCTTGGTCATGAAGCAAGAACTTCTGCTGTTTGAATACTGCTATGGTAATATGCAGGGCGAGAAGGGCGGTCGTCATCCATGCTACAGCTCCGTGGACTCGCCGACAGGTGTGGAACGACACCCCAATAATGTGGGCGAGAAGGCATAGCTGCAAGAATGGGAAAAGCAAAGCCATATTGAGAAGTGACATGCTTCCAGCTCGCCGACCAACCTCGCTAATCGATGAAGCGCGGAAAGTCACGAAGAAAATATTAAGCACTCCGTACGCAAGTGCAAATAAAACTGCTACTCGAGTCCAGGGCCCCATAAAACTATGCCGACCAAGGAGATAGGGATATGTGAGGTGCTTCGAAATCCATCGCGAGAGTGTCTCAGCTAGGACTTTAACCGACGGGGCAACCTGCATCAGAGCCAGAAGCAGGAAAATGCCGCCTGCAGCAATAATGTACAAGGTGATGAATTCCATTGTCACTTTTTATGGAGCAAAGAAGACACAGTTAGGGAGTAACAGTGACAATCTACCGGAGGACTCAGCCTTTAAATAATAGAAGGTTGACGCCGTTTATAATAGCCCCATATCATGGGTCTTAGTCACCGCAAAGATTGGAGGGTTGAAGTCATTTTGTCATGGTGATAGGCCCAAAGGAACAGTAAACGTACACTATGGCGTGGCGTTCGACGAGCCCCTGGAAAGGTATTTATATGCCCTGATACCCCGGGAAGCAGAAGCATTTGGTACCCGGGAAATCTCAACCAAACACCCAGAAAGAAATGGAACGTCAAACTGCAGCAAAATCACGCAGATCGGACAGTCCGCGGGCGAGGAGCCAGCAGAAATACAGGCTCCGAAAGACTTTATTTAAAAATGCAAACAAATATGGTGCTGAATGTGACGCTGATGTCTGCGTGATCCTTCGAACGCGGGGAGACGGCAGGACCTTTGTTTTTAATACTGACTCATTCGAAAAATTTCTGCCTATACTGCAAGACCTGGTGCGAGTGAGTATGATCAAATATATGGCAAGTAAACTTACTTTGTCAGGACCGACACTATCCACCACCAGTCAAAAAGACCCCAAAGGATTTTACAGATGAAGTTGCGAACCAAAACCCAGCCAGTGACACCCCCCCCCCCATCTGGAAAGTCAGGCAGGCGATTGAATATGGATGTTCAAGTTGATGGGTCTAGTATTACATATACATAGCAAATGCATGAAAGTTTGACCGCTTTTGCACATTACCTCGTGTCGAACTTTACCGCTCAGCTAAAAAAAGGTGTCAAGACACTATTTCTAGTTAATACGGTGTACATTTCATCTTCGACACCTTGATTTCCTGCTACTGTAACCCGAAACCTAAAGTAACGTATCTCTGGCAATGCATTAGCCTCTTCTAGTTCATCCAGGAGCATACCAAGGAGTATGCGCACTTTCGTATAGGTAGGCTGGTTAAGAGAGTCCAGCCACACGCCGCTCGTGGCTCGTATCTCTCGTGGAGTACTGTGCCGCTCAGATGAGTAATACGTGAGGCTGGAAGTGCTTAGTGAGTATAACAGACCAACTTTATCATCCCGCCCCTCCGTCTCACTCACCAGTAATATTTGAGAAAAACACTTGCGCCATGCAAAGGAAAAGCGCCAATGCCGAGGGTCCACACTGGACCGAGTACCTATGTTCCGAGGCGTGCACGGTTCGAATGATGGATGTAGGGATATGGTCTGCAAGCACCATTTAGAGGCCAGCACCATTCGAGGGCCAGCACCATTTCGAGGGCCAGCACCATTTCGAGGGCCAGCACCATTTCGAGGGCCAGCACCATTTCGAGGGCCAGCACCATTTTGAGGGCCAGCACCATTTCGAGGGCCAGCACCATTTTGAGGGCCAGCACCATTCCATTTCGAGGGCCAGCACCATTTCGAGGGCCAGCACCATTTCGAGGCCAGCACCTTCCGGGCGCCAGCACCATTTCGAGGGCCAGCACCATTTCGAGGGCCAGCACCATTTCGAGGGCCAGCATCATTTGATGGCCAGCACCATTTCAAGGCCAGCACCATTTCAAGGCCAGCACCCTTTTCAGGCCCGATCGGCGATAAGTATTTGGAACGCGCCTATGGTGATGCGGAATCTCGCTCCGCCGACACAGCGCAGAGCAAGCACGTTGTCTCCAAAGCTATCTATCCCATTCTCCCACCCCGAGGCCAGTCATCCCTCCAAGGAAACCATTCCAGGCCATCTCCCCATTCCTGCGAGGCGACGGCGTAACGGGTAAAAACGTGTCGGGCGTAAGCGCCCACGAAAGGCGTTTTTATGGTTAGGGAGTCCTGGGACCATCCATCCACTGTAATCTCCAAGGACCCAGAACAATAAGTTAATTCGATTTAGATTTAGGTTTAGTTACTAGCTACTCAAAAAAAAAAAAAGAAAGAAAGAAAGAGAAACAAAAAGCTAAAAAAGGAAAAAATTCGCTGCGATAATACTACCTGATGGCGCTATCAGAGACTGGCTACACTTGGTATGAATAAAAGGTCTTTGTTGCAATCGGAGCCAGACGAGTCAGACTAGCTAGCTCGCCTAGGAGATGTTTTCTGGCGACAAATGGATGCTGGTTGAATGTTATTATAGATGCTTGTTTCAATGAGACGATATGAACCAACCTTCATCAAGGCTTCTACAGAGCGCGCTGACGAAGTCGCCTCCAGAAAGCTAAAGGCATCTGAATCAAGTGGCCAACGCTTCATGTCATCAACACCAATCACTCCGTCTTCCATCTCATAACTCTGCATGAGTTGCATCATAAGAATAGCTAAGGAATTTATCAATGGAGATTGAGACTGGCCTGGTAGGCGCTTGACACAGTGCTCTAACGCTGCTGTATGAATAATACTTTAGCGATACTCAATCAGGATCAAGATGCATGCACCTACCGATCTTTACGGTTCCATCTGAGCCCAAAAGGATGTTCGAGGGATTCAGACTCGTATGCTCAAAGCCGGCCACGGTCAGGTGGCATAGGCCGTTGAGGATCTTCCGTATGTTAACAGAATTTCCTTATGGCGGCTCCTTTGCTGCATCTTACCTGAAACATGATTGAAGCCAGCTGGTGCTGATCTGGACAGAGACTCACGATATGCTCAAGAGTGAGAGGAAGATCATCAACTAGAACAAAGAGCTGTTCTCCCTCCCTGTAGCACTCTCTGGCGGAGATGATGTTCTCATGCTGTATCCTTTGGAAAAGCCATAATACTCTGTCAGCGTGGGGTGGAGAATACACACGGAATGCCTTTAGCTTGGAAGGACGGGTCTTGTTCACCGCAAGTATCACTGTTCCGGCGAGCTTGCAGCTGAATACTGGCTTGTACGTATCCCAGGGACATTCTTTGTCTCGAAAAATCGGCAGTGAACATGCTTCTTTTGTAGAGCTCACGACCTGGGGAAGACCAAGAGATTTGGGTTGCCCCTGGATGACTTTCCTGGAATGAGTAGTGCCTTTCTCTTTCTGTTCTGCTTTCACTGGGCCGTCAGAGTGTGATTGTAGTGTTTTCGTTGGCCGAAGAAAGTCGCTAGAACTAGCATGTTGATTCAAATCCATTATATCTTCTAGGTATAAACCGGATCGTATGCAAGGAATTTGAGAGAAGCAACTCCTACGCCGGGAAACTTCTTAGTCTTAAAGCTCAAGGTGAACGCCTAGAAGACAGCCTGGACACAGATTCAAACGCAAAATGGCCTTTCCATGCACTTCTAAAACATGCGGCGAGAACTATCATTCTGCTTAATCAGCTGTATGAAGCGCAATATGTATATAATCGATTGAACCGGGGTATAAAGACCATGAGCCTTGAATATTGAATCAAATTATTCTCACTTTTCTCCCATCTACCTTACGTTATGGAACCAAATATTTTGACGGACGCCGAGGTTCAATTAAGTCGCGAGCGTAGCCTCAAATACCAAGGTACCGCAAAAATATATATAAACCAGATCGTTCCACACCCATCCATATCTCGAGAACTAGATCCGAAAAACGTTGTACGATTGTGCGACATTTTCAGTCGCGACCGTTGTCGACGGCTAGACATTAGAAACCATGTTACTGGCATTGTCTCCCGGCGACATCTTGACCTCGCGCTCAGGTCCGCGGGAGTGAGTTCGACTTCTCTGATGACTAATCCGCCTGATCAATACCCCCTCCTTGAGTTCCCAGCTGGACAGGTGCGATGCCTTCACGGACAACACCGGTTGAAGGCGGCAGAAGAACTCTTACCTCCAAGTGAACAATGGTGGACCGTTGATATTTACCTGGAAGGTACGGGAGGGTCTGCGACATCACTTTTGCCCTGCTATTCGCCCTTGGTGGGCTGCGTTGGTCAAGAGTTCGAGTTGACTAACAATCTAGAGCAGATATCAGTTCAAACCTGCAAGCGACGCTTGTGGACGAATATTCCAATGAAAAGGTTCCGAGCGACGGCGAGGTATATCTCAAGGTCCGTCAATACCAATATGAAGGAAATGCGCGGTTTGAAGAACGATGGATGGCTCGCTTGACGGCCAACAAGGCCAAGCGGTTCCGGCAGCTTACTTCGCGAAGTGATGTTCGCGCTGCCTTTGATCGGTTTCGGGCGATACCCGCACTGCTATTTCAGGGAATGAAGTTTGGCTCCCTCCCGAGAGCACTCGCCACAAATTGTTATGAGGTATGTCTCCTCCCCCGCCCCCAGAAGAGCCCTCCAAAGCTTATTCCGACAGGAGATGGTCCACGGACTAGGCTCAGTGTTGGAGCTGTGGTCTTATTATATGAGGGGGGACCAAGCGATGATGTTAAAAATTGACCCGTATACTGTCGAGAGGCTGCAGGGAATGGCGCCCGGTGTTTCAGCCAAGGATACGAAGATTGTCAAAGGCCTCGTTCTTAGCGGGGAAGTCTTTTCGAAATTTACTTCGTCCGAACGGAAGGCCATCTGGAGGCGATTGAAACGTCGTCAGACTATTATTTCGTCGCTGCAAACATTTTTCCTGGACATGTGGTATATTGAGGCTTGCGCAAACTGCATGAAGCGGCTGGCTGTCCCATGCGAGCGCTATCCCTCTATTAAGAGTGCCTTCTTAGGCATCTTTAAACCGGACGCCAGCAATGGCGAGTGCCTGATTCAAACATCCGAGACTAGGTTTCGACAACATCCAGGCTCCCAAGCTAATCGCGCAGAGCTTGGGTACCGGCAACTATGGCTGTATGCCATGCGTCACTACCCAAAAATCCCGAAAGAGTCTAAAAATGACAATCTTGTGGCCAAGCCAGGCTGTGAAAAAGCTGATGAAATGATTCTGCATGACATGGCCATTCTCGCCCGACGAGTTGGATTTGACTCTCCGCAAATTCGGGATCTGGCTCAGCAATCTCCCGATCGCCAGATGGCTCGCGATGTACTTTTGAAAGCTCGCAAGCCAGGGTATTACCAATACCACAATGATGTATTCGAGTCTCTTGTGACTCGCATCTGTGATTGTTTCTCGGAGGCGGTTGCACTCGAACGCCAGCCCTCTCCGGAACTTGTCATAGGTCGAGAGGCTATAGCAAAGGCACGATATGGATTACCTCATCATAATGCTCAGAAACAAGACTCCCGGTTTCTCTTCCTTGACGAATTGCATGCGGACGGTCAATCGAACAGTGGCAAAGTCACTACCTCTTTTGTGAGGCGACATGTGTATCTAATCTTCTTCGGCAGCCTGCCGGACTCTCTCCCCCAGAGCCCCGCCAGAACGGGCCCTTCCACGGCCGACAACTTCATGCCCGCCTCGCCTCTTTTTGTTCCGGACGATGGCTTGTCCCAGAATATAGCATCAGATATCCCGCTAGCGCGGGAGCACCGTGAGGGTTGGCTAAATGACCAGAGTCGACGCGAGCCCGCCGACCACCGCCGAAAACGGGATGGAAGGGAGCAACGACGGCAAGAACGACGAAGACGACGACAGCTGCGGCGAGCACGTCGTCCGAGGTCTCTTCATTCTTATTCTCCAGCTGACCAAGATAACGTCAATCACCATGGCACATTGGAGATATCTGAAGATGGATTGAGTTCTAGCTCAAGGCCAGAGATCGTCGGAGAATCCGCCGCCGCCTACCCCGGAGGATCGGAGGTCGTTGCCAGCAATGTAAACCAGCATGATCCTAGGGAGCTAGAGGAATCCGAGCACTATTTGAGTGACATTGAAAGTGTTTCAGCGGCCACCTTCGTTCAATTCAATACGGAATCGGAAGCGGCCCCAAGCTTGGTGGACTCAGGGGACGCTGCAATGACACATCGTGCCGGAGAAGTTCAGGAACAACAAGCAGCTGACACTCAAGTTGTATTAAGAAGAGAGGTGCAGCATGAGCTCGACCGCTTGCAGAGTGAAGCAGAAGGACGAGCGGAGAATGCGAAGCGAAGAAGTCAAGAGGCGAAAACCTCCACCGGAGAGGGCCTTCTATCGCGTACGCGGAGCTGGACGGACGTCGAGGACGAGTCCGACGAAGATATAGCTGCGATAAGGGCGATCCAGCAAGGAGAGGTTCAACCACAGCCGTTGGAAAATGAGCAAAGCGAAGACGCCATGACTTCGCACGTTGCGGACATTGATTCGAGTGACAAGCCAATTGGATCTCCACTCGCCTCGAGCAAGAAGACGCCCACAAGCAAAACGAAGCGCCATGGATGGCTACCGTATGATGCAGCACAGAGGGGAAATCGCAAAGCAGACCGAAGGCAAGCCGACGACCGACGGGTTACACGGGTCGGCTTTACGGATGTAGAATTCGACCCGAACGAAGGGCCCCGTTTGGACCGATTGAGAGAAGTAGCTGAGGTCCATGAAGTTCATGATTCGGACCAGCCGCAAGAAGAGTCTGTGACTTATGTAGACAGTAATGTTGCTCTACCAACTCAAACAGCTGCACCAGTTGAGGGGCTCGAAGTGCGGGGTGAGGAACCTACAGATACCCAGGCGCGGCGAGAAGCTGCCGCAAATTCACCTGCACCCCTTCATACGGAATCAGATTCGGGACACTTAACCGTACAACCTGTGGGGGAACAAGCAGGAGACTTGTTTGAGCAAAGTCCTCCGGCAGCAAGCCATCCGGGTATGGACGAGGAGGAAGGCCGATCACCCCTAACGCCGCCTAGCAAGATCACAGCGTTAGGGAAAAACAAAGATCACAGGAGGGTTCCATATGATCCCAGTAAAAAAGGTAATCGAAGACCAGCTGCAACGCCTGCAACGCATGCAACAGAACAGGGGTCGCAGGCACAGCAGCGTACCCGGCCGGTTACACGGCTCGACTTTGCCGGGTTGGGGTTCCATAAGCCCCAAGAGGATGAAGAGTTGGTTCAGCCACCACCGGAGGCCGAATCGGGGCCGTCAACGCTGCCACCTGCCCCCTCTTCTGCTCTCCATGATCGGGATCGAGAGTTACCGGCTAGCACCCAAGACGAGTTAGCTCATGAAGTAGACAAGGGGGTACAGCCAGAAGGAAGCCCCAAAGGAGTCTCTCCAGTTCATCCGTCGTCGACGATTGACCTACCCGTCTCTGCTCAAACCGAGGAACCCCTTTCTCCCCAGGACCGGTCTGAAAAGCGTTCAAAAACAGCAACTGGTATGCCGCGGGAAACGCCGCTATCCGACCACTCGCGAGTACGTGGCGGGCAGAGTTCTCGAGCTGAGAAAGTGGTAACTCGGGTCGACTTTACAGGCTGGGCCGGGAGCATGGGGCAGGGAGAAGCTAGTTCCGAACCAGACGAGCACCCACGAGTGGCAGCACAGGCAAGCCAAGGCTCGACAACAAGAGGCACCAGAAAGATTCTCAAACCGCGTCGTGTGGAGAAACCACCGCAGATTATCCGCACAGTTCCGCCGGCGGGAAAGTTACCTACTGACCAAGTCACCATTATTTTCCGAGCTCCTGGAGAGGACGGCAAGTGGCAGACTGCCTACGAGCTCCAAGTTGCTTGGTCAGACCCATCCGAAGTGGAAAGGGTTGCGCGCAAGGATGCGAGAAATCGGAAAGCCACGTTTTACAACAAGGACCTGCGTAAGCTGACACCAGCGCAGTGTTTCGAGGCCGCCATCGAAGACGGAACCAACACGATTTTCATGCAAGTCGGCGGGGAACTTAGCATGGACGAAGAGACGATCCGCTCTATTGCGCGCGATCTGGAACTGTGAATCACATGGGAGATCTTTGTCATCGGCTCGGGATCCATAGTAGCTCATAAGTCCTAGCTCATTAGCCCGAATCGACAGCGAGCCGTTCGAGATACCAGTTGACCGCCAGCGAACCGTAGTGGCTCACGGTCCGCGGCTCATGGTCCGGGGCGGGCTATGGGCCGCAGTTCTCAGGACTTAGACCTAGGACCCGGGACATTAGACTTTGGGCTACAGGCCCGGGCCCGGTGAGACGTGACTGTAGACGCATGTTTGCTAACTATCATGTCTCGTAGTCCACTTTGGCTCATGTTGATCGGACTATTGTCTCTATTAGCTCTTAAACAACTCCTGATTGTCTGATCCGGATCAATGACTCGGCAGGTTTTTGGTCTCCGTCCTTATGCTGGAGTTGGCTTGGTGCTTTGAATCCATTCGCTTGTCTATGCGACAGCGGATAATTCTGGATCTCCGCGAGAGCGAGTCTACCGTCTGGAGCGTGCCGCACAGTCACCTTCAACTAGTACAGCTGTGTTTTGCCTTCATCCTCAACACTAGAGCCCACAAAATGGCTTGGTCCCTACCCTACAGTCCGTTTCTGTGTTACAGATCAGAGCTCGTGCAAGTGGGATATTTTTCATACTTAAAACTGGAAATAATCGATCCTCTTGCTCAGTAGGATTTCTTGACACTTTGGTATGATATGGTGGCAGTGCAACGTGAACTGAGAGGATCATATTGGCGCACCCCGGAGAAAAGTGTGCGGCGTGGTGGGGGAGAGGAATTACGCTAATGCACCAGCCATCAGCGTGCTTAGTAACCACCATGATATCCCCCAGCTAACTATATATAACTCGCAACCTGGACCCTTGTTTGCTTCCAACATGAGTGCTGGCGGCGAAATGAACGGACGGATCCCAGGCCTTCAGGGCCTTCCTACGGAAATTTTACATCTGATCTTAGCAAGTCTTCCTTCCTGGGAAACTAAGGATCTGTCGCTGGTGAATAGGAGGCTACGGGAGGTTTGCCTACCGTTCCTGTTTCACCAGGTGGGCTTCAGTTTCTCAGAAGTTGGGCTTGATGAGCTCCAACAGCTGACAAACTCGCCAGTACGCCGGCATGTTAAGTCATTGACATATACGGTTGCAGAGTTAATCAAACCTGGTAAGTGACTTGAGAGTATTTATGATGAGATAAACTAAACATCAACTAGACGTTCTAAGCTTTGAAATCTTCAAGTCGGAGATGCTCACTCCTGAGAGTTACGTGGAGGAAGCGAAGGATCTATATGATTGTGGCTACCCCGCGGATGAGTGCCCTCCATATATGGTTATTTATGAAACGCTACGAACCATTTGCGAGAACCAACAAGGAATTATGGAGGAGCATCGGGACATTAATGTCTTGTCGTCTGTTCTTGCTGCTCTGCCGCGACTCACCGAAATAGAGCTAAATTTCTGTCAATCGATCGATGAACCCCAATGGGTCGACTCATACCTTTCACTTGGCATGACCGCGAAAGAAATGTCGAATACCCACCATCTACAGACCCTTACAAAGGCACTGCAAAAGAGATCAGAGCTCAGAGATTCCTTGGTAACCATAGAATTGTCCTCTATGGGACTCCCATACTACTCTCCTTGGGAAACGCCAAGGTTTCCCGGTCTATCTGCTGCGCTGGAATGCTTGCTCGAGCAGTGTACGGCTTTGCGAATAACTGGGAGTAGTGCTCCTCTAGAGTTACTGTCTCATACCATTGTAAAGCTTCGACAGCTGATTCTAGGACACGTAGCGATCCCATTCACAACGTTGCGAGAATTTCTGAAAACCAACAGGCAAACCATCGTCTCCCTTGGATTTTATGAAACGCGGCTTCTCAAGGGCGATGCTTTATCTGAGACCCACCGGCTTTCCCCAAAACTGCTTCCAGCTGTGCTCCATGACTTCAGGTTCGATATACAAAAGTCGACCGATTATTGGACGGTGCCATACTGGGAAACAGGTTGGATAGTTCGACTCGGTCCTCGCTGGGTACGCCCTGCAGGTACGAGGGTAACCACCAATCTGCCCTGAAGTCCTTATTGGTCCTCAAGCAAAAGACAATTTTCTGCACTACGTTTTATCCGTGGCCCGTAAGGAGATAGCAACTGTGTTATGGATGGGAAATATGTGAACTGCAGCTTTGATTCTCGATTTATCACGCATCCGCTCGGGCGTATCCTTGCCGGGAGTCCTACTTGGCTTCTTTTCCATCAACTCGAGGCGCTCGCAGTTCGTTTCCGAAGATGGTATAATAGTCCCGAGGTCGTCTGGTCGCAAGAATTTGACACTCAATTGGTTTTCTCGATAAATTGTGCCGCAATGAGCCCAAGTCACTTGCGGTCCAGCTTTCGGAAGCAGATCTCTCCATTTTTCGGGGACTTACCGTTGACGATCTTATGAGGGGTAGCGGTCATGTCCTGTCGACTCTGAACACCCGTTGGAACAGCCTTTGCTGCTCAGTAGAAGAATGTTCAACTGATGGAGACAGCTTTGATTTTCAATTAGTCCAATTGGCACGGGTAAATTCTAGACTTTCTCTTAACTGTCTTACGTTGACAATAGTCGCAGCAGCTTTATCACCTCCGCAATTTTTACTCTCTGACTGCAATCCTTCAGAGCATCCGCTCGGGCAAAAGAAGTCTAGCGGCACTTCAAACATTCGACTATCTGATAGATCCAGGAGGAAGCTATTTGCAGTATAGACTGAACTTCTACCATGGCCCTTCACTTCATTTTCTATTTCTATTTCTACAGACGCGATTTGAGTTGGACGCGGTTGCGGCTTCCTCAAAGGTAGTATCTGCTGCGAAGAGGTATAGTGCGCGGGGCGAGATCAGAAGCGAGTTCCCGCGCCACACGAGTCTTCTTTCATTCTGGCGTTTCCTATGTCTATAGCTGATCGAACATCTCTTACCCCGGCAATTCTCCTCTCGCTCCTTCTTCCCCGTCTTTCTTTTCTTTGTGACATCTTGGTGACCCACAATCCGCATAACTTCAAATGGTCCCATTCAGCTCGTTGGTTATGTTTGGTTCCGGCTCGGCGAAACTTCTGTCTGTTAAATCTGGATCGCAGAACTTACAGAGTGCTCACTGTTCAAATAGCCTTCTTGTTGACTTCAATATGATGTAATCCATCCACTATTAATCTTGTGAATATATGTACTTGAATCTCATGGTGAATCCGTGAAAGCCGGGAAGTAATTCGGAATATCAAACTAATAACGAAGCAAACAACATGGGTTTCTCGGATCTTGAAACTCTGATGAGAAGTCTTTTTGAGGATGGCAAATACACGGATATGACTATATCTTGTCATGGGCGTGACTTCAAAGTCCACCGAGCTATTGTCTGCTCTCAGTCACACTTTTTTGACGCGGCTTTGAAAGGCGGCTTTCAGGTAAGTCGGGTTCCTGTGTTTGGTCATTGCGTGCGTTTCTAACTGTCAAGATAAGGAAGCGGAATCGTCACATGTCAAACTACCCTGTGATCATGTCGATACCATAGCCTTGGTCTTGGAGTTCTGCTATTTTCAAGACTACGGTCGAGCAGATGATTCTTTGAAATTGGAATCAGATGAGGCAGCCTATACCCATCTTCGAGTATACTTAGCTGCTGATAAATTCGGTATCTTTCCTCTCCGTGATCTTGCAGCTACCCGAGTTATTGCTTGGATCAACTCGAATTGGAGGTCAAAGAGCTTCTTAAGCGTCGCTCAAAGGATCTGGGATAAATCTCCACCTCATGAGAATAAGCTCCGTGAAGCTATTATAAAAAATGTTTCGACCAATATCCAGTACTTTCTAGCCCAAGGCAAGGGAAATATAGGTCTTTTTGGGAACCCAACATTTTTACTTGCGATCCTGGAGGGGGTGGCTACGAAAGATCACAACCATGGGCAAGCGAACAACATGCTCACCCAACAGAATAAAGTGCGGCAGAAAATTGGACTGCGCTGAAAAATGGCGGAAGAAGTAATTCAGGTCTAATAAGACCCCAAGCGAGTACTGGCTGCAGTGACATTACGACAAAACATTTCCTTACATGGCACAGTGCAGGGCGTCAGGTCCAGCCTCTCCTCACAGCGCCTATCTAGTAGATAGTTGCTTCCAGCAGCTGTTTTGACGTCAAGCATGTGGCCTGGGTTATTGCGCAATATGACGAATGCTAGGATGGCATACTCATACCTACGCCATTATGAATGTATCTGCTTATGTAGTATTACCCTCATTGCCTCTTCCTTCATGCCCGACTACTACCTCGGCAAGCAGCAGAATGCCGACAACAACAAGGGTCTCGGCGGTGAGATCGTCGATATGCCGGATCAGTATGAAAATGGGGAGAAACGGCCCGGATCTGTGTCACTATGGCAGAAGCTGCTTGCCCTGTACCGCAAGAAAATATTCATTTCTCAAGCGCCCCTGCCGTTAAAGAATACGTACGTGAGTTAAAATGCGCCATCAGCGCCGTATTTTCAATTTATTTTGACATCTGGAAAAAATATCCCCCATAATCAGTCGGACTGGACGGGGGTCCGACATATGACTGAAAGGGGTTGGCGTTCACGTGTTTCGGATCCGTTCTCTCTAGAGTTCCATTGCACTCGGCAGCGGAGAACCCTACTCAGATCCCCATCATCCACACCTTCAGTATCATCAAAATGGGTTGCTTGATGGATTCCAAGATTCGCTTATGCAGTCACACTTGTGCATTACCTCACACGTACCAATACAGACAACATCTGCCCCTCGCTCTCTTACGGGTGACGCACGATGGAAGTGCTGATGGCCGTATCGCCCCAACTCCCAGACCCGACGCAGATAATACTATTTGGCCTCGATATCGCGGTCAACGAATCATCACACCTGGCGAGGTCGCCTGCCATATGAATCGAAAATCGCGCTTTGAAACACAATTCTCGTCATGCACTACTTGGTTTCATCTGTCATCCCGAATCGAGGGTTGGAAAGCAAAGGGCGTTCGCAACTTACGCGTTCATGTTATCTTCACCCCGTTCGTTCGGCAAGCAACCGAGATATACAAAGTCACGGGCCTTGTGCACCGGTTCAATCTCCAACAACAGCCTTATTTTGAAGAAGAATACCTTGTGCGCGGTCCAGTTCATTCCAGCGCTATTATCCTCTCATTTTCCGGGGAAGGAGAAAATATTCTTCTAAATCTCCCATTATTTGGATTCCAGCGCCCTTTCTCGTTCATTCGACATCCAACGGTTCTCGTTGCCGTGCCAGCAGGGCTGTTTGGCTCCAATGGACAGACTCCAGGTCGCGAAGCCATAAGAAACGCCGACATCAGTTCTGATCGTTTTCGGGCCATGGGGAACAATAACTTTTGGTTCAGGGTTTTACTTGACACATTCACGAGAGGCAAATTTTTCACAGTTGCGGATTGGAAAGCGGCTAGCAGCCCATAGTATATGTTCATTGCACTGTATGGTCATTTGAGATTATATAATGGATTAACAGTCTATATATTAAGCAGAGCGCTTCTCCCTTCCCTTCAGTCAGAGCCTCGTATGACCAACAAATCTGCGTGCCGCACCTACCGCCACTCCCAGGCGAACAAAGAAGACTGGGTTTTGCCCGCGAATTTGTGTAACATTACATAGTGTTCCGGCCGAGACTATATATAGTTTAGTGGGGTTTTGGCTTAGGGCTACAGATTTAAAGAACGACGTTATGGTGTTGACACCAGTTTCCAGAAACCCTGTATATGTACTAGTACAAATTTGTTGGTGCTTGGGAAACAGCGAGCCTGGGGTGAGCAGGGCGATTGTGCGAGGCCGTACGGGGGAAGGGTTATCTTGCTCAGGCAAGAGTTTCTTTTTTTTTCCCTTGGCGGGTAGGTAACCCGACCTTCAATTTGTTGGAGACTTGCAGTTGAATGGGCTTGATACTGCTATACAGAAAGGCACGCAAAGCGGCCTATAACCAACACATTTGGGAAGCCAGTATCAGCATATACTTACCGCGATGTTTCTTATACTTAAAGGCCGTCGAAGGATGGATCTGTCCACCTCCCAAAGCCAAGAGTCCTTTAGTGTATCAACCCGTTCGATCGAGCTGACTCAGCTTGTCGGCTGTCGGACAGGCGCATCAAGACCTCGAAAAGTGGGTTGCGACGAAGGCCTAAACTAGTTAAGGTTAAGGCGCAACTGCTGGAGCGTGCCATACTACAAAGAGTTCGAGAGTATCTCTTCAGGACACTGAGGAGTACCTCTACCTGTTCATAGTTTCCCATAAAAACATAGAAACTACTTTCCTGACATGTAAAACTTCTTCAGATAAAAATCAAGAATGGAGGAATAAATTAAGGTGAAATGCGACTTGGAGCGGAATGGTCGGAAACGAGTTTTGGAGCTGAGAGCTACATTTGGCCTTCAAGAATAATATCCCGGCGGCTCTGCCTCTGAATCCTGCGATAGGTGTCTTATAAAACGAATACCAACAAATGTACGGTCAAAAGACAAACATTGAAAGGAAACTCTGAAAAAGGCCCAGTGAATCAACAAGGCCCTAGCTTACCAAGTAAATGATGAACTCAATGATTTGGAAACCAATGTCAGGTTATTTGCTTTCCAGAAGCAGTCTCAGAGAAGTTGCTTTCATTTGAACAGCGGCCTCTATAGGAGGATACTTGAGTAAATTGAGCATTAAGAATACGCTCTCTGTAATAGCCAGACAGGCCTTCTTTTCGGTGGTAAAAGATGCCCTTTCTGGTCCTGCGATAACCATTTGCCTTCATTCTTCGTCGGATGATCGCTCCGTAGATATTGTGAAGCCCAACTCTTTGAGCCAGTTCGTTCCAGCTTTCGCTTTTGTTTGAGGGCAGTATTTCCAGCTCATGAATCAGACCCCTTACATGGTGTGGGTTAATTAGACGTCTGCGGCCTTTTTGTCTTGCTTGATGTCGACTATTCGCCCCGGTATTTTTGGAAATTAGAAGTTGCTGGCCGCCAAAAATTCTTTCTTTGAAAAGTCTAATCGATAATATCATTAGCGTAGAAGTAGCAAACGACAACCACATTTTGGAGGATTCGTTTCACCTCGGCTTATGAATCAAGGTATATTTAATTTCATATTGCTAGGCGTTCCTTAGGAAGTCGACTATATAGGCGGATGCTACCAAAATTAGAGCTTGCGAAAATGTCGTGCCTTGGCCGGTACGGTGCTAAATTTAATTATCTCTTCGCTGACATGTTTAGGAGTGCTACCTCCTTCAGATTATACAATCCGTCAAGTATACCGAAAGTCTTCATCAATTCAAAAAGCTATAAGACTACGCTCTCGCGGGTCTCCAGACTCATCAATTGCCGCTTTATATAACGCTGAATTTCTAGCCCGAGAAAACTGTCTTCTACGCGCAGAGAGCAGTAAGATAAAAGAAAAAAAGTAACGATCTAGACGCCAAATGTCTCCTATACAAGACCTCAATATTGCAGAAACTAGAGATCTTATTTCACGGAGAAATGAGCAGCTAAATATAGAGGAAGGACCCCCGCGGAATCAGCTCTGGCAAATGCAGAGGCCCCAAAACGACGCCCACAAAAGTGTTCAATCTGTGGTGTTTAGGCCATATTAGACCTAAATGTCCTCTATTTACTAGTAATTAATTTAAATTGATATTTGCGTTGTTGCGAATTGCTTCAAGATCATTAAACGTAGAGATTTTGCGGAGTTGGTCGGATTACTGGTGGCGGTCGGATGACCGGTGAATTACGATACCGGTACGTCAACTTATTGAGTGGATGCCCGGCGCTTTGTCATCTGCGATGCCCAACCTCGCACTTGCAGAGATCCCTTTACTCGACAAGCTCTCGTCATCTACAGTACTTTTTCCTTCTCTTTCATCCCTTGCTACCCTCAACCAACCATGTTTCATCCTAATTTTCTCGAAGACGGAAAGATCGTGAATGCCGAGAACATCATCTCGTATCGATTTACCGACCGGCTTCAACTTCGACAAGCATTACAGCTGGCGGATAGTATCCATCAGGATGGGAACAAGCATCTCGCTCTGTTAGGTGATACTGTCGTCAAATTGGTTCATGTGAAGGAGGGCCTTCATCGACATGCGACCCGTGGTAAGTAATAACATCTCACCACCCATCATGACGTGAATTTGATCAATTTACCTGTGTCTGTTTTAGGTGAAATAAACGACATCCTATCAAGGAAGTCGTCCAACGCCTATCTTGCGCAGCAAGGCTTCTCCACGGGCCTGGCAGAATGTATCTATAACAATCAATCCCAAGGAAACACAATCTACCAGGGCCCTATGGCTTGTACCGTGGAGGCCATTATTGGAGCGGTTTTCAATGATAGCGGAGAGAAGGTTACGGCTGTTAAAGGCGTTATGGAGGCGTTGGACGTTTATTGGCCTGAATGATTTCTCCATCACAGGTAACGTATCTTTTGCCCCTCTTCGGAAAAAAAAAAAAGTCAAGTTCGGAGCGACTGCTCGTGTTAATGGGACTCTAGTTACTCCCCGTAGCGGCCTATGGATGCTTCTCTGCTGGGGCTGGTTGTTTAGACTACAAAGACGCGGAAATCGCATCTTGAAGCGCGGTGGTGTATAACTGTTCCGCTTCGAAATGGATTTTCGCGCTTTGTAGTGCCGTCCACTTGCCCTGACAGAGCAGCTTCCATACGCTTTTACGGGGATGAAGTGGGCTTCTTCAAGCTACGACACCACTTTTGACTTGTTCTAAACCGACAAGTACAGTATGACCATTCACTGATACCGACCTAGGCTATCGTTCCTCTTTGAAACTGGCACACCGGTAAATGGTAAAGTACATCTTCATCAACTGAAGATTGTGGCAATTTCCTGGCTTCATGATTCCGTGCTTCATCAACTGAAGACACAGACACTCCTTAGATTGTTGTATAAAATTCTTATTATCAAACAATCCGATCTCATAGGTTATAATTCTCTCTCTGCTGCTTAACGGATGGCAGATAAGCTGAACTCTTAGAGAGTTCAAGCCTGTTATTCCATGGGAAGGTGGTACGACCTAGCCGGTTATCACTCTAATTAATCTCCGTCTGTTTGAGTTGTTGACAGTTTCGTAGTTAACTTAACGTAATTCCTCACCGAGCCGGACACCTCACCGAACCGGACACCCCCACCGAACCGTCCATGCCACGAAAACTTGAAGCTATTCTCAACAACCAGCCAACACGAATTTCATTTAAAATTAATTAATTACGTCTGCAGGACATCTATTTCTTTTATGTCCTTGAATCCCACAATTCGTACACTTTGGCGGTGCTCGTCTTGGCGCTGTTGAAGGTAAAGATGCAGAACTCTCCGCGGCAACAACTTGTTGAATAGAACTCTCATCTCTCCGTGTAATAAGATCTCTAGCTTCCTGTATAGAAAGACCTTCATTAGGAGGCATTTGGTGTTTAGATCGATTCCTTTTCTGCTTCTCTTTTTCATTTGCAGCACGGAGATCATGGTTTTCCTTTACTAGATACGCAGCATTGTATAAAGCAATCTCACAGCCCTTTACTAACTGTTGTATAGCTCGTTTTGATGGCGTTGAAGGACTTTAAGGACCTCTTTCAAGATGCTTTTTAATTGAGGATGCGTGTCGCTTTAATTGACGAACTGTATGAGGCGTAATAAGTGTTGAAGATGCTGTTGAAGGCCCTCCGCGGCTAGAGGGGGGTGTAGGCGTAGCTAGCAAGATATTAAGCTTGCTGAGTACTCTTTCTGGGTTAAATGGATAGATCCCAGCAGCAGAAAAGCCACTTTGAATATTTTGAGGCTTAAAGACCTCCTGGTGAGCCTTTAGATACGCCTCCAGGAAATCTAGTTTGTCGATATGGCTGAATCCAAGCTGTGTTTTTGACTCAATAAAAGATCCGTACGCCTGCTTCAACGGCCCAAAGCAACCAACATCTAGTGGTTGCAGGAGGTGAGAAGAGTGCGGAGGCATGCAAATAGCAATAATATTATTATCGCTACATGCCTTATCGAATTGGGGCGTTAGATGACTGCCATGGCCATCTAAGACTAGCAATCGATATCTACCAACCGTACGGCTAGTAGTTGCTGGAATAAAGACCTTTAGAAGCCACCGGAGACCTATCTTATCAGTTGTCCAACCATTTTTGCTGACTTCAATCCTCCAGTCACCTGGCAAGCGGCCATCTTCATACCATCCTTTAATATGGACCTTTCCTTTGAAGATAATAGTAGTTGGAATAGCCCAACCACTCGCGTTGATACATTCGATTGCTGTAACCCATTCCCGGTTGCCTGGTTGAATTAAATGAGGCTTTCCAGGCATCTCAGATCTAGCAACAACCTTAGATGTTGCTATCACACCCATTGCGAAGCCTGTTTCATCGAAATTGAAGATATCTTCATCTAGAATACCGTACTGCATTCGCGTCTTCTGGAGTGTCTCAAACCAGGTTTTAATAACGTTTGGATCCTCGCATTGAGCTCGCTGGCGATTATATCTTCGTGCAAATCGACATTTGAGTTCTGGCCGTCGTTTAGTAAACTTGGTAACCCAATCCTTTCCTAAAGGCTCATATCCAGATGGATTATCTGCCTGTAGAATAAGATCAGCCATTTTAGCTACTTGCGATGACCTAGGAGCAGCTCCACGCGTATCCCTAGATACTATCCATGCTACTAAAGCCTCTTCCTGAGTTTGAGATAGTCTGTGGCTGTTGGCACGTAGGTCGACGCGAAAAGATCGACCATTGACGCGGTCATAGAGGGTAGATTTCGGCACAGACCTCTGCTGCGCGACGAATACTAGAAATTTCGTTTTTTTTTAAAGCGGCGATTGCAAGTTCGATCCTTCCCTCTTGCTCCACTAAATTTCGAGACGAATGGGTTCTTTTTGGTGGCATGGTGGTTGTTTGAATAGTTGCAGGTCTCTAAACGCGTGGACATTGGTGGGGTGTCCGGTTCGGTGAGGTGTCCGGCTCGGTGAGGAATTACGTTACCACTCGGACACGATTACATAAACAAGTGTTTTTCTGAGTCTAACTACATACGTATATATACCACGTGAGTTTAACCAAAACAAGAGTATTTTGGTTGTCAGATTTGCCCTCCAAAAGGTGCTGGCCCCAGAAAAGCGCTGGCGCCCCAAAGGTGCTGGCGCTTGGTCAAGTCGGCGCTCGGCAGTTCACAACCATACTCAAGGGCATGAATTCACGGACCTTTCGAGTCCTGCCGGCCTTCCAAGAAATTCGGCTTATTGCCAATGAAGCGCCGCATAAGCCTTTTCTTGCCCATTTCTCCACTTTCACTCCACTTTTGCCCGCCACACTCCCCCCAAACCCGGCACTGCCATCAGGAAAGAGATAAATAGGTCGAGCTACTATTCCTTCTAATACCCACAGCCTTTTACCCTAGTAGGACTCTGCTGTAGTTGATCGCGCTGCGTTGATCGCGCTGCGCCAACATAGCAAAAGATTTATACGTACTGGTTACCTCTATGGATTTTGGTTGTCATTGTTGGGGCCAAAGCCGCTCAGCCCCATAAGCGTCAACTCATCCCACCACACCTCGCCGAAGGATCAATTGTAAACTTTGCGATCTTCTATCATCCGGAGTCCCACTCAATTTCGGGCGAATATATTATCTAATTTGGGCCCAGGTTCAAGCGTGTCGAGTCAGCTGGGAGGCTCAAGCGCGGCGGCCCACGACCGTGGCTGCAGTCTTTGAAATAATCGGCCACGTAGCCAATGTCGGTTCAGGACCGTCAGCTATTGGAGATTATGGCCCACAACTGGATGGGGCTGCTAGTCCAAAGCTTCTTCGCTTCAGATCGATAGACATGGAGTGGACGTTTTACAGACCGCCCTTACTATTGTTCCATCCCTCTGTGCGGCTTATGTGACACAAACGGCATAGTGTACGGCATCTTAGCGTGCTAGGACAGCAGCCAGGTGGGTGGCAGTGCGCCTCCGGGGCATGATGATCACCCCCGTAATTGTCAATACCGAGGTCGATCTGTCAGCTTGCAGGCCAGGCTGAAGACCAGCACGACACACTTAACTGGCGCTTTCGGCCTTTGGATGGTGCTCTTCATGTCCATCATAAATTGTCAGTGTGTTTTGCCTACAGGCATTCGCCTTTTAGCGATCTCCATCCGAGCGTATTGAAAATTATGGCAGATCGTCGAGGGCCCATGTACTCTTTTGATTCCTCCGAATCCGACGATGATGGCTCCCCAACCACGACTGCCGACCAGGAAGACTGCACGGGAAAATTTCCCTCAGGCGAACCATCTCTCCGTCGCCAGCTCTTTCAGAGAATGCGCCGCTCCCGTCCTTGGGATATATTCTATAAGGGAAAAGAGCTCTTCCAAAATATTGAACGCAATTGCAAAATTGAGAGTATTCCGCTGCCACTTGTCAAAGCAGAGATCCTGCCAAGACAAGAATGGGTTAAAGGTGCCATGCTCTGTGCTTGGGGAACGGCATTAATTGCTGTGTTAAATATAATCCTCACGCTGGTCGCGGTCGGTATCGGCTATTCAAAAAAGCCAGGCGACAAGCACTTCGCACACGCAGAGCTTTACCAAGGTAATTGTTCCGTAACTGGTGCTTGGGCTACCGGGATGCACCTGGTAATCAACGTCCTCAGCAGTATCTTGTTGGCCGCTAGTAATTATGTGATGCAATGCTTAAGCGCACCGTCGCGAGCTGACGTCGACAAATCGCATTCAAAACGTGACTGGTTGGACATCGGAACCTTGAGCCTTCGTAATCTCTGGGTGATGGATGCTAAAAGAAAGACTCTCTGGGCCCTTCTTCTTATTAGTTCGTTGCCAATCCATATGCTGTTCGTGGAGCCACTTGCATTCCTTAGCGCATAGTTACTTACTATGAATTCTAGGTATAACGCGACTATCTTCTCATCGATAAGCACTGTAGACTACGGGATTGTCGTGATACCAAGTGATCTTGGGAGAAACGAATCGCTTGTCAAGGATAAGTATGAGGCCTATTCATTCTTCCAAATCGTTGGGTTCAGTCCGGACGACATACTAGCGCAACGCTTCAACGGCACTTTCCGGAATTTGAGCCTTCGTGATTGCATCAACACATATAATGTGGAATATAACACCAAGGCAAGCACGCTTCTACTTGTCACTGACAGAAATAACCTCCATGGCTCTTCTAGCCTTGCATCTTTGAGTCAGATGTGGGGTTCTCAGGATTACTGGATGGAAGGCCAACTTGAATCGATATCCCGGTCAAGGGGGAACAGCTTTCAACTTGAACCTGCAAAGTGGAATTATCCAAAATGGTCTTTCAAGGCCAGCAGGGCCGATGCTTGGGGTAGCTTGTCCCATTTATATCCTGCCCGGGCCCGAATCCAAAACGATACAATCTATTATAATATTCTTAATGATACACACTCGCTTACAACCTTTCTTTTGAACGAAAATCCGAATGAAACCCAGTTGGGCGCATTTCTTAACGCGGGTTCAAATTGGCAGAACAGTTCATGGGCTGCTCAGATTTTGTTTCGCATCGACGCTCCTTGGATTCCGCATGAAAAATATCCTATAACCGTCCCCTCCGGGGAAACAAGTTACAGTCTTTACTACTACGGTGTGCCTGGAGTTAGAAATATCACAATATCTGGCTGCATGACCAACGACGCTGATCAGCACTGCCAGCTCTACTTTAGCTTGCCGATTTGCCTCACGGTGATTGCATGCAATGTTATCAAAGTTTTTTGCATGTATATGGCGGCGAGAACAGATCACAGAGAGGTTCTCTTGACTGTCGGTGACGCTCTGTCTTCATTTCTAGACAAACCGGATGCAACAACACGAGGCCACTGCTTTCTGCCAGGGAACGACATGATATCCGGATCTCGAACCTGGGTTAAAAATGCGCCAGCAATGCCGTGCAATACAAATCCAATCTACAAAGCCGTTTCTTGGAGGGAACGTCCACAACTGCTTCCTAAACGAAAGAGATGGCTGCAGGCCGCGAGCTGGAGGCGCTGGGCCTTTACTTATATCTTGTACTTCTTCTGGCCCAATAATGTGAATACCTGCTAACACCCGATCCAGGTTTTTTATCTGTCTAGCTGTCTCCATATTTTTGTATTCTCTCGCAACAGATTCCTTTACCCTTAGCGTATCCTACGTTAGCACACTAGGGATGGGAAAGCCGAATGACTCTGCTATCCTCTTACCCAGCCGAAAAGACGAAAGTCTCATTGCTCTAGCACTCCTAGCCAATACTCCGCAGCTTATATTTTCGACACTATACCTTTTGTGCAATGGCCTCTTTACGTGTAAGCTGGCTGTGGCCGAATATAATGACTTTGCTACTCAACGAAAGCCACTCCGGGTCTCTTGGCCGAAAGGCAAGCAGCGGTCAACCTATTACCTAAGCCTGCCATATCGATACAGTGTACCACTCATCACAGTGTCAGCCGCTATGCATTGGCTTATCTCTCAATGTATATTCCTGGTGAAGATAAATGCCTTCGGCGTACATGGCCAGGAGGTGGCCCACAGCGGTTATTCAGATACTAAATCCATCAAAGCATGCGGATACTCCCCTCTTGCGATGTTCATAACCATTATAGTAGGATTAGCTGCCATGACAGTCCTTTTCGGTTTCAGCCTCCGGCCTCTACGATCAAATATGCCATTGATTTCATCCTGCAGCGCTGCAATCAGTACAGCCTGCCATCCCCCGCCTGGGGATGACGACGCATCGACGAAACCAGTGATGTGGGGACAGGTGTGGCAGGATTCGGGTGATGGTTCATCCTCTGATAAGGTCACTCCTGAAAACCAGGTGGAACGCTATGCATACTGCTCCTTTACTTCAAAGGAAGTCACTTGGCATTAGGGTTTGAAAATAATGCAGATGTCATTGACAACGAAACTGATTTCGAAAAATCCTGTATACACCCCACGGGTACTCGTGTATTGAAATTGTGTAGTATATACATCCTTTAACTTTACGCACATACTCACGAAGAACGGATAAGAACTATCATGACGTGGATGGAACTATCTGGGATCGAGCGTGAGGCTGAATGAACAAACAGAACTAGACCTCGCCAAAACGCGGGTTGGGTTGGGTTCTCACTTTTTCGGCCCGCCCATGGGTTACCCAAGACGGGTTTTGGGTGTCTCAAACCCGCCCATGGGTTCTTGGCGGGTACCCGTGGGTTACCCAAAATACCCAAAGTTAGCATAATTTTTGCATAAATTGGATTAGTCATTGATTAATTTTCAGTAATTTAACATTGTAACATATTTCCTGCTCAAGAATGGCAACAAACTTTGTCAAAATATATATATGCTTAACCTCTTACTTCATGTGTATTACCTCTGTACTCTATAAACCGACCGAACTCCTAATCAATGCTATGATCAAAAGTGTTTACATAATGCTAACAGCCACCTATACCTCCCATCTAAATATATACCAAAAATACACCTTTTTAATGCCCCCTTTCCCTTTATAATTGCATTCAGGTTCTCATGGGTTCTCATGGGTTTTTGGGTCCGAACGGGTTTTGGGTACCCATTCGCGCGGCGACGCAGTCTGACGCACAAAAAATGGACATGTCTAAAACCGCAAAAGTAAAAGAAAAATGAACACCAGCAGCTGTAATAAACTACCCATCAGCCACTTTAATGATGTTTCACCATTCACATCCTCTGGGTTATCTCAATCGCCACTATGGCTTCATCTAGTTCAAGCTCATTAAGGTTAATGCCTCATTTATTCAGCCCTCTACAATCAATTGAGCCATCATCAGATCTAATTCTTGAGTCAGACTTCTGCTCGTTAGTATGTTTTGATAATAGTCATACTATTAGTATTGAATGCTAGCTAACCTATGGTAAAGCCTTTTACTAGACCCTATTTCCCTCTGGGAGATCCTCCGACAATCTTGAAGCGTATTGGCCCCGGCCGTAAAAGGAATTAGGTCTTATATAACACAGCCTATGAAGATGATTTCTTCTCCTGGTGGTTGTACACTGAGTATGGGCGACAGTTAAATAGAGGTGGAAGGTCAAGAATCAAATGGTTAATCAGGACACGCTCAGCTGAGGTCTGGAATCACTTTTACCAGGTGGCAGAGATACATACAGGTAGACCTAAGGTGGTATGTTAGTCTTGTTTGACTTTGCTGGACCACCTACACCACAAATCCAACAGCACTAGCACTATGGGAAGGCACCAGAAATCAAGCAGCTGCCAAAAAGGCAAGAAAAGGGCAACCTAGTAAACCCTTATTCAGGATTCAATCTAAACGGCTTCAGTGGCAACTGTGACAACTGGGTCTCTGTTTATAAAAGAACAGCTGGAGGAGCAGCTCTTAAAAACCATTACTGGCCTGCGCCTGCCTTTTTAGGTAGTGGAAGATATTGTATTCCAGTAATTGCTAAATCTGGTCTATTCTGGATCCCCCTGCTTGGAGCTCCCATCTGCAAAAACACTCTGTTGATGATTATATGATGCTGTGATTGAACAACATATGTCTTAATTAAAGGACTTGCTAGAGGATGCTAAGGTATCACTTGCCTTGGACTGCTGGACCAGCCTATTCTAACAGGCATTTATGGCGATAACAGCATATTTTATTAATAGCAGGTGGAACTACCGCGAGCTTCTTCTTGGCTTTGAACCTCTGTATGGCCCTTACTCAGGGACTAATCTGAGTGATGTGTTACTTCAGCTATTAAAGGAATGAAACCTTTTAAATTAAATATTTACCGTGACCACAGATAACGCAACCAACAATGATACTTTAATTCAAGGGCTGTAGGATGTGTTGCTTTCTACTAGTGCTATTAGCTCTTGAGACTCTATCATTCATGTTCCTTGCATGGCCTATGTCATCCAGCTTTGTCTCAAGCAGCTTTTGGGACATATCAGGGCAGCACCTAGAAATAAGGAAGTAAGAATATTATGGTCAGACTCTCAAGTTAGTTTTCTGCAGGACTTAGTGGAATGTGGTGATATTACCCATACACTTATAAAGGTTTGACCCTCTATTACTGATTAATGAGCTGCATTGAATCTTTCTACCTAGATCCGGTCGCTTGCAGTGTTCATGAATGCTAGTCCTTAATAACAGGATGCATTTACCTCCCTTCAGCCTGTCCATGAGCGGCTTTTCCCAATCCAGGATGTTTAGACACACTGGAATTCTACATTTTTAATGCTTCAACAGGCGCGGAAACTGCAGATTTGTTTTAACAGATATTGCAGTGATCATGACTACACATAGTTCAAAATCAGTAATGTTGAGTGGCAGCAGATTAACTATCTTCTCTAACTTATAAAGCTATTCTTTCAGTTCACAATGGCCCTCATGAAAACAAAGGATATAATAATCTATAGCATCTTCCTTGTATATAGGAAGCTCCTGGAACATATTAAGAAGTCAACCCAGAGTTTGAATAAGAAGAAGATGCCATAGAAGAGGGTAATATATGATGCTTTACTCGCGGCAAAACAAAAGCTAAGAGACTATTATAATAAAATATACCACAATCATAGATTCCTGTATGCTACAGGGACAATGCTCGCACCCTAATATAAACTCTTAGCTTTTAGTGATACAGAATACTCTAAATGCTATAGTGAGACCTTATGGCACTATCAGGGATACCTAAGGAAGGGCTTTCTTTAATACTAACAGCAGATTCCTGATTTGTCCTTCTGTCCTACAAGGTATCATGCCCCGCAGTAAGTATTGGAGTTAGACATGCTGCTTAGACCATCAAGCAGCTCTTTGCCCAGCAGTGGAGACCAACAGAATAAGGTGGACTAATATCTTCAAGAAGGTGGGAAACTTTTCTGGTTTCTTTTCTCTTTATCTAGAAATTGATATAATACAGGGATTGTTCTGCTCCCGCCAAGAGCTTACTGGAAAGATTATGAACATGACTATCCTGTCCTCTCCTATCTTGCACGCGATTTACTATCTGTGCCAGCCACTGGCGCGGGGGTTAAATGACTCTTTAACAGCGCTAGAGACATCTGCCACTATTACCATGGCTCTCTTAACAAAAAGATAATTCAAGACCTGATGATGTTTATATATTCTTAGAAGTTTACTTTAGATAATAAGCAGTTCAGCTACTATAGAAATATACTAGCAGAGGAAGACAATTAAGTAATATATGAAGTGGAATCTGCTCTTAAAGCAACAGAGGATGAGTTCAACCCTATTAGTGATTGTGAAGAGGATACAGTGGAAGAGGACAACCCCCAGGCTATAGAAATAGATAAAGAGAGTGAGGTCGAGAGTGAGCTAGAGACTTCTAGAATAGGTGGGATACTAATGAATATTCCTGAAGAGCCGGAGGAAGATATTGAACTTCCTTAACTCCTGACTCCTATTATTCAACTCAGTAAGAGATCCTAAAAGTGATTATTAGGAAGGGTTACAATGCTATCCAGCAGATTAGAAGGATATAAAATATATTAGACTTGAAAATTAGATAGAAGAGCAAATGTTATAATGTTATTTTAATTCAGGCAGAGAGAGTTTCAAGATTTGTAGTTATCCTCATCCAAATCTATATTAGGGCCAAACTAAATGAATATAAGAAGATCTGAAAAATTACCGCATAATTTAATGTATGATGACAAATAACATTTTTTTGCTTTTGTGGGTTACTTGGCAACCTATATGGGTTTTTGGGTTGGGCTAAGAAAATCAAAACCCACCCATGGGTTTGCTGACTAAGACCCAACCCAGCCCATGGGCGGGTTTTTGGCGGGTACCCATGGGCTTGGGCGGGTTTTGGCGAGGTCTAAACAGAACAATCGGTTGGCTCACGTGACACAAATGTTGTCACTCCAGAGACCTATTCTCACCAGGAGAGCCTGTGATCAAGAGACTTCTCCTTCATCCAATCTCATGCGTCAAAAACGATCAAATGACTGAATGGCCCCGGACTTTAGAAATAATTTCTTCTTCAGTTTGGATGACTCTACTGTAACCAATTACGTGAGAGGAAAAGCATTCGTAACTATCTACAGTATTCTCAACGACTAACAACTCGAAGGAACTGAAGTTTGGGCAAGCGACCTGAACGAAGATTTCGGAATCCGGCCGAGTGGAAAGAGGAGATTTATGATTTTATACAGATTTCCAAGCTCTAAATATTGGCTTTGTATTTACATATGCAGTAGCATCCGGTTCTCAGCGTGTCTTCAGTGATATTTATACCATAAAGATCTGCACTGACATACTTTCTGGGTCATCTGTTAATCACCACCAAGAATCCGTGCTCGTTCTTGGACAAGACACCTGAGGTTACTTATCTTCTGACAACTTAGCTGCCTAATAGAGCACGAAAAGAGGTTGAAATGGAGGAGCGAGTGCCAGCCTTCGACGGGGAAGATCGTCCGGAGTGGGACGAGTGGCTCGCGCCATCCACCGCTCCCCGTCGTTCGATCTGAGCGCATCCTTATTTAATAGAATTCATTGTGCTCTAACGCTTTATTCCTCTGAATAGCCTCTTGGAGATACTGCTGTGTCTTTCGGAGCTCCTTTCCAATTCTCTTTTTGTCACGGAACTTTTTCGGCCAACCGGATTGCCTTGATAAGAGACTCGAGCTTGAGCAAAGCAGCCCGTGCAATCTGCCGGTCGGGCGATTCCTTCCTTCTTCTGATTCAACCTCAAACGACAGCCTTATTATGAAAGGAATAGCTAGTGTGCGGTCCGGTCCACCCCCGGGCTATTATCCTATCATTTTCAGGGGAAGGAGAGAATATTCTTCTAGATCTCCCCTTATTTGGATTTCAATACGCTTTCTCGTTCATTCGCCGTCCAACGGTCCTTGTCGCCATGCCGTCTGGGCTGTTTGGCTCCAATGATCAGATTCCAGATCGCGAAGTGATTAGAAACGCCGGCATCAGTTCTGACCGTTTTCTGGCCATGGGGAATAATGACTCGGGTTCAGGGTTTTACTTGACACATTCACAAGAGGCAGATATTTTACAGTTGCGGATCGGGAAGCGGCTAGAAGCTCATAGCATACAATATGTTTAGTTGCTGCACTGTATGGTGATTTGTTTCGCCAAGAGCTGGCATTTCAGTTACGACCAACAGAGCATCGACGATGTACATAGCATCCAGGTTTGCTTGACAAAGTTACACCAAGCCTGAAGGAGATTAAGCCATATGCCTCCTAACACCTGTATACCCAGCCTGGAAGCAAATGTTGATCCTGTCACGCGTGGCAATCTTAACCTTCTCTTTACTCCTCTAACCTAACTTACTATTATAGACCGCCCACAACTTGGGTAGAATCCGAACATTCTGAGCACAGTAATTAATAATATCCTCTGACAAGGGCCGGTAATTAAACACTCATAAGATACCCCGCGCTCAGGCGCAAACAGCCGGCGTCCATTATCCTTAATAGTTTTCCACGTGCTGGCTTCGGACCACGTCAAGCCTTCAGCGTCCAGGAGTGCTTATCGAGTGTTAGTCTCCGGGTAGTCTCCGGGCTGGGACTCTCAACTCCTCTAGGATGCTCAGCATCATGGAATAATTTGAGACACTGAAACACGGAGAAGCGGAAGACCCTGGGCTGAGAATCCACAGTTCGAGGGTTGACTGCATTTGGGGGGCTCATAGTATCGACATGATCATAATTTACCACTCCCCTAATACCGAAATGACTGTCGGAACCTTTTCCGCCACATTCTCGGGGATCACAGAGATAATCTCCTTGGCATATGCTGCCGCAGTTGCGGCTGCATACTGCTGCCACCTCTTGTTCTTATGCGAGTCTGCATAGTCAGAGATACCACAAATTTCTAAAAATGGAAAATGTTCCCCTAAATTAGCTGCTACCATGTCAAAACAAAGCATCCCATGCTTGCTAGCCATCTGGTCCCTAGCAGAACCAGATTTCATAACCAGATTTCCAGCCCCAATTAAACCATAATGAACCACAGGGTCATTAGTTTGTCGAGAAGGTCGAATAACTTGCTCCTTAAGGTCACATGTTCCTATCTCAACATGCGTGTACTCTGCATTGAAGAGCAGGTCATGCTCTTGACCAGGAAATGTGTAGTTAGACATGTGAGGGTACTTTGCGAAAGCTTTCAAGAGGTGTGTTGGGATTTGACAATCTCCCATTAGGTGATTAACCTGTAACTTAGCGGTGGCCGCTAAAAAAAGTTGAAGTGGTTTAGCCAATATTCTGGCGTAGTGAAAATCACCATGACCGTCGCTTCGACCGAGATCCCAGTGCAGTACCCCCCCAAATCGCTTTGTAGGTTTCCCTACCACAATATCGCCTAGTCGCACATCACTCTCCCCGCTAGGCACACCTCCACCAAGGCCCACTACCAAACCGAGCCGTATTGATCTGAACGTACGCAGCATCTGGCTTACTGCTGCTTCGGCGGCTGGGCCATATAGTCCTGGAGACAGACGTGTAATGACCACATTGAGGGTACCAATCCTTCCCAGTATGTAAGAGATCTGATGATTTGGATGGTTTGGATGGCTTGGTAAGCTAGTGTGAATCTTGTCCAACATGGCTTTCGAAGCAGTCACCTCAATATCCAGGGTACAGATCCATCCAACTGTATAATCATCCTTGAAGTCTGGGTTAAGCAACGGTGGGACTGCAGCAATTCTTGTGGATACCACAAGGAGGGTTTCCTTAGCATACGCTGCTGCAGAAGCAGCAGCATACTGTTGCCACCTCTTGCTCTTATGCGAGTCTGCATAGTCACAGATACCCCGAATCACTAGGCATGGAAAGTTGTCCATTAAACCAGCTGCCTCCATCTCAAAACAGAGTGATCATGGGCAAGCCGATCTCTGGTATAACTATCTTTAATAACCTGATTTCCAGATCCAATTAGACCATAATGGACTGAAGGGTCATCAGTAAGTCGTAAAGGTTGAATAACTTGCTGTGCTGGATTGCAATTATTGCATGTGCTGCCCCCAACATGCTTGTACTGAGCACTAAAAAGCTTGTCATGCTCTCGACCAGGAAATGCAAAGTTAGACATCTGAGGATACTTTCTGAGCATTTCAGGGAGGTAGTCAGGAATCTGACTATACCCTTCCCTATGATTCGCTTGCAGCACTCTCACAGCATCCAGCAGCACCTGAGGCGGCCGATTCAAAAACCCGATACGTTCAAAGCCATTATTCTCAATGGTCTTCCCGTAGTCATACTGAATGACTCCTCCGGAAACTTTTGTTGGAATGCTGACCACAATGTCGCCCAGTTGAATATCATTTTCTCCACCAGGCACACCTCCCCCAATACCAACCATGAGGCCAAATTGGATTTTGCCAAATGTACACTGCATCTGCGTTGCCACCACTGCTGCTGAGGTAGTTCCATACACTCCTGAAGGAAGACAGGCGATGACAATATTAAGACTACCAATCCTTCCTAGTGCATAAAAATTTGGATCACCTGGGCGGCTCGGTAGGTCAGAGTGAATCTCAGCAAACATAGCCTTGGCTGCAGCCATCTCAAGAGGAAGAGCACATATCAAACCAACTGTGTAGTGGCTGTGTGGGAGGCTTCTAACGGGATCCATTTGAGGATATTTCGCCAGAACAGCTAGTGTGCCTGCTTCTCTTTACGAATAGATGGAAAATGTTGATTTTGCCGCGGGAAACACAACGATGAAAACACAGTATTATAAGCCAAGGCCGTGGGGATCGAGTTCGTCAACAACTCTCAAGGAATCAAGAGAAGAGGATACCCTGGACCCCGCGCCAGGAAGACTGACCGTTGCTAATGGGGTTGTTCAGGAGTTAACTTAGTTGGGCTGCAGTGACTAAGTATCTGGCAGCCATCATTGGGTCGTGCAAGGGACCTCGGTATCATCCATCCAATGTAATGCACATTATTGTTATGGCAGGGACTGCAGCTCATTGCCTTAAAATAAGTGGTGCCAATAAACCTAGTATTAGTAACCTTGTATATTAGTGCTCATCCTAGACACCATCATGACGCTGCAACTACGTATTTTGCTTCTCTTTTCCGACTCTTCATTCCTCCAAACGGAAGGCCGGCCCAGTCCAGTTAAGAAACCCGGGCCTCAGAAGCCCCCCTATCTCCCTTTCCTCCCAGGATAACCAGTTCGAATCACAGCTTTGTTAACACTCGTCTAAACAAACATCACTATCAGCTCTTTGACTGCGTTGACCCCGCGTGGTTAGATATTGGGCATCCTGGCCCTGACCTTGGACTTTCATTTTCTCAACTCCTCGAGACCCCCTCACTTCTTGATGATCTTCTGAGTCATTCCCTACTCCAATCCTCGTTCCCACCGGATCCGACCCCACACGCTAGCCTTGGAGAATGAGGATCTCCTATCATCAGCTCCAATAAACCCACAGCCGACCTGTTCTGAGCATACCTCAACTTCCTATCCTTTCAAGTATGGTATCTATAACCTCACTTTCCAGAAGCTATATAAACTCAAGTAAGTTAAGTCTTTCCAGCTTGGTCCTACTTAAATACTCTTACTCTAGGGCTAACTCTTTCAAAGCCGTTATAAGACACGCCATGACAAATGCTTCAAGTGTACAGTCAACAGCTGTACATCAGCATTCTAGTACTGTAAGGACCTCAAGCAGCACTCCGACATAAAAAACCCTGATATTGTTGGGCGTATAACATACTTCTGTCGCGTTGAGGGTTGTAAATATGGCTTTAAGCTTGGCCGCGGGTTCCCCAGGAAGGACAATCACGATCAGCACCTCGCAAGCCATGCTATGAAGGGAGAGCTCTGAGCTAACGCATATATATTGTACACTCTTGTTAAATACCTAATTAGCTATTGGCAATCCTTCATCATACGGTCAAGATTGGTCGGGTCCCGGCATTATATCTTTGTATGGGACCTAGCAGGCTGAGATATCTCTGTCAAGATGCCTCTCTCTGGCAAACTAGCCCCTCGCTGCAGAAATGGTGCATATGCTTTTCCCTATGGCTACTGCATGGTTTCCCGTCTCTAATGGTTCGCGTTGTATTACTGCTGGGGACTCTATCATGTACATCCGAAATTACTGTGGCCTTTGATACACCACAAAGGTCCTTTCCGGTGACGAAAACAGAGGGACAGATGGCATTTTGACGTTCACGTATCATAATCACATTGCCTCGAGCTGCGCAATTAGTTGAGGTGGTATCACATCCTCAGGCGTTGGCGGGAAGGGGCGGGGAATCGAAGGGCGAGGCGGATACCGAGCTATATCCCCCATATCTTAGTATCAATTTGCTTCAAGGTCCAAAACTCTGAGACATCCCAAGACACATCAGAATCTACCGAGAAAGGCGTAACCTTACCTGCTAGAATGTCATCGACGGTTTGACTTCCTATGATAGCACGTGAGGGTACATAATGGGCAATAAGATACTCCCTAGCAACACTCGCTTGGGCTGCTTCAGGGATCGACAACGAAAGTGCATCAACAATCTCCTCGGCGCGGAAGATAAAGAAGGCGACAAGATTCGCCGTATCAATCTGAAGAAGGGTGCAGTTTCTGCTGCCAAAACGGGTATGTCTTTCCAGCATCCAATTTTCAGCATGTCTTCTCTGAGAAAAGAGCGAGATGAAAATGCTCTCATACTCAGTGTCCCAGCTCAAATGCCGCTCCACTGCGTCACCAAACTCTTCGAGGGTATCGTCTTCTTCCTCGTCCCCTTCATCATCATACAACGTGGCTGTATCATCTGCCTCGAGCCCCTCATATAAGTCGTAGGTCGTCATAGAATCCCCATATTGGACTCTGTAGAGAGTGCCAGGGACATCAGCTGGAGAGAGGCAAAATTTATTCATTACTATATGCCATTTGATGAGAAGCGTCCTTCATAATGATCAGTTTCACTAAAAAGCGCTTACCGAGCAAGTATCATTTGCGGTGTAGCACGAATTGTCGATGAAGAGACATACCAAAACCCGGCGCTTTGAGCACTCTTAAGGATAGCACCTCCTCAAGCCGAGCATCATGTCAATATAATTTTTTAACCGCAGGGTTTCCATCAGGTTTTGGGGGTACTTAAAGCCTATGCATTGCGGCCCAACCCCGCTTTCAATTCAAAAGCAAACACGCAGTACAATCGAACGGCAAGCCAATAAAATAAAACATCATGAAAGTGCGCAGCAAGAGCATGCATGCAATCAGCGTGCGTGACGAACAAATGACCAGCAAACAAGCTGTAAGTACACCAATGAAAGCCTGGGTTCGGGTCTTAGCCGATAAGGCTGTGAGTGAAAGAAGCCAGTAAGCCACGATATAAACCGCTATTAACACCAGAACCAATGATGAATGCTTGCGTGGCAATCAAAAAGGGCCGTGGGAAGAGGATATAGCGAAGCAAAGGATAAAATTGAGTCGAGGTAGCAAATGAGGATCCAGAATTTGGGTAACTGCAGTATTGTCAACTGGTGACGCTCTTCGCACGCCCTGACCCTGAACCGAGCGAAAGCGTGAGAGTCGCATACATGAGATTGCAATAAGCAGACAAATCAGTAGTGCAGGAACAACAGTGAATAGCAGTATTTAATGCCAAATGAATCAGCCAATCAGAGATCCGTCGGATTTACGTGTGGCACATATGAAAATAATTGTGCTAATCACAGTACCCTGAGATCTCACATCATGAATTTTAATAACAGGCACTAAATGATGAAAGTATGACATTGCCGCTGCTGGCATCCAGACACTGGTGTATACTGGTACGTAGCCTCAACACTACGAGGTGGAGACCTTTAGTCATATTAGCGAATACAAACAATCGTCTTTCCACCGTCCCATGTGACCCTTTTCCTCATTATCATCTTGAAGGTACGGTGCCTGGTATCAATAACTGCGCCGTCCTCCCCTAGCAGTTGCGCTGAAGGAGCGAACACGACCGCTTCTCCAGTCCGTAGGGCCGCAATCTGATAGAAGCCATCAAGAATACGCTCGCTGTGTTGTCCGGTATTTTGACTATCCATCGGGATATGTCGTCCAATTGTCTTGTACCATTCCGGGCTGGTGAATCGGTGAATGATCGTCAATGAGCAGAGGTCGATCAACCGGGGTGATATTGTTGGCTCTTGTGTGGAGATTACGGTACTGACTCCCAGATGCCGTCGCTGTCGGATTATGGTCAGGAAGGTCTCTGTAAGCACCTTCGCGGCGGGCGTATCAGTCATGTACTGCAATTACATGTTAGCCACAATGAATAAAATAATAATGTAATGAAATAGAAAATACTTTATGTGCCTCATCAGCGACAATCATCTTCCCCCGCGAAGCATGAGCGTGGAGGAACAGTTCAATAGCGATACGGAAGAGAACGCACGCCGTGCTCTGGTCGACGAAAGGACAAGACAAGTCCAGGATGGTGATACCGCCGTCAACAAAATAGTCACCTGAGGTCTTTCCGGCAATATCAAGATACGAGTCGAGGAGATCCAGCCTTTGGTGCAGAAAAGGTGTCTGAGAACGGTTGAGCTTAAGGGCGTTTAAGCGGGCCCGAAAATCACAATAATCAAAATAACCGCCGCTCTCCATTGCCATGTCTCGGAGGATTCGAGTTACTTGTGCCATATATAAGGGCATCCCACCACTCTGAGAGAAAGACATAAGGGAAAGCATCATATTTATGTTGAGGTGTTTAGGCTGAATCTTGAACGGTCGAACCTCGACGCTGGGTATCTGCGAGTACATCTTTTTGAGTTTATGAAAGTTTGTTGGAGCAACTAGCACATGTAATGGGACTGGCCGCTCCTGAGCATATCGAGGCATGACACTCGCAAGGAAAGCTGCCTCGCTGGGTTGGGAGCTCATTGTCGAGCTGTACTCATCAGACTGCAGGACAAGCGTCGAAACAGACTTTCTAAGGATACCCAACGACGGCATTGTCATTGAACAGTTCTCTGAAGTAGCATTAACGATTGAGGCTTATTATTGGGATAGTAGCCATACCGATCATGCAAGCAGTGGTGTGCGACTTGCCACTACCCTGCACGCCACAGACAAAGGCAGAGAATGGTATGTTTGTATTCAGCATAATCCTAAGGTCTTGTATTGCGTCCCCTGCAGTGGTGGTCCTCCCGAGCAGCGCATACTGAGAAGGTAGGCTGTATCCGCGGCTCTCGAGTAGGGGAGAGACCAAAACAGCATGTTCGGTGAGTAAAGTATCCCTGGTCTCTTTCTCTTTATCGTCGCTAGTAGCCAAAAACTGCCACTGCAACTCCAGAGATGGACTAGCATGAGCTACGTCCGAAGTGCTATCAAGATCTCCGACAAGATGGTCCTTAAATTCTATCGTAATCAGGGAACATTCACAAGGAGACAAGAACGGAACCGTACCTTGCAAACGGACACTGTTTATTTGGTCAGCGTCACTGACCAAATTCGCTACGTTAGAGCTTCTGGAATCCCCGTCAGGGCCACCGTTAGCGCCGTGAATCGCGATGGGATTAAACTGCGCAGTAGAGGCTGAGGCTCCTGCTGGAGGTCGTCTCGCCCGGAACTTAGTTGACGGGGGAATGTATCGGTCTTGTATTTGGGAAGCTGACTGGTTTGAAGAGCTCGAATCTGGCGAACAGGGGTTGGAGTTATGAGCCAAGATTAGACCCTCAACCTCACTCTCCCTAGTCTTTGATTCGAGTTGGTCTGAATAGCTTATAACTCTTTAGCAATCGGAAAATAAATTAAAATGGGATTCGCACCTTTGTACAAAATTTTTGATGAATCCAGCGTGCTTTGGGGCTTTCCCAAGGTACCTTGCTTTTATTGCTTCCTTGTCGATCGGCTTGTTTTGTAAATGGCGGCTATAGACTGCTTCACCGATGGCCTGCCTGAGCTTGATCTCGGTCCATTTATTATTAGCCTTTCGTGCCATCCTGAGTCACTCAAGAGGAATGCTAATGCTAAAGGATGAGTGAAGCCAGAGGCGAGTAACGCTTTAAAGTAACGAAACCACGGGGGAGTGCATGCCACGAAGAGACGCCTTACATGTTGGTGAGATTCAAGTTGTGCCCACCAACATGAATTTGAATTACTAAGCTATTCTGAGCCAAGTCTCTTCTCAATTGGACAACTCCAGAGGGGTTGTTTGCTGGCATTGTAGGTGCATTTAGTCTATGACTCCGGAATTGCTCACCTACATTTGCAAGGCTGAGTTGGCTGTTCTTGCCAGGATACGAATCAAGGAACTCTCAGGTCTTATCACCAGTAATCTAAATCAGACCAGCCAAGGCGGATCAGTGAGATAGTCTTCCAGCGCGCCTACCATGCGCCCTGCTATGTTCATATAAACTGATAGGCTGTTTAGGAAAGGCCCTTTTGCCCGGGGCTATCGAAGTGCGGGATTTGCACAGATGCGTTTCCGTGTGGCCTGAGATAATTGGTTGCAAGAAAGGAGGGGTCGTACGGCCTGCATGAACCAACCAATCCTCCATTCGCAAGCCTCCGAACGCCATAAATCGGTATATCTAGGGTCCAGAAACGGGGAAGCACGTTAAAAGCCACTTCGGCAATAAGAACTCTCCACCTCCGTTGTGTGTGTACCGGCAGGGGTTGTCCTCGCTGGAGGACGTCGCATGTTTGTAGCTAGTTAGTCTGTTTTATTGATTATCTTCCTGCCCAGCAATTTTCTATGAGACCTTAACAGACGTCACAAGGGACGTTTGTGATTGCCATGGTGGGTGACCCCAGTTATTGATTAGAACCATGTAATGACTTTTATGTAGCCGCATTGCCACATCAATGCGTAACGCTACGTAGGGTTAGGTGCATAATTTATGCATGAGAAAATAATGTTTCAACAAAATAATCTGTACAAAGCCGAACCCTTTTCCATCACGGATAAGTTCGTCTTCTGGGTCGCTGTACAGATGTCTTCACCTACAGAACCCCAAGGAACTCGAACTTATGCTTTCATAATGGATGTTGACAATAAATCCAATCCAATGCTTCACGGAGCATGGGACGGAGACGCGCTGGGCCTTTATGATTGCAGGGCCCAGAGACCCACTAGAGTTATATCAGAGTATTTACTTCAGGAAGTTCCAGAATTCCAGCAATTATCTAAGCTCCGGAAAAAGGTTAGTACTAATTAGATTCCTCCAGGATATTCTAAGCTGATCAGCTAAACTAGGGGTGGAATAATTCAGAAGGCAATCTATTCTTTACAGAGCAGTACTGAACTGCTGATCACACTGATAATAAGACAATCAAGCGTTTCTATAAAATAATAGAAGAGATTGGATATAATATGCAGCAGCTTACTGGCGTCTTCTAAATCAAAGGCCCAGATCCGGGAAAACACTCCATCCTTAACATATGTATGGCTCTAGAAGGCTTTCTTGCAGCAGTATTATACATCAACCCAGAAGCCCAAGCTTTAGGATTCAGCTTGCCAAAATATAATAGTAGACATAATGTTCTTCTACCAAAGCATCCCAACATTATACTGAAGTTTCTTAATATCACAATGTTAGCTGCTAATATGGGGCTAACAGATTTTCTATGCAATCACCTGGATGCTGGAAACTTCCTACCTGGCCAATTTAAGCCAAAGCATAGCTTTGACCTTGTTCTATATAATGGTCAGGTGCTTAGGAATCATGAAAGGGCAGCCTATCAGGAGCATAGGGAAGTAAGTAGATTAACTTTTATACAACTAATACTTGGGCTTGAGCATATCAAGCCAGGAGGAACTATGATTGTGCTCCTCCATAAAGTTAAGGCTCTATATACTGTGTAACTCCTATACATATTTGAAAAAATTGCTTCGGTGCAGCTTTATAAGCCTCCAAGGATCCATACTAAACAGTTGTCCTTCTACATGCTTGCAACCAATATCAGAGCTAATTACAAGGAGGCAGCCATGGCAATTAATAGGTAGAAAAAAATATGGAAAATTGCAATATTAGGAACAGACGCGATGTACCATAACACACTTCTTAAGAACGCACCCGGTGCTGAAGCTTTGCTAAAGGAGTTTGGTCCTAGATTAGTTAAGTTGGGTAAGAAGATCTAGGATATCCAGGCTAATGCCTTAGCAAAGGCTCCTTTCCTGAGGTAAAGTGCTAACAAGCTCAGGGAAAGTTCTGCTCATATATTAAGTAAATTCCTATATTCCTGTTTCTAACTTTTAGAGACATTTCTGTCTTGGACTTAAGCTCTTGCACCTTCAAACATCTTTCCCTCTCCGAAACAAGTTGCTCCACAGAAAAAGCTGCTGCTATATAACGATTATAAGGAAAATAATTGTTGAACAGCTGGTTTTGACAACATCCCTACAAAGCAGAATGTAGAGCCCGTGCTGTATTCTGATAGACATCCCAACTATCGTACTCCAGGCTATCGAATAGTTCATCATATAGTAAGTCGTCCATTATTGTCTTCTCATTCGTCAAACACTGCGTGCCATTCCTTGCTATGATCTTTCTGCCCATGGCCCTAAGACTTTGTCACTTGCCTGGCCATCGTATTCGGGTTTATGTGAGAGCCGGATGCGATCATTCGTTGCATTTTGCGCTTTGGTTCTCCACGTCGGACTCATCTTTCGTAAATATTATATAAACCGGGGCGATACGTGACATCTGCAACATAGTAGTCTCTAATCTCTGGGGCCAAAGGACGCACGTTGAAAATTTCGTAACTGTCACCCTTGCGAGGATCGAAGCGCCTGCTAACCTCATCCTTGCGTCTTTTCCATTCCGCCTTTTTGAGATCCGAGATACGGCTGTCCCTCTCAATGCACTTGGCTAATCCTGCGACTGTTGTAGTGGCGGAATAATGCGTCCGGAATCATTACGAACACCAAATATAGCCCTTTTTACGCTTGATGATTCCGTAATGATTCGTAAGGAAATATACTGGCCGGGCTGTTCCTGCAGAAATATCTCGAACTCTCTGTGGTGAAAAGCTGAAGTAACTGAAGAAAATTATACGTTTCTGCTTCCCTTCTTCACTTTGTTCAGCTTAGTGACCCGTAAACCACATGACCCTTTATCTGCTCCATTGTTTAATTAAATAAGTTGTCTTGCTCACGCAAGGGTTTCCCTTTTGCTTGGCGGATAGGCCCCGACCTTGACTTTTAATTTGTTCAGGAGGCAACTACCCATGCATGATACAGAAGCACACACGAATTCATTTATTTAGTTAAATCTACCGTCCAGGCATTAGCAGTAAAATCCAGCAAAAATACGTACTTTTATGTAAACATAGTTAAAGCACAAATGTGCCCGCCTCCCAAGGCCGAGTCCTTGATTCAACCCGTCCATTGAGCTGACTCAGCCATATGATCTTCTCTTCAGATAACTAACTAGTAACTTACTCTTGCTGCGTCATAAATCCGAGACTTGTAGGTGCTATCTCAAATGCTGTCTTTGTTTGAGATGTGTGCTAACTTTGGCAATAAAGCAATCCTGTTTAGGCGAAACCTTCAAGCTCCCTTCCAGCAGAACACTTAGATACACTCCAGCAAAGTATGAGAAAATTTCAACCGGGGATGCGAAAACGGGAAACAAACCTAACTCTGGAGAGATGGCTATTATTCGATAGAGAATGGATTTCTACGGACTTGGTCAGATTATCTAGTTAACCTCTCCATGGCTTATCTAAGTACACTAGTTACTGTCCAACAATGCCTCTATATATATTCAACAATCACGAGGGTAGTCCCCAAGGTATCTGATATTCAAACGATGGGTGTCTACTGTGTGCCTTCGCCAGTACATCTCGTTATCCAGCGATTCGTTGCAGTAGTTACAGTGACGATCGTCTAGATGCACGTCTCGGAAATGTCGTAACAGACCCTTATGGCGGGAGTACTGCTTGAGACGCCGATTGTCGATCCCCGCGGGATTTCCATAGCATTGGAAGCACGCACGAGGTTTCCCAGCAATTCGGATGTCTTCGCCAGCCTCCTGCAAGGCAATTTCATGCGGTGATCGCGACGGGGCAAAAGGGAGAATTTGGGCTGGCGCCATAACTTCCTCTTTTGGGGGGTTATGCGTTGGGGGTTCTTTAACCGGAACAGTCTGCTTGGGTCGTCGGCCGCGTCGCGGGCCACCTTCCAGTACATCGCAATAAAGCCGTACTGCCTCGGTAGCCTCATTTCGCCGCTGCCACTCAGCTTCTACTGACATGGAGGTGGGCCAAGTCATTAGTTTACCCAACAGGTAAATTTGCTGTGGAAGGAGCTGCTCTTCAATTTGGAGCTGCTCCTTAGCCTCTTTGTCCGGAATTGCAGTGCCCGCCAGTTGCCGCTCAATGTCTATGACCGCCTGCTCCTCGTCAAATTCCTCTCGCACCCGCTGGCGGAGGGCATACTGGAGTCGATTCCGTGTATTCGTAACTCCCCGTTTCAGCTTGTCAAGTTTATCGAGCCTCCGGCCAGTTTTTTTCTGACTACGGTGAAGCCTTTGGGAGAACGCATCCCGCTTCTGAATGGCTTTCTGGAGCTCTGGATCATGTTCCACTGTGGCCTTCTGCGCCTCAGTGAGCTCTCGGGGCCGACGTCGGTCAATCCATCGGCCCATCCGTGTGACAGCCCTCATCATGGCCGAATCTGGCTCAAGACCTCTCATCAGCGCCTGCATATCAGTGCCGATGCGCCGGGGAAGGTAATGGTTCAGGAAGGTTCGGATATCCGAGTGCTTCATGATCAAGTTCTGTTGGGCATCGCTAACAAGACCTGGCATCCCCAACCGCTCTGAATCAGTATCGTATGCGGAAGGAGGGACACAACAGCACGGTCCGAAACTTACCGCTCTCATTCAGGATGGTGCCGCCACCGTATCGGAACCGATGTGTGAACAGTGACCACTTAAAGCCAGCGATCTCGCCGAAGACCTTGAGCTGTCGAGTTAATGTGCTTTGGGAGATGGGCCGCTTGCGATCGATCCGATTCTTGCCACGGATGCTCTCGACGTGGCAAAATACATAGTGATCTGCCTTGTCCCGTCTCAGCGGAACCTTCAACTGTTGGCGACCACCTTCCAGCCACAGGCGTCGGAGATCTTCCATTGACTTTATTCCCGGGGGTCGGAACGCATCGTCATGAAAAAGAATACCAAGAAGGAAGGTATGGGGGCTCAGCATCAACGACGGATCGCAGATGATTTCAGGAATCGGGAATGTGTTTCTGTTATCTACAGGTTAGTGACGCGTTCTCTGGAGAGGGCGAGCCGTTGGAAGAAACAAGGAAATCTGACATACGCCTGCGTCACGCCCAAGTATTTCTTAGCAAACCTGTACTCGATTTCCAGAAGGATCCGGGGCGGGCCACCATGGGGATCCCGTTGGATCGAACACTGTAGATGCCGGTATTGAAGACGACGCATCGCATTGATACGATTCACCGTGAAGCACGCCATTAAAGGATAGAGGCATTGCTGCATGCGCTGAAGACCAATATCGAAGCGTTTCTCCATTGTACGCAGTGTTGTCTCCTGTAGGGGCACCACGTCTTCAATGAACATCGGAGTTTTTTCTTTTTCATCCGTATCTAGACCCATCCGCCTTGCGATCCTTCGAATGCTCTGGTTCAAGATGGTTAGCCACAATCCATACAGAAGAAGTTTGGCTTGGTTTCAACCTTTCTCATTCGCCGGCCGAGGGCATCCTCCATTGCCTCTCCCGTAAGCTTCTCGTAGTGTCGGAGGAATGATTTCCAGTCAGTATCCAAAGACTTGAACTTTTTGATGCCCTTCAGCCTTCGGCCATCCTTCCCGCGCCGCAGCCGGAGGCACCAACGGATGAACAAGGTCAACTCCTTTTGTCCTGCTTCGCGAAGTGCCGAGGCAGGGTCGGCCCACTTAGAGCCTGGGAGTGACCTATATTTCTTACCCCTCTTCCGGCAATACCTGAATCTTATTAGTCCTGTTCCCAATATGCAGCCGCGGGAGTGTCAGGCCTACCGTTCCCATCTCTCGTCCATCCGTGTGATATTTCTTCTGGTGCCATCTGCATAGCCATCGTCATCGCTGTCTGACGATACCTCATCATCCGAATCGACGTCAGGATCTGTGTCAGAGTCGTCATTGGAGCCGCTGTCACTGCAGTCGCCATCACTAGAGCTGGTGTCCGACACGCCTTCGCTACCTGTGGAAACGGTAGGTTTCTGGCATCGCTTTCGGGGACGCTGCCGCGCAGGACATCGAAGTCGATCGTTTCTATTATCCGAGTCACTGCTGCTGGTGCTAAGTTCCGGGTCCGGGTCTAAGCAGTTTGGAGAATGTGATCCGGTCACACTTCTCTTAGGCCTCCCCCTCCGGGTCGTCTGTTTGGAGCGGCTCCGACGCAATCGACCCTTGCCTTTACGGCGACATGGGGTAGGCCCATCGAAGTCCGTAACATCCGTAATGTCCGTCTGTGAATCCACGCTGGCAGCATCGTCCGAATTCAGGCGGAAAGATACACTGCTGGCGGTTTCGTCATCGTCGTTGTCACCAGCGTAGCGACGTCTTGGGCGGCGAGCCATGACTCAAGGAGGGGAACCGAGCGACCGGCGTGGTAAAGGAGTCACGGCAAGGGGAAGCATGTAAAGACCAAATGATGGACGACTGTGAGAAGATGAGAGGCGGAGATGGGTTAAGAAGATGAGGGAGGGAAGGGAAGGCGAGGAGCCTGCTATTTATGAGGGAAGATGACCGCAGCCAGGGGGCCGGTTCACTCAGCGACGGGGAGGCCATTTTCGGCTCCCTCAAAGTCTGGCCACAAAAGGTGGGAATAGGTCTTTGTTGCAGTCAACAGCGGCAGGACTGACACAGAACTGGACAGGTGCTGACTGGGGAGCTCTATTGTTGGCGCCCCCTACCGGTCACGTGCCAGGAACATGGTGCGTGGTCGAGTTGAAGTGTGGTTATGCGCACGGCGGATGTGTCAGCAGTTGGGCCAGCGCTGCCGTTTTTGGCCTCTTCTGCGGCCGAAAAAGGCAGCACAGGACCAAATCGAAATCCTTAAATAGTAAAATTATATGGGTAAGTAGAATCACTTCTTTCCTATTAAATCTAGTAACCCTATAGCTGCTCTTAATTAGTTTAATTACTATACTAAAATACTTAGCCAGCTTTATTATATAGTTATAATTAATACAGGTGTAAGCATTGGCTCTAGTATTAATAAGTATATAAGATTTAGTTATTATACTTTAATAATAGATAAAGGTATTAATTATAAAACTGTCTTCTTCATTCCCTAGTAGCTTTTATAAATCTAGTAGATATAAGTTAATCTTCTACCTACTTAAAAGGGAGACTTATCTTAAGTATTCTTTTTTCCCTCCTTATCTTTCTTTTTAGTGTTGAGTTTAGTCTCCTGGGGGTGTTTAAAGATCTTTAGGGTAGTAGTCTACTATCTAGCTTTAGCCTTTAGGCAGTCCTTAGTAAGATATTCCTTCTCTTAACAGTAATAACAGCATCCCTCTAGGTAGTAATAAACTCTCTCCTCTAGGGTAAGTAAGGTCTAACTAGGCATTACTGGCTTGGTGGCATCCTTATTAACAGTAATAGAGGACTTAGAGGTGAGTTTCCTAGTAGTCCCTTTAGAGAAAGTGTTTTTAAAAGTCTATTCTAAATACTTCTTCTAGAACTTAGCATCTACAGCCCTCAGGGTATTAGTAATATTATAGTAATAATTTATAAAGATAGTGTATCCTTTATTCTGGGCTTTATAAGTTATAACTGCCTGCTGCATATAAGCTGTTAGGGTATAGAATAGGTTATACTTTATATTAGTTTCACTAATTCCAGCCTCTTAGGCCAGTATATTAAATTTAGCTATAAACTCTTAGAAGGTCTGACTAGTCTTTATATATAATAGTTTAAACTTATAATAAGCTTCTTCCTTGCAGTTAGGATCAGTAAATAAAATAGTAAGGTACTTATAAATATTATTAATAATATAGTAAGGGTTCACTACTTTATTACAGACTTAGGAGTACATAATATTATAAGCTAGTCCTTTTACTTGAGTTAGAATATAGGCAATCTTTATATCTTTAGAGGGGTAGCAGTCAGTATTAACTTATAATTTATTTTTTATAATAATCATCTAAGATTTAAACTTCAGGCCAGTTTTTCTATTATTAAATTACTTAGGATTAGAGATCTTTTCAGACTTTAGGATAGTACTAGTTAATAAAGCAGGGCTAACACCTTACCCTATAAAATTATATATATACTTATCTTATTCTTCTTAGAGTGTCTCAATCCTCTGTTAGAGTTATTATTCAACTTCTATATTTACAGTATTAATATTTAAAAGGGCTTAAGTATTACTGCTTTTTAACTCCTAGTATTTAGCCTTTAATTCTTTGACTAATAACTTCAGCTTACAGTTCTCCTTATATAGTACAGTAAAGTTATAGTTTATCTTATAGATATTATTAATTACTTATTCATCAGCTTCAGGCAATTCATAATATTAAACCTAAGGTTTATTTACTTTAACATCATCTTCCTAGACTGGAAGCTAGGAAACTTAGATTTAGTAGGAATACAGGGTCCTACTTAGAGGATTCTTAGGATTAATTAGTCTAGCCATTTTTTTTAGTAGTTAGTTTAATCAGTTAATTAGTTAGTTAATTAGTTTAGAAAGTCAGATAGGTCCAGTAAAGATTCTAGTAAGTTAGAATAGTTATTTCCTTCTAACCTTTTAGTAGTGTAGTTGGCATGCAGTAGGGTTAGTATTAGCTTAAAATCTCTATCCTATTAGAAGTTTGACTTCATTCAGCTGTCACTAACAGGTAAAGTAAAAGAGAGTAAAGTAATGCTTTATATTATAACAGCTGTTGGCAGATATTCTGTATATTAGAAGCTATCTGGTATAAATATCTAAAATATAAAGTATAAGGAGGAAAATTAGAGATCTATTAATCTGTAGGTTTGACTATTTGGCACAACAGCACGCTAGCACTGAACAGGCAAGCAGTCACAAATGGCAATATATTGAGATATGTCGAAGTCCGTAACATACAGACTGTGAATAGAAGATCAAAACCTTCAAGTTTCACTTCAAATATATCAAGATTAGTCATCCAATTCATGCCCACCAATAGTTAGTAGCCACCTCTGAAGCTCATATAAAATGACCATCACGCCTAATGTAAACAAAAGGTGCAGGAGACAGGAAACAAAGCAGGAAAAGAGTAATGGGTTACATTGCATATGTTTCAAAATTAACTAGAAGTCTTTATTATCCACTATCCAATTTCCGCCCCACCAGTCTAGTCTGCATACGAGTTCTCCTTCTCTATCGCACTAGAATTGTACTTGCGCAAAATCTCTAACAGCCCGGGAATAGGCTCATCGAAGTCTACCTTGCAGCTGTTCATCGTGCGCGCCAAGAACGCATAGATGCTCTGGATGAAGAACAGCTCCATGAGGCCTGTGTCGCCTAACACTTCCTTAGCACGACGGACCTTGTCCTCAGGCACCCGGTCTCGCAGACACAGATCCTCGACAATCGAGCTGATCAAGCGCTGCCGGTCGGTGAAGAGCTCGCAGGATGACAAATCGCCGCTGCGGAGGTGCGCGAGATACTCATCTGTGAAGCCGAAGACGCGGCCTACGGGCTCGTTGACATCCCATTCGTAGGGAGCATCGAGGGTCGCGGCTGTTCGGAGAACGATGATTTGCCAATCGCGGGAGCGTAGGGTGCGCTCGGGGGACCATGCGCAGGTCAGCAGCTTCATGAACGTGGGAAAGAAGGCGGGTGCATTGGCAGTGAGCTAAGAAGGTTAGATATGGCCTTCCAGGTGGATAGAAAGATAATGGAAAACATCATCCAGGGACTGGACAGACCTTGAAGATGTTGCGCTCAAAGGGCAGGGTCTTGAGGGCCGCTTGCACATCACCCTCGGCGGTGCTCGAGTCGACGTAGGGGAGGATGTGCTCGTTGGTGACTTCACGGTTGTCCCAGGATGCCATCTTGGACAGTAAAGGAGTTGGAGATTTGGAAGATGGAAAGTGTAGAAGAAGAGCACCTTGCAAGGAATCAATAGAACAGGCTGGGTATCTGATAGCGAGGGTGATGAGCCGCATATAAAGTTGCGTTATCGGAGGCCCTGGGCACCTTACACCAACTACCATAAACGGAGTGTCATACCCATCTGTCACTATCATCACGAGCTCCACGCGTGCTGCAATCCCCTGTTCTGATGGTGAAGTCGTGTCTTCCAGGAACTGCTAACATCTGCATCTGTATCTTGTTCCCGCCCCCACGCTCATCTCCGAGGCATAGTTTTCATTTAGTCTGGCGTTTGTAGAGTGAACAAAGGATGGTGTTTTGCAAATACATATGATACGCGTCCTCGCATGGAGCCAAGTCTGCATGTGGCTTCCGACGGCGGCGCGATCCGTTCCCAAAAGTCTTGTTTCTGCGCCAATCGGCCATCGCGGGTCATTCTCATGCTCAGCTAGGGTAGTCAAGGCCGGTCCCCGAGAAATGACATTGTGACCTTGACCTCTAAGCGAACGCTAGATCCATTTGCATGCAGAGCAGAATCCTTAGTGGAAATCAGACATGTTGGCCTAGTTCTACCATCATCACCATCGTATATTGCTTCGACTACAGAGAACAGGGATTATACACAGTGGTGAGACATGCGATGGCTCAGCCATAACATCAGTTGTTTCTCGGCTAAGTTTCTTTGTTTGCTTTGTTATTTTTCTCGTCATTTTGTAGAGCCCAGTCGTATACTACTACCTGATGCGGTAGGAGCCAGAAGCCGCCACCTATTAACCGAGTAGACCATCGAGCAGTGGAAAGTGCAGCCTAGAGCTGGAGGGGCAGGTAGCTTTCGAAGCATGCTGTGCTTGGGGTTACGCATGTAAGGTTCGGCGTTACGTGGTTAGTATAAAGCTATATATGTGCTGGAAGTCAGAGCATAAGGCCAGCCCTTGGAGGTTTATCTAGGGGGACATGCACCCATCCCAGGTGATAAGGCTGTTCTGACCATGTATATAAGCCAGCACGTCTGCTCTGTAGTGAAGAAATCCAGCATCCTCGTGAAGCCTGACCATTTGAGCATTTTCTCAGAGGCTTGAAAGCGCTTGCTTTATTTGCCCTTGCCCTTTCCTTTGGTTTCTTTCCTTGTTTCCTTCCTGCTGCCCCTTGTTATGAAACAATGGCTACGGTAGAGCATTGGGATATAGATCTATGGTCGACTGATCCATTGCACCATGTGGACTTCTTCAGTAAGCCGCACGATGACTATTTCCAACACTCAATCACCACAGGCAGCGAGGTCGAGACTCAGATCCCTGCTAGTCCATCCCAAGTCCAAATCCTCCTATCTGATAGCCTGCAATGGTGTAAGATAAGTCTCATCCTGCCACGGAGCCCATTGCCCACTCTGGACAAGATCCAATGGACCTGGAAAGCTCTCGCATCCCATCGTATGTTTTGTCCTTGCCGCACTCTTCCATCTTTTACCAAGCTCAACTAACCGTGCTAGATCCATGCCTTCGAGCCGTGTTCTGCATTGATGCCAAGTCAGGCAACATCCACCAACAAGTCCGCGTTCATGCATCAGAAGTCGAATGGAAAGAGGATCCCTCTTGGACTCCCCAATCGTCCGTTCCATCCACTCCAGGAGCAGACACAGCCATCTCTGGCGAACAGGCACGGCTCACAGTGCACCGCTACCCCCTATCGCCCTTCCACGGCGTAATGCTCCATGTCCAGCGTGCCATGGTCGACAGTACCTCGCTCAGTCTGATCAAGCGTGACTTCGCCCTGCTCTACTGCGGACTCCCGTTCCCAGTGCGCACCCCCTTGACATACTATCTGCGACAACATCTGGAATCCAAAAACGCAGCTGCCAGTCGGGAATTCTGGGGCCGGACCCTGGAAATTATCCCCGTTAGTGCGCAGCCTACTGCCCACCCACCGCAGATTGGCAGCCAGCGGGCAACTATCTCGATGACTCTGGATGGGGACTGTGCTGCAGGCCTCGCACGGTTGGAGACAGAATGCGGGTGGACGTGCCGACTGGTCTTTGAAGCGCTCTGGGCAACGGTCCTGCACTACCACTCAGGGTCTCGCGATGTCGTGTTCGCTGGAGTCCGTCGGGATGCCAGCTTCCCGGATGTGGACTCATGCGTTGGATTCCTCGACCAGACATATCCTGTGCGAGTATCAGTCGAACCAGAGGAGACATTCAACACACTGTTCACGAAACTGGATGATTACCATGCAGCAGCCTCGCCGCACGCGTTCATCGGGTACAAGGAGATTGCCGCGATGCTGCCGGCTCCAGTCTACACTGCCATCACCTACTCCCCCGACATGAACGGCCCAACCACTGCCGGCCAGCTCATGGGATTCCCAATGGTGGTCTTTATCACGGGTACCAGCCCGGCGGTGCAGATAACCTGCTGCTACAGCAGTGAGATCCCCGCCCTGGACGCTCAAGTCATGTTGCAGCACTTCCATCAGGCGCTGGCTAGTGCCTCCCGAAAGTTCTACTTGCCACACTCGCGCGTCGGCCACATCGAGCTGGCATCCGAGCAGGAGAAGCTGTCTATCATCCATGACGCAGCGCAGTCCGCTCGGGCTGCGGATCATTCCTTCTCAACAACGGTGGTGCATCTCTTTGAAGAACAGCTTGCCCGGGCCCCCGACGTGGACGCCGTGCAGTTTGAGAATGATAGAGCGGTCACATTTGCCGAATTGGATGTCCAGGCAAACCAGCTGGCCCGGGTACTGGGGCCGGTGCGCGGCGAAATCATTCCCGTGGCCATCGACCGCTCCGTTGGTCTTATCGTGGCCCTATGGGGTATCCTAAAGGCAGGGGCCGCATACACGGTGCTCGACCCCGACGGGTCCCTGGACCGCAACCAGCATATCGTTGAGGCCTGCGGCGCACCGCTTGTTCTCGCTAGCCGGGTGTATTGCTCTGATCTACAGAAGGCCCAGTCAATCGAGGATCTTCTCGTCAAGGCAAAAAGTGTGGACGCCTCAAAGATCGCGCTGGACTTGCAGCCAGAGGAGTGCTGCTACGTGATCTACACGTCCGGCTCGACCGGCACGCCAAAGGGCGTGGTTGTCTCGCACGGCGCCGCGGTGGCGGGGATGCGATATCATTCCCTGAATGGGCTTCAGCGGTGGCTTCTCTTCTACAGCCCGACTTTCTCCGCGGCGCAACGAACTATGTTGTCCACGCTCGTGCACGGCGGCACCCTGCTCCTCGCCAGCAAAATGCGCCTGATGACTTCCCTGGCAGACGTAATCAATGAGATGCGGGTTGATGCGCTGGGAATCACACCCTCTGCACTGTCCATCCTCGAGCCCGAGCAGATCCCACGCGTGAAGCAGATTACACTTGTTGGGGAGAAGATCCCGCAGGAGCTTGTGGACGTCTGGGCCAACAGGGTGCATCTGCGCAACACGTACGGTCTTAGCGAGTGCACGCAACTGAACTTTAGCAGCGCGCTGCAAGCCAAGAGCAACCCGCGCATTCTTGGACGCCCGCTGGATACAACGCAGGCGTACGTACTGCAGCCCGGCACTACCGAGTTGGCTCCCATTGGAGTGATAGGCGAGCTCTGCCTGGTCGGACCGCAGCTGGCGTCGGGGTATCTCAACAATCTGCAGCAGACAGACCGGGTGTTTGTCCCCAACCCGTTTGGCACGGGGAGGTTATACCGTACAGGGGACCTGGGTCGAATCCTATCCGATGGCTCGTTTGAGATACTCGGCCGCATCGACTTCCAGGTCAAGATCAACGGCCAGAAGGTCAACCCCGCCGAGGTCGACTTTGCCCTCATCCAGCACGAGGAGGTCGTATCCTGCGCTACAGTCGCGCTGAGCCATGCCAGCGGCCCGCGTCTACTATCCGCTCTCGTCCTGAGTGCTGGATCGCAGTGGTCTGCTGTGCTGCCGTCGCTCCGGCAGCACGTCTCGAAAACACTCCCTAGGTACATGGTGCCGTCTTTCTGGATGCCGTTGGAGATGCTGCCCATGACAGGTAATGGCAAGACGGACATCAGGCACATCCAACACATGGCTGAGGAGCTGGGCCTCGAGGGCCTAGCACTGATGAGTGTGGCCAAATCAGGGTCTGACGCGGTTCCGCTAGACGGGGTTGAGGCCATGATCGCGCGCGTATGGTCCCAGGTGCTTGATGTGCCTTTGAAGTCTATCGGACGGTCTCATTCGTTCGTGGGACTAGGTGGGAGCTCCGTGGATGCTATCAAAGCCATCGCCGAGTTGCGCAAGCGGCATCTGATACTTGAACTGACCATACTCCTGGACACCACCCCCTTGGAGCAGGCTGCCGCGCTCGTGGACCGCCAGGGCACCGAGCCGCCATCTGCTGACCCAGCCCCCTTTTTACTGCTCGATGACAACGCCCGTGGGCTGATTCCAGACACCGGTGTCGTGGATGCCTACCCGGCAACACCGTTGCAAGAAAGCATTCTAGCAGGGTCGCTGCAGCTTGAAGCACAGGAAGATGACCACTATGCTTACCAGCGGGTCTGGGATGTATCTAGCCTGGACAAGACGCAGCTGCGAAAAAGCTTCGAGGCCGTCTTCAAGAGAAGCGATATCCTGCGGACATCATTTGTGCCACACGGGCGTGGGTTCCTGCAGTTTATCCACCACAGAGACCTGGCTCTGCCCTGGGCGGAGCCTCACCAGCGCCTGGAGGACTATTTAGCCACAGACAAGAAACAGCGGCTCCCCGTGTCCCGGCCAATGCTGCGGGTTGCGCTCCTGTCTGATCAGCTCCTGGTCGTTACCATGCACCACTCGCTCTTCGACTTCTGGTCGCACCGTTTCCTGTACGAGGACGTGGCGGCCGTCTACCGCGGGATGACTGCCCCGGCTAGGCCCCCGTTCAAACGCTTTGTGAGCCATCTGCAAGGGCTGCCCAAGCATGAAAACGACCAGTTCTGGGCCAGTTATCTATCTGATGTTGAACCTACCCGGCTCAACCATGCCCCTGTGCAGCAGACCAGTACGGTCCGCCAGACAATGGCCATTGATCTGCGCAAGGCTCTGCAGCGCCATAGTGGCATCTCACCCGCCGCAGTGCTCTATGCCGCGTGGGCCCTAGTTCTATCACAGCGCACCGGTAACCAAGATGTTCTGTTCGCGACGACCCTGTCTGGGCGAGACGCGCCTGTGCTGGGCATTGACCTGCTCGACGGACCAACTCTCGCGTTGGCGGCGCAACGGGTGTCTGTCAGGCCAGAGGGTTCACCCCTGGAGCTGGCTCGTGATGTCGGCCAGGGGCTGCTGCAGACCATCCGACACGCGCCCTATGGCATGCGAAACGCGCTTGCGGCCGCGCAGCTCCGACCAGACGCAATGGATACGATGGTCAACATCCTAATCGCCCCGGACGACGAGAACAGTGCCGAGGTTGAGCAGATTTTCCGGCCCTATGGCAAGCGGCCGGCATGGCAGTCGGAATTCACGACCCTCGAAGTGACAGGCAGCCAGGGGGCCAAAGTCAGCGTCGTGCTGACGGCGAAGATGGAGCAGCATCATGCACAGTTCATCCTGGATTCGTTCTGTCGCATCGTCCAAGCCATGGTAGAGCAGCCGGATCAGCCGATCGCGACAGTGACCGACGTGATGGGCGACGCGGAGAGAGACTTTTTGTTAAATCACATTTCCAATCGCGAGAGTCTGTATGTGCCCACTCCGGAGCTGCTGCATGCTGCATTTGAGCGGCACGCTGTGCAATGCCCTAATGCAGTTGCCATCGACTGGAACGGGGAGAGGCAAGTTACATATGCGCAGCTGAATGAAATGGCCAACCAGCTGGCCCACGCCCTCCTTGAGGACTTCCAGGTATCTGTTGGCGATATTATTCCCTTGATGCTGGACAAGTCTGTCAACACCCTCGTCGCGCTTCTCAGTGTCATGAAAGCGGGCGCTGCATATGTGCCGCTGAGTCCGGACAACCCACCTGATCGCAATGCCTTTATCATCAACGAAACCCAAGCCAGCATGGTCCTCACAGAGACCCAGTATTCCGCGACGATTGGTGTGGACAGCATCGCCCGGCTGCACCTTGACCAAGTGTCACTGGCTGACCTTCCAACGACCACCCCCACTGTCGATATCTCTCCCGACAGTCTTGCCTATCTGATCTACACCTCAGGCAGCACAGGCATGCCCAAAGGCGTCAAGGTTCCGCATCGCGCTGCCGCCGCCGCCGTCGTCAGCATGGCTGAGGTTGAGGGCCGGCACAATGGGGAGTGGCGGACACTGCAGTTCGCCAACTACGTGTTCGATGCATCCGTGCAGGACTTTTTCAACACGCTCAGCACGGCGGGGACACTGTGTCTCGCACCGAGAGACAAGTTGCAGTCTGATTTGCCAGGAACCATCCGGGAGATGGCGGCGCGCCAGGCGATTCTGACACCGACGGTCGCCAAGCTGCTGAGCCCAGACGAGGTCCCGATGTTCAAGACGTTAATTGTCGGAGGTGAGCCGCTGACCAGGGACGTCATAGAGCAATGGCTTCCTTCCTGCGAGATTTTGAATGTCTACGGGCCCACCGAAACCTCCATGGTTGTCTCGACCAAGGCCGTCATCAGCCCGGACCGCCCCAATAATATCGGCGCACCGTTTCCCACAGTCATGGCGTTCATCCTGCAACGTGATGGGCCTGATCTTGTACCTTACGGAGCTCCCGGGGAACTATGCATTGCAGGTCCTCAGGTAACGGACGGATACCTGGCCCGCGACGACCTCACTGATGCTGTTTTCGTGCGTAACGAGGTGCTGCAAGGTATACACGTCCCTGACTGTTTGAGAACACAGGCTAATAACTCCTTTCATTTTCAGTCGAACGAATGTACCGCACCGGAGACCTGGGCCCGGTGGCTCCCCGGCGGCGAGATCGAATGTCTAGGCCGCAAAGACAACCAGGTCAAGATCCACGGCCACCGGATCGAGCTCGGCGAAATCGAACAAGCCATTCTGCAAACAGGACTCGTGCAGAACACAGTTGTCATCCCCGTGCAAGTCAACGGGAAGGCCCAACTGGGCGCCTTTTGCATCTTCGCATCTGCCGAGTCCGCCGCCGACACCGACATCCGAAATGCCAAGGAATTCCGCCAAGATATCGCTGACCTCCGCTCACGACTAACCACGCTAACACAGTATATGATTCCAAAATATCTCTTTCCCCTGGGTGATTTGCCGAAGCTCCCGTCCCGCAAGACGGACCGAAGCGCGCTGAAAGCGCGTGTGGCGGCAATGGACGTCCTGCAGCTTAACGAATACAGCTTCGAGGGGAAAGGGCAGCAGTACGAGGTCATTCCTGTTGAGACGGAGGCGGAAGTCGCACTTGAAGCATTGTGGGCCAAAGCGCTGGCCATCCCCACCGAGCATCTAGGCAAGAAGGCGAATTTCCTGTCCCTTGGTGGAGACTCGATTGTGGCCATCAGTCTCGCGAGCCTGGCCCGTGGAGTGGGATACAGCCTCAGCGTAAAGAACATATTAAGGAATGCGGTGCTCGAGGAAATGGCTGCTACGATGGAGAGAGCAGACTCGCAAGCGAACGTCTCTGTTAGGCGGTTTGAAGTTCCCATGTCGCTGACAGAGGCGGTGCAGCAGTGCGGGCTGAGGTTCAATAGCGACGTCTACTATGGTGAGTAAACTGACGGCAGCCAATTTGACAGTAGAAAGGAAGACCTTTTGCTGACTGAATCGCCAGTCTATCCCGCACCTCCAGGGCAAGTCGAGTTTCTGGAGCAGGGCCATCGACCGGAGCAGATGTGGGTGCTCATGGCAGCCCGCCGCATGCCCATCCACTTCGAAACAAACAGGTGGATCCAGGCCACGAGAGAGATGACTGCGGTTAATGATATCCTGCGTACATCTTGGTTTCGGGTCTCGAATCTGGAGTGGTATGGCGTTGTGCTGAACGAGACCACGCCCTCCGTCGTCATCGCCTCCTGCGGCAACGACGAGGAGAGAGAGCAATTCATCGAACGGTTCTGGGCCGAGCGCTTTGAATTCGGACAGCCGTTCATCAAGTACGCAGTTCTGATTCACCCCGACCACACCAAAGAAGTCGTCATCAAGATGGACCACGCCGTCTACGACGGCACCCTCCTCCGCATCTTCGACGACCACTTCGCCGCCATCTGTCAGGATGCCCCCGTCCCAGCCCACGGACAGTTCCGCAACTTCGCATTCACCATGTATCAGTCAGACCAGCGGACTACGCAAGAGTTCTGGAAAGCGACCCTCGCCGGCAAGGACACAACCCCCCGCTTCCCTGCATGCGAATCCCCACCCAGAATCACAGCCTTCAGCAAGAAGCTCATTGCAACAGACACGGAAGCCATCGCCCAGGCGACAGGCGTAACCATCCCAATCATTTTCCAAGCCGCCTACCAGCTCTGGCTCGCCCAGACAACCGGCCACCAAGACGTGAGCTTCGACTACCTGCTTAGCGGGCGGAACGTCGACCTCGGCGCAATCGACCCGCAGAGCGTCAACGGCACGCTGGCGAATTTCCTGCCCGTGCGCAGCAACGTAGACCCCGCGACAACGACCCTGGCGGAGTACCTGCAGGAGACGCAGGACATGTTCTGGGCTATCACGGAGCACGGAAATATGGGGCTGGACGCAATCTATGCGGCTGCGGGCATCTCGCGCGCCGCAGCTGGCAACTACTCGTTGTTCCTGTTCCAGCCGTTCGACCCAGCGGCGAAGCAGGGCGGTGATGCTGATGACCTTCGGTGGCTGGTTATGGCTAAGTCGCAGGTCCGGATGTTCCAGCCCTATGCGTTGGTTGTGGAGGTGGCCAAGGCGAAGGATAACCAGCATCTGCTGAAGGTCATGTACGACCAGCGAGTCTTTGGCAAGGAGCAGGTGGCAGGGATTATGGATGAGATGACAAGCCTTGTGCAGACAATGGCTGGGTATGCGACAGAGGCCCAGGTTAACCTGCAGAAGGTGCTCCAGACTGGGGATAGCAATGGGGCCGCGTTGTAGTTAGCCTTTTAGATCATCCCAGGGCTTGTTAACTTTACTCTTTTTCTTCTGGAGGTTGGCAGAAGAAAGTCTCTGGACTGACAGGCAAAAGGGGCACTGCAATAGGTCATATTTTCCCGGAATATTAGCTGGAGCTGGTTTCCACTTCATTATTTCCCAATCTGGCTGGGCCACTGCGGCAGTCTCTTGCTTGCCGCGATGGGGGTTCTCTTTCCACTGCTGCCACCGAACCATGAGGCGGATGAAATCCAGTTGATGAAGGTGGGCCTCCTCGTCTATTCACGGCGCCGGCAAGTAATAAAGCAAACATACTGCTTCTTCTTGCTCTAAGATAAAGTAGTGATTTAGAGTTAAGGGCAAATTGTGTTTTTCCTTCTCTCGATCATAAAGATTATCCTCATACTAACAGTTAAATATTTCCGTGTCAGTATCTCAAAAATATCTTTTCCAGTTCTTCTTCAGGGCTTCCTCACAAAGTCTTATAAGGTTCTGATTTAAATTCGTATCTCTTCTCTCTTCTATAGACTAACATCCAGCTCCTTATCTTCACCTTTTTTTGACCATAATTCTAAGTTGATAAATATCTAACGTTAGCTGCTGGCATATCTTCCACAGCTACCAAATTTTAGGGTGATTGCTGAGCTTACATGATTACTCAGCAGTCAGGCAGATTAAGGCAGTATTATCTGCCACAAGGGTTGCTGTCCGCATTTCCCTCTTATTTAGTTTTATGTAATAACTACTTATTCTAAGTATTATATAAAGATATAAGTTAATGCAGAAGGAACTGGTGCAGGAACCATGGTGTTTATATACATAAATGTGATCAGTGCACCTAAAAGGATAAATGGCTAGCCAGCCCTGCAAGAGCTGAGGACAGATGTGTCCAGTGGTACTGAGTATTGCATCGACTCTGCAAAGACCAAGAAAATTGCGCTTAGCCTCATAAATACCCAGTCTATGATCCATCTTCCAAGTTCAACTCAAGCCAGGTGGCCACTGCTTCAACTCAACTCTATATGTTGGGAACGATCGCCCAATATCCACCAAGTCATCAAACTCAAAGCCCCATGCCCGTGCAACCGCATTGTCAGGCATATACCCCCCCGTAGCCTCATAGTATCCCTGCCATGTGAGGGTCCGTGTCCCGCTACCAGCATCCGTACGAAGCAGCAATGCAAGTTCTGGGCGCACGGTGAGATAGAAAGCGGCTGATCGTAAGCGCGGCATGTGTTGTGCTGCAAGACCAAGCGATGTAAAGCACTGGTGAGCAAGATCGGTCCTGAGTTGGGACCGATCATACGGCGATTCTTCAACTATGCGGATTGATTCGAAGTTGTACTCTGATTGATCGTCCCAATCCGGGGCCTCATTCTCTTCCTCTTCTTCTTCCGTGGGGTCGAGGAGCCATTCACCTGTCGGGTACGGTTGGTAAGGTTTAACACCTAGGGTTGAGAGTTGCCGTTCTTGTGAGGGCTACGCACCTGTAGGTAGGAAATTCCTGCCTGAAATATTCAGAGTTTCGAGGGCGGGCCAGTTGACATTATGTTGATCTAGAGCGGTCTCGTCCGCATGAAGAGGGAAAAATATGTCCAAGGCAACCGGAGTGGGGGTGATATCAAGTTCCTGGAGGCGCATGCTGAGGTCACGTAAATTGTGCGAAAATATGTCTTTGGCACCAGCAAGAAGATCAAGGCCAGGCTGGCTCCCGTGCCAGACATTGTCATACCCGCTCTCGACGCGAAAAACTCGAAGGCTTGCAGGAAGAGAGGATAGCCCCTCGGCCAGTGCTAGAGAGTGTTAGATAGCCATCTTGTGTAAGGAGTGGCATGGGGAGGTGTACCCTTTCGCCTTTTCTGCATATAATCAACATGGTCCGGTCGAACGCACTCTCTGATATTGAGAAATAGGGAATGCAGATTGGGGCAACAACTGGCGATACGCAATACTGCAGCCGGCCAGATGCGGTGAAAAGCGTTGAGGCTATTGCTCAATTGATATACAACCGGAAGAATAGGAAGTTCGAGGTCATTGCCGCTACTGGGGAACCGTGCGCGGTAGGGGCGAGGTGTGAGGTCTCCATTGCGAAGGCTGGCAAACTCTTGAACTTCCTCATCGCGTTCGGTCCCCGGTTCGAGCGCTTGATCACGGCCTGAAAGTTCAAGAATAAGGTGTAACCGGGACGACCCGCCCCAGGACTTCAGGTAATCCATCAACTTGACTATTCCGGTTTGAAAGGCCTTGTCATTTGCTGCTCGGATCGGATTTTCCTCCGCGAACATTTCCCCCGGACGAGCATCTTCCAGAAGCCTCGCGCTGTAATCTGGCAGATCATACGGAACGTCAATTTTGCATGTAAGGGTCGATATGTGAAACCGCCGCTGATACTTTGAAATGACGCGGTCGAACTCTGGGAGCTTGTCGCTGTGGACCGTCATGGATCTATAGATAAACCCTTCAAAGGCAGCTTGCCAATCCCGACACACCAGGGCATATTGTTGCAGTGATACATTATCAGCGTCAAGGTATCTGGCAATCTGGATGAGGAGTTCGAGGGGTAGTCGGTGACCCATGGTTATGTTTGACGCAAGAGGCCCGGTATCTAGGACAGTCAAGAGGAAGATTATGCTAATGGTCAATACTTGCGGCTGGCAGCTGGTGATTCTAGTGATTGTTGGAACAGCAACCCAATATTTTCCAGATGCTGATTACCAGGCCAGGGTTAGCTGTGGCAAGAATTCGGTACTGCCAAGATGCACTAACACAAGAATGTCGGACCCAGATCTTATTAGGTATATCGATCCGTATGATGTCGATGGCTGGCTTGGTCGGCATCCGTGGATCTAAGTGGGAGGACAATTTTGTGTGGCTGGGGACCGGGAGCAGGCCCACAAACACCTGGGCCGGTATCAATAGTAGGTAAGTCTGGGGCCACCTGAGGTCCGTAGCCCCTTTATGTGAAGTAACTGGGTCCTTGGAATGACTCCCATAGTGGACGGATGGGATATCAGCATTTGACCCTAACAATCTCAAGTAAAAACATATATTCTTTACTAGTCCCGGGGTCAAAGCAATCAACCTTGCACGCAGGTTGAACCGTGGTTTGTTTCGCTAACGAATGACTTCCGTCCAGGATACCGGCATTATTTGAAGACTCCTATGCAGTATGCATAGTCGGGCCACAACCCACTGCAATCTGCATTAAGGGCCGGGTTCCAGGCATAAAGCTCGTCCAGCGTAATACCATACTGAACCGCTATGTCGTAACAGTGAACGCCTGAGGGAGAATGTCAGTTAGCGCTTTGGTGATGGGTAAGTGGGACTTGGTGGGACAACCACTTACCTGGCTCGTAAAGCGCCCATTTATTACAATTGGAGGTGATCTCAGATTGAGTGGGTCCTGGGGCCTGTCCAGACGAGGTCGTGGAGGAGGTACTCGTGGTAGACGTCGCGGTTGCTGTGGTAGATAGCATAGATGAGCTGATAGGGAACCCTCCTCTTCGGCGTTGATCCAAGCGCCCATCACGCAGTAAGAGGTGTTTAGCCACAGATTGGTACAGTCCGGTCCGATGCTTGGCTATATAGGATCAGTATGGGGCTTTCTGTTCTGTATGTCGGTATAGGAACTCGGCTTACATTCCAGTCATAAAAGTCAATGAATTCGATTGCCGCGCCCTCCAATATACTGTCACATGTATCCCCTATGGTATGTCAGCAGCACTCGAGAGGCGGAAGCAGGTCAGGGCACAACAGACCGTCAACAGTAGAATACCATTCGAAACACTCTTCTGTAGAGTTGAATGCAGCATTACCCGGTACATTCTCAAAGTTAGAACCGCCATCTTCCAGATCAGGGTCATTGTAGATCAAGAACTCTTCGGCGTATAAGGTACAGTAGCGGGTGTTATTGGTGAGAGTACAGTTCCAGTAGTCGACCGAGGGATTCCATTCGGCGAAATGAACCACGCTCACCCCCGGCGCAAGCCAATCGCAGGGGACGTCTCCCATGGTGTTGTCGCGATATTCGACACAGCCCTTGCGTGTCCTTTCAGCCATCGGGGCTGTGGTAGCGGTCACAATGGGCTTCCAGGGAGTAAGTGAGGTGCTCAGAATTGTAAGATCGGTCAAGGGTGCAGTCACGGTAGGCACCCAGTTCGTCGCAGAGGTAGTGTCGGATGTGCCGCCATATCCGGCATATGTTTCGATATTCCCAACAGGAAGAACACCTGCAGAATAAATGAGCGGCTGGGACTCCTAATGGCGGGATAGGACAAGGCCTCACAATAGTTGTAATCGAGCCACAGGTTTGTACAGTTGGTATCAATATCCGGGTTCAAGAAATATAGATCTTTCATCTGAATCCCATTCGCCATTGCAATGGCTTGACAATAGTCTCCGCCTGTTCTATGATAAGCAAGTTTTCCGAGAGTGGTTGAGAAACTTACTTTTGACCGTATAATATTTCCCACACTTCGTATTAACTTCAGGCGCTAGGTTTGTGGGGTCTGGTGCGGCAGCAGTGGCTGTTCCCCCAACAGCCCCGGTAGCGTAGGGGTTCTTGTAGGAAACCTCTTCTCCGGGATAGCTCACACAGGCCTCGTGGCCCACAATGATATCAAAGTTGCTGCAGATGGAATTCAAGACCTGGTTCCAGGTAATGAACTGGGTAGTCGTAATCCCATACTTTCTGGCAAGCCCTGGCAGGTATCATCAGGAGCGACTGTGTGCGTTGTGCAATTGCCAATGACACAGAGAGAGCCTGTTTCTGGGAAGTTGGCACAGCCGCTTTGCAATTTGTTGTCAATAAGAAGGCGCCAAGTGCCGACGTTGTTCCGTTTTGCGTAGGTATCACAGGTATCGCCTGGCTGGATGTCGATCATCTTCCCAGGACAGGTGGTGGTTGGGGTGGCCGGTGGTGCCGTGGGACTAGAATTGCACGTCAATACAGGAATCACCGGGAAAAGCCAGTCAAAATCACATCAAGATGCCACCTACCTGGCTAGGATGACCTGCGTTGGCTCTTCAAAGTCATACATAGTCGCACTGCAACTGAACGTTAAAGATCTGAACTCTTCCGCCAAACCCTCATTGTAGAAATAGCCATTAGAGAGGTCTTGACGCATGATCTCAAGGTTGCACTCATCACAATCTTGCTGACCACCCGCAGCCTTGATTGCCAAGAAACAGTATTCCCCTTCGCTATTTTTGAGGCAGCGGTGGTAATAGTTGGCGAATACCATGTCTGGCAGAGCAATGGGCCTCATGATGGTGCTTCCGCCTGATGAAGTCGTAGAGCTATTGGAGCTATCCAGCTCATCATTGGCACAAGCAGACTCAACAGCCTGTCGATATGTTTCAATAGATGATTTGCACTCGGCGGTACACATCCCGTCCAATGTTTCCTTGGTTAGGTTTGCCGTCAAAGTGTACATTGTATCTCGAGGTTCCAAGTAGTTACAGCCCGGAAGACTGGCCAAAAGAGCAGTGTTGCATCCTGACGAGAAAGGAAGCTCAAAGTCATCGCCAAAGAGCTGTACAGAGGCGTGGGACACTGCTATCATCCCGGTCAGGAATGTTCCTGCTATAAGCAGGGCATGCCTGCGAGTCATCGTAGCCGATGCAGGAGGGAGTGTTTTCTTCGCTGGAGGATCACACAACAAGTATGTAGAAACCCTGATATTGATTGAGAAGTAAAATCGCTAGCCCAGCTTTTTGTGCGTGTCGTAGTTGAAACGGAGCGGCTTCACTGGTCCGCGATGACAACGAGCGTCCTCTTCAGGTCACAGTCTGTTCTTGCTGGGAAAAGCGCGGTATAACTTCCGACCCACATATATTCGCCTCAGAAAGCTCGGAGATGTTTCCTAAGGAAACCTACAGCGTACTCCGTGCAGGGTGGTGGAGTAGGACTCGGCCAACGACCGTGGCGGGGTGGAGCATTCCAGGGCCACATATCTTAACCCCACGGAGCTGCACCGATTCAGATCGATCAGAATCTCGATATGCAGCAGGATGGGGGCATGTCCATCATGTTCGCGTGTCGCCAGAACGCGCCGATGAAAGTTTGATGATCAGTGCAGAGATTTTCAGCAGGAGCAGGTGTGGTATCAACAGTTTTTGACAGTACTTGGTAGATATATATTTTGGCGTTCAGGTACAGTGTTAGACAATTTTGTCCTAGAATTGCATAACTTACATGAAACTGTAATAAATATTTAATTATACTGAGCCAAGAATTCCTCCGCGTTTGCCAGCTCCCGCTTAATAACTTCACCGTGCTGCGGGCTGCGCAGCTTGATTCTCACGTCAAAGGGAAGTGGGCATACCAAGTTGGCGGAGGTGTAAGCATTGGGATCCAATGGCTTGACCTTGCCTGTCTTTGGGTCAAGAGGTTCATAAAACTCAAAAGCCCAGAGGAGCTTGGCTGTGATGCGCCACATGCTGCGCTCAGCAAGGTGGATACCTGGACATATCCGTCGCCCACCACCGTATCCATAATGATGTAAACAGAAGTTAGTGAGATTCTGTGTTGGTTCTAAGGGAACTTATCTCGGTTCTCGTAGTCGGGGCCGACTGCATAGTCGTTCGCCAACTTCTTATGGTGCAAGAATCGGTCTGGGTCGAAGGTGTCGTGGTCAGGATAGTACTTCTCATCGTGGTGCATGGCCCATACACCGACGAAGATGGTACTTCCTTTGGGGATGAGCATGCCGTCATACCAGTCGTCTTGCTAAATGTCAGCTGGGACTGAACCGGTGGGGATATTGGCGGGCTTACCTTTGGTGACCGTATGAGGAAGTCCAAGATCAGAGCTGCAAATATGATCAGCACAACCGTTCATATATTGCCCGGATATTGTCTCCTGATACTCACGTAGGGCGCCAGCGAAGGCCTTCTTTGACAATCGCATTGACGTAGGGCATTTTCTCAAAGTCGGAAAATAGAGGAGCTCGCTCGGTCCCGCAGACGGCATCAATCTCCTTGCGAGCCTTTTCCTGGACCTTGGGATTCTTTGCCAGAGCAAGAATAATGGTGAGGATTTGGTTTGCAGTCGTGTCGGCGCCGGCTTCCATCAGCTCGCCAAAGAGATTGTTTAACGCTCCCTGGCTCATCGGCCACCCGTTCTTGTTGTACTCGTCCAGTTTCATGTCAATCATGCATTCGCGCTTGTCGCCCCGAGCGCGGCGTTCTTCCACCAGCTGCCGCGCTTTGCCCCAGACAGCATCCATTCTGTTACGCATGCGGTAGGCTCGCTTCTTCCAATTGCCTGGTAAGTACCACAGCCAAGGAATAAGGTCCACGGGCGGATTGGCACCAGGTTCGATTGCTTCAAGCCACTATATAGTCAATTAGGGGTAAGTTGTCCAAAGTTGACCAGCCGCCATACCTCTTCAATCATTGCGGAGACGTCTTTGAACCAGAAAGAATCGAGGGTCTTTGCGCGGAAGCCCCAGGCGAGAATGGCCGCAACCGAGGATGCGTACAGTCTGGAGTAGGGGAAGAACTTCTTCGGATCTACGAGCAAACGGTTTAAGAAGAGAGTAGCTCTGTGATTGATGAGTAACCAATGCTATACAAGGGGCACCCAACTTACTCGGCTTCCTGCACGCGGAAATGTTTCTCATCGAGTGATTTCGGGTTGAGATTCCTTGTCACGACTGTGCGCTTCTCTCGCCACGACGGGGTCTGGCACTCCATGGTCATATGGTTACCGCGAGTGATAAAGAGCGGCACAATGTTGGGTGGCCTATCCGAGTAGATGCTGCCTTTCTTATCGATCAATTCGTGCACGGCCTTGCGGTCACAAATGACGATCATGGTCCCTGATCCGACCTTGAGGGAGTATATCTTGCCATACTGGTGTGACCATTCCATAAACCTGCCATCTTGTCAGACCTGCCATTTCAAAACACACGATCCCTCGAGCTTACTTCTTGCCTAAACCAGTGGTGGGAATATCGAGCATGTTTCCGAGAATGGGTTTCGTCGGCGGACCTGGGGGTAGTCGTGGATCGCGTTTTCCGACCTGGAAGAGGCGATACAAGCCATAGGCAAGCAGCAGGCCAGCCGCCGTGAGGAAAGTCTGCGATGTGAGTAAGGACATTATGCTGTATGACCAACAGGCCACGGCGGAGAGTGTATCAAGAGTCGAACAAGCGTGACGATCTTAACGAGTTACGTTGGGGGCAAAGTCATATTTCACTGCGCTCGGATCGCGTGCGCATCCATTTGACGGGAAGCAAAAGCTAATGTAGAATCCACATTGTCCAGCATGCGGAGAAACCCAAATTAACGGGACGTGCGGGCGAAGAGGGCGAAAATAGGCGAAGATGGGCGAAGATGGAGCGAAGATCGCCCGAGCCGGTGATTGCCAGATCCCCCGAGGATCAGCAGCTGGCGGGGTCGAACCCTCAATGCCCCCGAGACCAACGCCCGGGACTCCCTAAGCGACAGCCCAACGCGAGGGTCTTCGTTATGCCCCCCGAAGGTTTTCTGTGAGCTAGAATTAACTTCTGTTTGAACACGAGTACGCTGTAGAACTGGCCGTTTGCATTTCCTGCGATGATATTGCTTCCTCACGTGGGAGACTATACTCTTGCAGGGCTACTTGAGACTCCAATTAAAATGCTAGTATGCTTGCACGTATTTCTGCATAGGTGACCACTCTATATTCCGTGTAGAAGTAAACTTGTTGCCTAGCTATCAAACTATACATGAATCATTCCCACTGCTCGAGCATCTTCAGACTTCCTGCGCATTCCTTCATCAACACGTCCACGTGTGCCTGACTGCGGGGCTTGAAAACAACTTTATACGGCAACGGGCCGTGTGCGATTCCTTCTTTGTACGCCTCTGGGTCGGGGATGATCTTCTGTCCTGTAGCTGGGTCGATGGGAAGCTCAATGTTGAACGCCCACAACAGCTTGGCGATGGCTCGCCACTGCGTCCGCTCTGCGAGATGCATTCCAGGGCAGATACGTCGTCCAGCACCATAGCCGTAGTGATGTTCACACTCAAATCTGTCAGTTTGGCTGTGATGCAAGAAGGAAGGGGAACTTATCTCGGTTATTAAAGTCAGGGCTGCCGGCGTAATCGCTGGCCAGCTTAGGGTGTTCCAGATATCTCTGGGGATTGAAGGTATCGGGATCTTTGTAGTTCCACATCTCGCTACGATGGATGGCGTAGGAGGGAATCACCACCGTCGCGTCCTTGGGAATGAGCATTCCCTGATACCAATCGTCCTTGGCGACACGGTGCGGCACACCCAAGGGCAGGCTGGGAAGAGTCAGTTATCAGTTATCTTGTTATCCGGATAAGTTCAACATACACCGGATGCCAGCGAAGTCCCTCCTTCACGATACAATTGATGTATGGGAGATCTTTGAAATCTGTCCAGACTGGCAGTCTATACGCAGAGGTAAAATCAGCAACTGGACTAGACGGGCTTTCTCTTGCAAATCATACCTTTCAGTGCCACAAACAGCATCCAATTCCTTCTGCGCGATGGTTTGGTGCTCCGGGTTTCTCGCCAGGCATGCAACCATGGTCAGAATCGCCGAGGACGTGGTGTCGGCGCCTCCCTCAACGAGGACTCCAAGGAAATGATTGATCTGCTGGTCAGACATCTTTGCAGTCTGCTTGGGATCGTCCAACACTCTGTCGGCGATGCAAACACGTCGCTCGCCACGGCTGCGTCGCTTGTCACAGAAGACTCTGGCTGCCGCCCAGGTTTTGTCCATGGCAGTGAACGATTTCTGGGCCCGCTGCCTCCATGGGCTCATAAAGTCGGGAAGATATTTGAGGAAGCCGAACTCATCAACGGGCGGGTTTGCTCCGGGTTCCAAAGACTCGCTATACTGGACAGGATTAGAAATATATATTTTGGATGTCGAGGGTTACCCACCGAGTCCATGGCATCGTAAACGCACTTAGAAAATGTCAGAATTTTCACCCTTCATAAGCGTAACAGACAACTTACACGACCAAAGAAGGACTGGAAGGTGGCACCGCGATGACCCCAGACCATGGAGCAAGCAATGGAGCAAGTCGTGCGCATGACATGGTGATAAAAGTCGTCGGGGGTTTGCAAAAGGTCGCGCATGAGAACAGAGATCCTTCAAACGATCGTTAGCAACGTTTCCCAGACTGAAGAGGTAACTTACTCTGCATCTTGGATGGCGCTAGCATGTTCGTCGAGAACCCGAGGCTGGGATACGATTAGCAGACAGTGGATCAGGATCGGACATCAACGTACAGAGAGATTGTGGGAGGCAATCTTTCGCTGTTCACGGTAAAGAGGCGTGTTATCCATGAATGCAAAGCTATCACCATGGGTGACAATCTCGGCAACATGGTTCTTGGGGCGTTCCGAGTAGATGACGCCTTTCTTGTCGACGAGGTCGTGGACGGCCTTGCGGTCGAACAGCACAATCATGGTTCCGTGGCCCATTTTGAGCGAGAAAATACCTCCATATTTCTCACCCCATTCAAGAAATCTGATAGAAGGGTCAGATATGATCCCATCTCACGGAAAGAGGGATATACTTTGCATGAAGACCAGTAATTGGGATCTGATGGAGGTTCCCCAACACCGGGAGCGTGGGCGGACCTGGAGGCAGACCCTTTTCTCTCCTTCCCATCGAAAGCAATTTGAAGGTAATGTAGATAAGACCGACTACTGCCACCGTGGACAGAGGGCCCAGTTGGAGAGGCAACTTGCCCTGGGTGAGGGTGACTGCTTCTGCAATGGAAGCCATGATGCGAGCGAATAGAACAGTGTCTGCACTTAGGGATTCAGAGCCAGGTTCAAACTCAGCGTGAGGCAAAATATAGCTCGAAGAGTGAAGTCCTTGTATCCGGGGGGTGGAGCTATAAGATATCTCCTTGGGTCGGCCTCCGCATCCCCTCCGTAAACCCCCACCCCCGGGGCCCCAATGACGGGGTAAAGCTAATTCCCCCGCTTCAGCAGTCTCGGGCGTTGGATTCTGTTCCAATCGGCCCAACTTCGCTGGTTTCGGGGGCTGTCACTCGGAAGGGCAGGCAGTGCAGATCCATATAGCTTCGGAGCAACTTTACTCGGACATCCCATTTGGGCGATCTGTCCGGGAGATGCTCCATCTTGCCAACCGAACCTTATAACTTGCTGAGTGATGCTCAACCAAAGAATGATAGGACATCACTTCCTTTATCGATTCCATGCATGCCGAATGACGGATCATTGGTTGGACTGGGCCATATGAAGACCAATCCTGATTGTTATATACCATGATGTAAGTCAGCATGAATGCCTGAATACTGCAATTCGACAGATGATCGCGGTTGTTTGTCATGACCCATTTCTCTGTTCTCATTGCTGTGGAAGAACTTGACTTATTGTACAAGCAGAACTATCATTGTATAGAAAGCTAATATGTAGACCACCCAACAAGCACATCGTGAATACCACTGGGGAAATCAAAGTCCCGCCAATCTAAACATTGGCCTGGCCGACCATTCATTGGGTCTGTTGTATCATAGAAAAAGCCATCCGTCGGCATCATGTACGATCCTTGGCTTTGAGTACGATCACCCTGCGGCAAAGTCATAAAATCCAGCATTCCAAAGTCTTCCGGCTTGTCCTGGACCAGGGGCGGGAATTCGACGGGCATGGGAGGGGGGGTCCCTGGCAGGAACTGTGTGGGAAGGTTGTTTTGAAGCCTTGGATCTGTGACACTGTCTCGCTTCGACGAGCTATGTGGCAGATTCTGTCGTCTCTTCGCGTCACGCTCAGCCTGGCAGTCCATGTCGTCTAGAGTGCGTTTGGAAGATTCCCAAGAAGGCGTCGTTGCGCGACTATGTGGTTTGCTTTTACTTGCTTCTAGCTGCATCTCGAGAGCCTCCAAATTTTGTTGAAGAGCGGTCTGCGTGTCCCAGAACTGAACACATCTCTTGTAGGTGAAGTACAAGACGTTGAAGCGAGATTTGATCAGGCTTTTTTCGGCAGGCGTTCGCGCAAAGTACTTGCGGACCAGCTGGACAGCCGAGGCAAGCCAGATCGTACTGGAAAGAAAAGGGTTGATGTGCTGGATGTGCTTTTCGCAGCTTTGATTCACGACTCGTAGAATGTTATCAGCGGCGTCAAAGTAGTGCTGCAAGGCGACGCTTTCTGCATTGTGGTGGCTGCTCCTAGCCCGATCCTGCTCTGGATGGTCCACGGAGCGCTGCCCTCGTTTGATTTCTGATCGACGAGTCTGCGGTCTGAAAGCGTCATACCTGTAGATCATTAACCGCGCCAGCTGGGTCATGACGAAAATGTTGTATATAGAGCAATGCTGCTGTCGTTGGGAGTCGAACTGGGATGGGACTGAAGGATCGAAGGACAAGTGCTGGTCGCGATATTGGAGCTGGCCAGGCAAGGCAAGGCTGAAGCAGCGCACTGCATTGGCCACGATTTCCAACTTTTGGCGAGCTTCTTTGATCACTTCGTGTGTTATTGGAGGACATGGCCCTCCGCTGTCCGCACGAGCCACTCCTCGCGGGTTGGAGATGATTTGGGCCCCCTTCATAAGGGAATTGATAACGAGAAACCACGCCTTTGGTGACTGATTGTTGCTGTCCTGCAGCGCCTTCCAGCGTTGGTTTTCATCAATCTCCATAAAGCAGCTGGGAGCAGGGCGACCCTGAAACCAATCTGCGTTGTCGACCGGCAGTAGAATCTCCATCTGCGTCCAGTCGATCGCCGTTGGCGTCCGGCGAATTGTGCTGGCAAAGACGTCCATTTCCCAGATGGCCCAGAAGGCACGCCGCTTTTCTTCATCAGCCTGCCACTGGAACGGATCCTCTACTTTTACGGTTGTTTTAGAATCGAGGAGGTGCAGATTGATTTCGTACGCAAGTCGAACGCAGAGGCCCAGAGACCTCCATGCCTTGCCATGGACCCCTCGCGTCAATTGACAATGCGTTGCAATAATCAGGGCCTGGATGACGCAGAGCGGTGGCATCTCATCGTCACATTCTGCGAGTGCCTTGTTAATATGGCTGAAAGCAAGATCTACAAAATAGGACGGTTGTCGATTCCCTGGGCCCAGGAGCCGGAGCTCATCGCCGGCTGGGTCGTTGGCTTCCAGGAGCAGAAACCGTGATGCGTATGCAGCGATGGCGGCGAGGAGCGCGCTGATCTGGGACAGTGAAGGGATCTGAAGGAGTTTGTCGGGGAATGAGGGTTCGTGGAAGAGGCTGATGGCGACCATGTTGTCCAAATACACTCTGATCCTACACACTCAGTCAGCTTGTTCGCTGCCTTTGCACAATTTGGAAGGTAGGGATGTACATTTGATTCATCAGAGTCTGTGACACTCCTAGCTCCTTGCAAGCCTGGCGACAGAGACTGGCCTGTCCGCCCTCCTTGGAGCTCACGCTCTGGGCCTGATCGCCCCCGGGAGGCGAGGATTCATGAGACGGATGCAGGATGAAGGATAGATCATGCATGTTCAGGTGTTGGTTCCGTGGCTGCTCGGCTGCATCGGCCTCGGCGGCTGCATCGGTGTTGTTGGTGGCCTTGGACGGTGCCTTGTCCGTCTCCAGCACATCATCGAGGGTGCGGAAGTCGCCGTCATATGCATTCATACCGGGGTTGCTTGGTGAGCTGCTAGGGTAACCCGCCGGCTCATTCTGGCCTGTTTTCTTGATTTGACGACCTTTTCTCTGCCGTTGAAAGGACCCTGGCCGTGTTAGTCGACGTCCGAGTGATTGCGACCACACCCTTACCAATCTTAGGGCCCGGCTTCATCGGATGCAGGGGATAGTTGCAGGTCTGCCCGGTCTGTCCACAGGCCATGCACCGGGGGAGATCTCGATCGCTGACAAGATGTGAGTTGGACTGCTTGAGTTGATCATGCCACCACGTACCATTTGACCTTCCTCCTGTTCGCGGAGTCGCATTAGCAAACTTGCCACTCTAGTGCAAACGGTGGCTTACTTTCGGCATGAATGACAGGCTAAGTCGGACTTTGGCATCCTGGCAAGAGGCTCTGTAGGCTGCGACCACATTGAACTGCTGTTGTCGGTCGGGTGTTGAAGAGGTGAAAGCAAGACAAAGCAACAATACCCCACGGGGAACGGAATGCGGAGGCCCAAAGTGACAGCATCCGTGATCCGCGGGAGACGCGGGGGAATTTCGCGTCGATTTCGGGGCGATGGTGTCTCTGCCAATCAGATGCAAAGGATTACGCCCTAAGCTTTGGATAGAGTGCAGTGACTCTCAAGATTGGCCCAAGGATGCAGCCTGTGATTGGTTCATTCTCTAGCGCGGATTACACTTCAATAATTCGCCAATCGTAGAGACATGATTGGCTGAAAGCGCCACTAGTATCACTGCCTAGACTTTTACTGGGATTGCAAAATTGGACTGAGCAAAGACATCCATTAAGCTTGATCTTCTTTTCTAACAAACTGTAATCTGGGTGAGGGGACTGCAGACTCAAATATCAAGACTGGCGATATAACAGGATTAGGTAACGACAGTATCGCTGGGGAGTAACAGATTCAACAAATAAAGCGTAGCAAAATCAAACAACCGCCTCCTTCTGCTCGTAGCGTCAATCGAATTACTGTAGCTTCTCGTAAATCGTAGTGTTAGTAGTGTTCCGGTATCGAAAAGTGTTAAATCATCTGACTTCATTCTTGCGTTGACCTAAACACCACCACGGCTCACGTTCTCAATATGAGCACTTTCCAGGATGTCGGTCTTGGTTTCCTTCTTGTGATAGACTTGACGTGAAACATGCTCCGTGAGATAGTGGTCAAAGTCTCGGAGTGCAGCAGCTGCCAGACAGGAGACCACACCGAGCGCGACGGCCGTATAGTACACATACGCGTATGATTTCCCGTATGCGGTCGCCACAGTCTCGTTGACCACCTTCAAAATCGAGGGGGTCATCCCCGGAATCTTCAGCAGTAGTGACTGGTCGGCTGCAGCTGCTGCTTGGAGCACCTGGGCGATTGAAGAGGTGGGCAGGCCAGCTTCGGTGAGTGCAGGGACCACAATCTCATTCATCTTGCCAGGGATCTTGTTGGTGTAGATGGCGATAAAGACCGATGTGAAAATCGACGAGAGGATGGTTCTCATAGAGGAAACCACGGCTAATGGATGTTAGTAACTGTCTCTCTCTGGGAAAAGAGTTCCTTACCAAAGCCGACGCCGAGATCCCGGTCTGACACAATATATTGGACCATGAGCATGGTGAAAATCTCGCCCCATCCCATTGGGAACACGGCCAGGAATGCAAATGCAATGGCCGCGCCCTTGTTGGCGTAATTGATGGTGGACATTGCTCCGAGAAAGGCCGTCATCCACATGCATCCAACCAGTAGCTGCCACCGCAGACGCTTCACAGTGTGGTACAGAGGGCCAATCAAAATGATACCGGCCCACGAAGCAAAGTTGACGACTGAGGACATCCAGGCAGTCTGTTCCCAGCCGGTTGAGGTGCTTCCAAAGATATATGTGACCTGCGATGGCCAAACAACAAAGGCGGCCATGTTCAGACATCCAGCCACTCCAGAGATGATCACAACGCAGGTAAAGCCACGAACATCCCTGAAAAGCCGCATGGGGATAATGGGGCTCTTCACCTTGCCGAAAACCTCGTAGAGAACGAATGCAATCAAGGCCACTGCTCCGGCAACCAACAGACCGATCACATGGCCAGAATCCCATGCGTACCCCTGTCCACCCCAGGAAATACCAAGAAGGAAGAGAACGAGGCCAGCGGCAAGCAGGAACATTCCAATGTAGTCAAGCTCGGCGACCTGTGTGCGGAGTTTGTAGTTTTTCCCGTGGAGTTGAGTGAACGACGGGGGGTGATAGAAGAAGTACCAAAGAACCGTTCCGCAGACTTGTAAAGGATTTAGTAAAGCACCTTGAAAGATTAGGATACTACTTACCCATGAGGATGATATAGATGTAGAAAATCCATCTCCAGTCGGCTGTATTGGCCAGGCGAATGCCCAAGTACGGACCGAATCCAGTGGCGACAATGTTGGGGACCACCACGAGAAGTGTACCCAAATACTTCAGCTTGTTCGTCAGGAGCTCACCAGTCAAGAGTGGGTAGGATGCAGGCACTCCCGATGCCAGACCCAAGATGACATTTGCGGCAATGAGCTGGTTGATGCTTTGCGCAGTGCAGGCGATAATGCCGCCCACGATTCCGAGGCAGTTGGCTGCGAGGGCAAAGTTGCGGCGGCCAAACATGTCCGAGTTGCGTCCGAAGAAGAGGATACCGATGGGCTGGCCGATGTTCCAAACGATTGAGAAGAGGTAGATGTTGTCGCTGGGGCCAATGTCCGCGTTGATCTGGACAATGCATCCTGCTGCAGCCTCAAATGCAAAGTAGGTGGCTGCTAAGCTGAAGGCAATGCCGGCAAACGTGCCAATGAAGCGCGGACTGACATAGTATCCCTGGGGCAGGGTGTCCCTGTCAGCCGCCAGGGCCGCAGATCGAAGGTCGTCAGCATTCTTTTCGCCAACTTGGCCCTCTTGATAGGGGGATGCTTCAACGGGGGAGATTTCCCCGTTGTCGGACGTGTAGGTCATGCTGGACGACTAGGGAACTTGGATAGATGGAGAATGGCAACGAAAAGAAACCTGGTGAAACAACCCCTTGTTTATAAGTTTCTGTATCGGGCGATCAGCATATCTGGACCGGACCCTTAAGCTTCTTCAGTTTACCCCGTGGGGAAGGGATGAACCAGTGGTTCGTGCTATCAAGACCTCCCGAGCACATCACAGACTCCTCTTGGTAGACGGCAGCTGGCATTCATTCCGAAGTCAACCCGCACGAAGTTGATCCGCGACTCGGTTCTATTTATCTTCGCTCTCTTTCCCCCGCAGATGTAAAACCTTATCTCTGGACGTTGGCTCAGGATCGTCTTCTGGTAGACACGTTGAACCACAAACCAACCCCCACCTTCGATTGCGGAGTTTTGTGGCATATCATTGACAACTCACGCAGACACTCATCCCTCAATTGCAAGCTCGTTTATTTTCATTATTCTCTACCATGCGCGCATACAAGTTAGTCAACTGGGCTCAAGCCGGCCAGTATGTCGATGTCCCCAAGCCCACACCAGGACCTCTAGACGTGCTGGTCCGTGTCAAGGCGGTTGGCCTGTGCCACTCGGACCTCGACATGATGGAAAGTCTCCCAGGATCGGATCCATATGCGTCTGTCCTCGAAGCAAACTACATTCTTGGCCATGAAACTGCTGGGGTAGTGGAGGAGCGAGGCTCCGCTGTGACCGATCTCGAGATCGGCGAAGGCGTCGTGGTTCATCATATGCGCCATTGCGGCTTCTGTGAATTCTGCGAGGCCGGCATCGAGCAGCATTGCGAATACTACAAACGCGGCGATATCGGCATGACGAGAGGCTGTGGTTTCGACGGCGGCCTGGCCGAGTTTCTCGTGGTTCCTCGAACCGAATTGATTTCAATTGGAAAGGGAGATCCGGTCTTGTATGCGCCACTCACAGACGCGGGCGTCACTGCCTATGCCGGCCTCAAAGGCTTCCTTTCCCAGCTCCGCCCTGGGAATTCCGCTGCCGTTATTGGTATTGGAGGTCTTGGAGCGTACGCTGTGCAGTTTCTCAAAATTCTCACCGCCGCTAAAGTCATCGCCGTCGACAATGTCGAGGCCAGGCTGAAGATGGCAAGCGATCTCGGTGCAGATGCTGGAGTTCTTTCCGATGCCAACGCAGAGACGTCTATTCGAGCTGTCACTGGGGGCAAAGGGGTTGACGCGATCATCGACCTGGTTGGCAGTGACCAAACACTCCAGCTCGCCGCCAGGGTGATTCGTCCGCAGGGCTTCATCTCGGTGGTCGGAATGCAGGGCGGCAGCGTCAGACTGGGATGGAACCGCATGGCAACGAGCTCCAAGTTTGCCCTGTCGTTGGGAAGTACACGCAATGATCTCCGGGAGGTCTGTCAACTTGCTACCGACGGGAAGTTGCAGATTGATATTGAAAGGTTTGGATTTGATGAAATCCCTCTTGCTTATGAGAAGCTCAAGAAGGGCCAGCTGAAAGGCCGTGCTGTGATTGTCATGCCATAGTTCTTGTTATTATCCTAGATAGACTCTAACCAGTCTACTATATTTGCCATAATTTGATTTCTGAAAAAACCGTAACTCGACGGAATGTCATTCATCCCAAAGATAATTCTGTACCTTCGAGTGAGTTGAGATTCCAGATAGTGCTGCGCTTTTCTATTTCGATACCTTAAGTTCGATGCATACGATTCAATGGAGGTAATGGTCTTATCTGTTGGATTCTTTGAGAGCTGGAATCACCACCCTTGGTTGTAAGACACCCGTAGTAGGGCTTCATTGGTCTGAATTATGTACAGAGTATTGCAAAATCAACCACCAAACACACCCTCGGTATCTTCATTCTGAGCCCAGACCTTGTGCAGTTGCATGCGGGCAATTCGCCAGCCCTCGGGAGTTCGCTTGAACTGGAACCGATAGTGCCCTCCAAACGCATGGTACTCGTGCGGCTTACTCGTGTCCATCGTGGCGGCAAACCACAAGTAGCATCTGGCGCTGGCACTGTCGCCGTCCACGGTAAACTGCACGTTGGTCATCGAGTGCTGCAGTCCCTGGAAGCGATCTTCGGCGCCTCCGGCCGCAGCAGTGATTTTCTCGCGGCCCACGATGTCGCCCCATTTCTCAAAGCCAAGGACACCGTCGGGGACGAAGCAATTGGCAAACTCCTCCCATTGATGGTCGTCGGCTGTGTTGCAGTAACGGTTCAAGAGTGCGTTGAGTGCATCTTTATCCTCGAGAAGCTGGAGGCGCTTCTGTAGAGATTCGAGAGTCGCTTTGTCGGTCATTTTGTATGATGGTATAATTCGCAGGGAGGAATAGACAGCTGGTTGGATGTGAATGATCAGGGTATCTAGGTACCTTGTCCTGCCTTTTATTGCAGGTCTTATTCACTGATTCGATTCAAGGAAAGACTTCGGGCCAATTTCGCAGTCTGTGATTATACCCCGCATAGCCCTAGGTCAGGTCTCGGGGACGGGATTGTATGGCTGGGACCAGGACCGTAGACACGAAGTTCTTCCTATGCATGTAATGACTGCATAGTGCATGTGGTGCAGGATTCTAGCTATAATTCCGCTTAGGGTTACTCAGTAGTCCACTTAGTTAACTTGATTAACTTAGTTCAAGAGTCCGAGCCAAGCTCAACTGAAACTAACTTCTCTATTCGGATTATGTACACTTGTTATAGTTCAATTTCCGCTCGGCACAACGCCAAATGCTCCGATATCAGGCACATCAATCCCCGAGGCAAGCTTGACGCCATAGCGAACGTGGTCGATGGTGCTCGACGGAATATAGGCATCCTTTACGTCTCCGAAAACAGCCGACCAGTTGTCTATGAAGCCTTGTGCGGTGGTCTCATGCGAGTGACCGGGGAAGGTTGCCAGCGTCATCCGGGCAGCTCGGTTGGCGCCTGTTGCGAAACACTCTCCAGAGACTGGGCATTCGTCCGAACAGAGGGCCATCAGCATGGGAGCACACTTGTCCGCAGCGAAGTAGGTGCGAGTAATCATCTTGGAGCCGTCCGAGAGGTCACCCATGCGCGACGTACCCGAGGGCATGATCGCGTTGAGTTTAATGCCCTTGGTGATGGAAAAGCGTCCCAGATCGCGCGTGAGAGCAAAAGTGGCACCCTTGGACGCGGAGTAAGCACAGTCTCCGCCTGCTCCAAATCCGATAATTGCATCAGACGACACGTTGACGATTCGGCCGTATTTCTGCTTCTCCATGATGTTCCAAACAGCGCTAGTCATGTACTGAGAGCCGAGCACGGCGATTTCCATGACGCGCATGAATGCAGGCCCGTCGAGATCGGCATGCGAGCTGGGCTTACCAGAGATGCCAGCGTTGTTGACGAGGATGTCGACGCGCCCAAACTCGGCCACTGTTCTCTCGACGATCTTGATCGTGCTGGCCTTGTCCGAGACATCGTGGCCGTCTGCAATGGCGATGCCACCGGCCTTGGTGATCTCGTCGGCGACTGCTTGAGCCGTGGTCGAGGTCCCGGCTTCGCCTTCAAGTGTACCGCCGTAATCGTTGACGACGACTTTGGCACCATGAGACGCCAGAAGCAAGGCGTATTCGCGCCCGAGGCCACGACCGGACCCGGTGACAATGGCAACACGACCTTTGACAGACATATTTGCTTGTGATCTTGCTGAGGGTGACCAACTGATGGCTTGTAAGTGAAGCTACATGTTGAACCGCTGAGACGTAAATATATAAACGCAAACAGTGTCAAATGGGAACAAAGCTGTGGACACGATGCAAATCCTGCGAGAATTCGCCCGAAATTTGGCCTGCGGGGGTCAACTTCGGCGCTCGGATCGTTGAGGTTTCGCCCCGCAGACTTCCGGTTATGGTACTTTGAAGCTAAGGACTTAGGGTTCATTTGCATAAATCATTGGCTTTGTTGCTGACTGGCTCAGTCTGTCTATCTCTCTAACTCTTGTTACCCATCTTTCACCTATCGACAATGTCCCTCCAAGGTCGCGTCTACACAATTACCGGTGCCGCATCGGGCATTGGCCAGGCAGTTGCTGTTCGTCTCGCAGAATTGGGTGCTGCTGGTCTTGCGCTCAGCGATGTGAATTTGGCAGGTCTTGAAGATACCAAGCAGAAATGTAAGCCTATTGTTATGGAACTTAGGGTCAGCTTGGTTAACGGAGTGCAGGCAGCAAATATAACGCCAAAGTCATCCTCACCAAGGTCGATGCCAGCCAAAGCGATCAGATCGTAGACTGGGTTGAAGCAACAGTCCGCGAATTTGGACGTCTCGATGGTGCTGCTAATGTGGCGGGAATCGCTGGGGGCGATGGGGACACAACTTGCGCGACGATTGTAAGCGCCCTGCACACCAAATCGAAACAGAGACTAACTCGACAGAAAACGGAAGACTGGGATCGAATGCTGAATGTCAACCTCCGAGGAGTCATGTTCTGCATGCGCGCGCAGCTCCCCCACCTCAAAAAAGGCGGTGCCATTGTGAATGTTTCCAGCACTTCCGGGCTCCGGGGGCTGCCCCATAACGCCGCGTATGCCACTAGCAAATTCGGCGTCATCGGGCTGACCGAGTCCGCCGCGGGCGAGTTTGGTGAACACGGAATCCGAGTGAATGCTTTGCTACCGTAAGTCCCATTGTCCTAAGCCGAATCGTTCCTAACCCGTACAGGGGTCCCATCGACACCCCGATCTTCCGGGACGGTGAAGCCAAAGGTTTATTCAGTTCCGCGAGGACAAGCCAAGCCACATGTTTAAAGCGCATGGGTAAACCTGAAGAAGTAGCCAAGGTTTTGTGTTTCCTTCTATCTGACGATGCCGCTTATGTGAGTGGAGGTAAGTCTTTCCATTCTTGTTGGGACCATTGTAATGAGCTTACACATTCTAGCTCACTGGACGGTGGATGGCGGATATAGTGCATGCTGAGAGGAGAGCAGAAATATGGTTGAACCGTGTCCAGCATGAGGCTGATTAGAATAAGACAATCGAATCAACGGTGCTTTTCTGAATCCCGTATATGCAAGCGAATAGCATCCCTGTGTCCATTTGGATAGACATAGCCGCTCCCTGTCCCCTTATCTAACTTTGATTCTTTACCCTCTACATATCCTGGACTCCGTTGACCTGCTCCAAGGCTCGCTAATCATAGACGCTTCTGAGGTCTTGGAAAAGCTTAAAGTCAGCAATTTCAATCATCAACTTATTCGTCGCAGTAGTCACGCGGGGTCCCTAGATATCATCTCGGAGGGATTACCCTGGGAACAATTTACGATAACTTTAATTGCAAGAACGAGAAGGATCGGCAAGAATACAGTCAACATTGAGGGGTCAGGGAAATCCGTGGTCAGCCACCTGATGGTTCCTGCGCTTTACGCTTGTTCTCCAAGTCTCCAAGTCTCCATACTACCATAGCCTTGGTAGACCCACTTGGGGCCGTCAAGTGATCAGCGTCTCCAACGCGCCTGTCGGCCAGGGACTCCGCATCTCTGGAACGTAATCAAGCGCATCCCTGGAACGTGGAGAACTCGCGGACTGTGGTCGAGCGGGGTGGTTAGGGTCAGCATTCCCCCGAAGATAACGCGGCGGGCCATCGTTCAAGACCAGCTGCACAAGAGCAGCTTCGGTATATAAGCACCTGGCGATGTATATCCAGCCAGGAAGAGCTTATCAGGAAAACTTACCTCACGACATAGCATCACAAGGCATTAAGGCCAATACGCGGATCTGAAAATGCCCCTCGAAATCTCCGTTGCAGGCCAGGTTGGGCTGGTCACTGGTGCTGGTACACCGTATGGCATTGGACGGTCCCTAGTAATCCAGCTGGCCAAAGCTGGTGCTAAAGCCGTCTATGCTTGTGATCTAAACACATCTCACTTTGATGATCTCAAGGCGGCTGTGAAAGAAACTGGCAGTGACTGCATCGTTGAGGGCTGTCTTCTGGATGTTTCATCTGAGGAGCAGACGGTGGCCGTGTTGAAGAAGATCCTAAAGGCACATGGGCGGTTTGATTTCTATTTTGCCAACGCAGGCTTTGCCAATTACAGGTACGTTCTCTCCTCACTGGTTGACCTGATAGCTAATCATTGCAGGAACTTGAACGACATCACTCCCAATAACTGGCAGCGAGCAATCTCTGTCATGACCACTTCATGCTTCTATGCCATCAAGTATGCAAGTCAGGCGATGGTCGTCACCTCCAAAGAAAAGCCACAACCTAGCGGTAATATTATTCTGACCTCGTCGTGTGCTGCATTCCTGGGTGCATATGCCGATATCGCATACAGTACGCAAATCCAACCCTCTGATAGCAGTTGTCTAACGTTTACACAGCGGCCGCCAAGGGAGCAGTGAATTCTCTGGTAGAAAGTGGCTCTGTCCAGCTTTCCGCAAGCAACATTCGAGTTAATGGCCTAGCGCCAGGTTTCACTCGAACCAGTATTCTCACGAGCTCGCAGAATGCAGAGAAAGGGTCCGAGTACGGACTCAAGCAGACACAACACGAGATTCAGCATAACCACGAATGGTTCTTCCAACGTGCAGGGCTCAGGGAGAACCGCCAATACTACTATAACCGGCTACAGGAGGCCGAAGAGATGGCCTATCTGGGCGTCTTCCTCGCAAGTGATTTATCTGCAGCGATCAACGGACAGACGATTCTGGCCGACAGCGGATTTACAGCGGCGGCGACAAAGGAGGCCTGTACGGGTCCTGTTCCGCCGGTGAAGCCGCTCGAGCTGGACTGAGTGTTATGCTTTGGTTATTAGGAAGATTAGGGTTAGCTATCTTCGTTCAATATGAGTACAATAGAAGACATTTCTAAAGCAAGAATCTTCACGCACTATTTCTGGACACCAAAATATATATTATCAATCCGTAATATTATGTCGGCCTGCCGAAACATTCGGGGGTAGCTGAACGTTCTGTTTGAACGGATGTCTTACTACGGGAGATGGACGACCAGAAATAAACGGAGATTCTACAGGGTAGAGTTGAGCAAGGTATTAAATAGTCAATATTCTTGTAGATATCCTGTTCCTAATGGCAAGTAACTTCAGAAGAGTTCTCCGGATATCTTAGCACCCGACATACCAGAATATATATTTGACAGGCCCGATTATTAGAAAAAACCACCGATGCAATACAGCATTTAATTTTTTTTAGACATAATAAATACAATCAAAAAGCGAATCAAACAATTCCAAACTTTGTAGAACCAGCCTGAATGTTCAATGAGCGCCAGTCCGGGAATTTGATATCACATTTCGCAGACATTCTACTTTCTCATCTCATGGTGAAGAGCCCACCTTGAACTAGATTCTATATCATAGTAGCCCGTCGGCGATGCAAGGCTATTGAGAATATGACTTACGGGCTTAGCAGTACAGTTATGCATGGTAACGAATACTGTAAGCGTTTTCTTACACTCAGACACAATAATATGAGCCAGTAATATGATTTCCTATATAGCTATTCAACTACCAGCGGGTCAACATTGCAATATACCTCTGACCAAAGAACCAACCAGTCAAGCAGATCACGCCAAAAATGTTGGCGGTAGGTCCGGGCCTGCTACTGTCAGCCATGTTCTATTGCCAACGGAGGAATGACTTACCCCAGACATGCAGACCGTCGGGCGATGCCTTGGAGCGGTTTGTTGGATATGCTTCATCGACCAAATCACCGTCCACATAGTGCTCAAGGATAAAACGCGACGGGTCAAACCTGCCGAGTCAGCAATTGCTAGATGTTTATGCTCCTGACATACCAGTAATCGAAGATCTGGGAACCCATGACATGTCGCCCTACGCCCCAGCAGCTCTCATAGCCTTTGTGTCGAAGCCAATCGTGTCCCAACACTTGCGTGTCAAAGTCGTGAGTCTCGTACGATGAGTGATGTACGTGCGACACTGGTCCCTCGAAGAAGAAGAAGCAATGGTGATCGACCTTCTCCGAGCCGCGGTCGAGATGAAGGAACGTGGTAATGTCGCGTCCACTTTCATCGTGAACCAGCTAGTTTGGGTTAATATACGTTCTGTGGTCAGAGCTAGATACTGACATCGCTCGGCTTGAAGTTGAATCGGGTTGTATAGAACTCAAAGGCCTTTGCAAAATTGGTCACACACATGCCAAAGTGCCCTATTTTGTGGACGGGGGCAGGGCCTTTATTGATTAGTATCCTTTTCTCATCTCTTTGAATATCCTTCCTACTGACCTTTTTCAAATCTCTGGAACTTGTTTCCGGGTCGGTATTTCTCTGTGGGCTGTTCAGGTTAGGGACATGACCGCAAATCAAGAGAGATCAACTCACATAGTTGAATTTCAACTCGGGAAATGCCTTCACTTCATCAGATAGTCGCTGTCCGTAAGTCAAGTGGAATGGAAATCCATCAACTGGATCCTTGAAGGTCACGCAGCGGCCACCACCAGGCGCGTCGGTCATCTCAGTCACCTTACTAGCACCTGGCAGCGTTCGAGATGCATATTCCAGATCTTCCTCCGACTCCACGACAAAGGCAGCGCCTCCAAATTCATCCTCAGCGCCTTGTCGAGCACAATAAACGAACGGCTCTGGGCCCGTGCCGCGGTAGTATGTGTCGTTTCCCACCCGCTTCACCTCTTGGAACCCAAAATCGTTGAGGAACTGGTGCGCTTTCTCGATGTTCTTGTGAGTGTAGTAGACATGCGCGATGCGCACCAAGTTGATGCGCCGAGGCTGCGATTCCATGGCAGGACTCATTTCTGATAGAAGTCTGGACTTTGATTCTAACCTGTCGAATATTGTACGATATTGCCGTTTATCTCTTCATGCCTCACCCACCATTTTATTTCCGAGCAGCTCAGCGGCGTTGTGCATTGCCGGATTTACCGGTTCATGTGGTTGGTCTCGGTGCATCTTCGGACAGATTTGCGGCTTAGGGCTGCCTAGTGCCAACGTCATCCTACAGGCCATCCTGGTGAGGAGATGGCTGTTCATGAGTCTATTGGCCTGGCTAGCCATACTCCAACTTGTTCGGATTTACGGAGTACAGTGCGCATCTAATTTGGAGACACTTACATGACGGCGTTAGTAATTCCTCCGGAGTCGCACCGCATACCCAGTGTACTAATATAGCTTATATAGGCGCCAGAGTAAGCACTATCTACTCTACTCTATACCCCCTTCACCAAAATCGACACTAGCAAAGAAAATGGCCCCAAATTGGACACATCTCGTTCGCTTCATCGCCGAGGAGGACGGCCAAGTCCACCTCGGACAGGTGGATGCGACACAATTCCCTGACGTCGGTCTCGCCGTTTTGAACAAGAAGAAAATCACCGCAAAGGAGATCAAGGGCACTGCATTTGACGGTGTGGTGTCAGACAAGGTCCTAACTGTCGAAAAGGTAACAATCGATCCAATCTCATTAAGTCTATGCAATCGCTAATAATGGTGATTTCAACAGCTTCTTGCGCCCATCAGCATGGAAGAGGTTCCAATCATTCGCTGCATGGGCCTTAACTACCGCGACCACGCCCTTGAAGCCAATATGCCCATCCCCGACGTGCCTGTGCTCTTCGTCAAGCCCCGAACAGCCCTAAGCGGGCCTCATCCAGCAAAGATCAATATTCCAAAGATTGCGCAGGACGGAACAAGCGACTACGAGGCTGAATTGACCATTATTCTATCCAAGACCGGAAAGGATATTTCTGAAGAAGACGCGATGGACTATGTGCTTGGATACACGTCTAGTAACGACGTCAGTGCCAGAGCCCAGCAATTCAAGAACAGCCAGTGGTCATTTTCCAAAGGTACTTCATCTCATTACACTCCATGGCGTCAAACTGATATATTAGGCCTCGATTACTCCTGCCCCATCGGACCAGTCTTGGTCTCTCCATCTGCAATCGGCGATCCGCACCAGCTCACAATCAAAGCAATCCATAACGGAAACACGGTGCAAGATTCCAATACTCGGTTAGTATCCACTGCTTATTTATTTACTTCAGTTCTAACATCGCCTGCAATAGGGAGATGATTTTCAATATCCCTCAAACCATTGCGTTCCTTTCCCAGGGAACGACTCTGGAGAAAGGCACGCTCATCATGACTGGAACAGGCCCTGGTATTGGTGCTATGCGCAACCCCAAGGTGGTCCTCAATCATGGCGATGATATTCGTGTCGAGATCGAAAAGATCGGTACTTTGGTCAACACCGTCCATTATGAGTAACGAATCCATGTCTAGATTTGGTAGAGTTCCATAGAATGTTAATAGGATGTTCAATCATGTCTGTATTGTAACTATGCTTGAAGATTGTCCAATAGATAAAATTGGCTTCGTAGACTGCTGATACATACTTTTGCTATCGGTCTGAGGTTACAGATCAGTATCTCAGGGTCCTATCACGAGCGAATCGAGGACCTGCCTCGGCCGACTTTCCTGCTGCTACTGTTCAAGTACAACACTGCGGAGTAATAGTTGCCTCTAGTCATTCGCCACGGCTTTGGCATCCTACCTCTCGATAATGCTTCACAGACAGAAAGAATCCCGGGAAAGTGGAGCCGATGCGGGATTTGATGTTTTCGCGGGGGAGGGGAGATCAATGCAGATTGGGCCTATTACGATCAGAATCACGCTGGATCAGCCTCCATGTACGAGGAAAGTACGGGGGAGGCGGATCTCGGCCGCTTTGGGGATGTGGTAGCGTGGTGAAACAGCCCGAAGTTGCTGCGATGCATGACCAGACCACGTTGGATTATTGTACCGAAAGCAAGAATTGGCCTTTTCGTCTCCTAGTGGAGATGATCCTGCTGCATGATTTGATACTAAAAGATTCCGGCCTCCGAGGATCTGTTGTTCTAATGCATTGTTGAGGTTATATAATTGTTCTAACATATCTCGTCAGCAAGACAAAGTCCGATACTCAGGCAATCGAATTCTCAGATGACACCATTGTCCGATTAACCCTGACTTTGCACATGCGTACCTCCGTGATTGTCCATCAGACTGCATGAAGAGTATTCAACATGGCACACGTACACACATCACATTTCTTCGACAACGAGTCAACAGACCAACTTGGTCTCAAGGAGTACTTTGACCCAAAGGTATGTTCAGTGACTTGACTTAGCAGACTTTCTCTAAACAATTCAGTCTTTTGCTAGTACCGAACTGATTTTCACTGCTCTACTGGCCGTTTTGGCTCTGTCGACATTGCATCTCGGGAAGCTCAACATCTGGAAACCGAGCACAAACGACAATGGCACGGCCCAAACCCAATCCGATGGACAGAAGCGATGCATCGTGCAGGCGATGGAGGCGGAGGACAAGAATTGTGTCATATTCTTCGGGTCCCAGACGGGAAATGGACAGGACTTTGCAGAGAGGCTGGCCAAAGAGGCCCATTCACGGTTTGGCTTGAATGCCATTGCAGCCGACTTGCAGGACTACGACTATGAGACCCTCGTTAAATTTCCCGACGATAAGATTGCTCTATTCATCTTGTCGTCCTATGGCGAAGGAGAGCCCACTGACAATGCAGTGGGTTTCTTTGACTTCATCACATCCGACGAGCCCGCTTTCGCAGAGGACAAAGACTCCCCTCTTCAATCCATGAAATATGCGGCATTCGGGCTGGGAAACAGTACCTACGAGCATTTCAACGGTGTCGTTCGAAAAGTGGATGATTGTTTGCAACGACTTGGCGCAACTCCCATCACCGGCCGAGGAGAAGGCGATGATGGACAGGGAACCCAGGAAGATGACTTTTTAACCTGGAAAGAAGTCATGTGGGAGTCACTGAAGACGCATATGGGCTTGGAGGAACAATCAGGGAACTTTGAGCCCAGCTTTTGCATTGACGAGAAGCCAGCTACGGCAGAGTCGATATATCTGGGCGAGAGATGCAAAGACGAGCTCACTGGAAGCTCGACAGAACACGGCCCACAGAGTCCCTTTATTGCAAAGGTCTTGCACTCCAGGGAGCTTTTCAAGGATTCACAGCGGAACTGTCTCCATGTAGACATCGACCTCCGCGGCTCAGGGCTCGCCTACGAAACGGGCGATCATGTCGCAGTCTGGCCTTCCAATTCCGACGTCGAGGTCGATCGCTTTCTTCGTGTCTTTGGGCTAATCGACAAGCGACACAATACCGTTCATATAAGTGCTGTGGACTCTTCCACGCATGTCCATTTGCCATCACCGACTACCTACGACGCCGCCGTGAGATACTACATGGAGATCTGTGGTCCCATCTCGCGGCAATTCCTTGGGACGCTGGCCCTCTTTGCTCCTCATCGCCAGCAGAAGGAGACGTTGGAGCAACTCAGCAAAGACAGAGAGGCTTTTGGCGAGCGCATCAGCAGCAAGCTTCTCAATCTGGCCAAGTTCATCGAGACTATCCAACCAGACAACCCCGTCTGCCCTATTCCCTTTGAAGTCCTTGTCGAGGGCCTGCGACCTCTGCAACCGCGCTACTACTCCATCTCATCTTCTTCGTTGCTGCAGACAGACTCGGTCTCTCTGACTACGGTGGTCGATTCGGTCGAACTTGGTCAACATTGCTTCAAGGGAGTTGCATCAAACTACCTGATGGCTCTCAAGCGGATACAGAATCAAGAGCCTCAATCTGACAGTGATAGTGCCTACGCAGTGACTGGGCCTCGAAACAAGTACGAGATGAGCCTTCCAATCCACATCCGCCACTCGAGCTTCAAACTGCCTCGTGATCACAGTACACCCATTGTGATGATTGGTGCTGGAACAGGAGTTGCACCGTTCAGAGCGTTTGTGCAGGAGAGGGCTAAGCAGGCTGAGGCTGGTGTCGCAGTTGGAGACATGCTTTTGTTTTTCGGGTGTCGCCAGGAACAGGAAGACTTCATCTACCAAGATGAGTGGGAGGTACGACATTCCCTGAATATGAGAGGACATTGCTAATATCTCCAGAACTTCAAATCGATTCTCGGGAACAAATTCCAACTCTATACGGCGTTTTCGAGACCACCGAATGGGAAGAAATACTACGTTCAGCACCGACTAGCAGAGCACGAGGCTGAGTTGCAGTCCTTGCTACTCCAACAGAATGGACATCTTTATGTGTGCGGCTCTGCTCGAATGGCTCGGGATGTACAGAATACTCTTGGTGGACTCCTCAGCCAGCCGTTGTGCAATGGGGAAACGGCCATCCATCAAATGAAAAGCGCAGCAAAGTATCAGGTATGTTACACTCCAATACACTTGTTGGAAATGCACTAATATTATTATAGGAGGATGTGTGGTAGGAGCTGATCCTAGATACTTTCCATTGTCTGCCATGTTATAGAAGAATAATAGAATTATGTTACATCTGTCCACCGTTTCCCATGACTTTACTTCAGGACGCTTCTAGTTTGTAAATGGATTGTTGGCTTATTGATCGGCTTATTTACAACGGTAGAGGCATTTATCTTAATAAGACATAATATGTTATCGATTCTTCTGAATCGAAGGCTCAAGGTCAGCCTGACACATCTAAGGAAACTGAAAGTTTCAAGCGTTTGGCTTGAGATCCAAATGACCATTGAATGATTTCGAGTGATGTCTCTCCGTCTTGGCCACGATTGATTTGGTCCTGGCGAGCAGTGATTGGAATGTATCAGACGAATGAAGCTGCTCATAGTCCTGGGCAGTCTTGCAGCTAAACGGCAAAGAAATGTTAGAGGGACTTTCAATTTGAAACCGTTTGAACATACCGCAGCCACACCGTCAGCATCTTTTCATCTCGGCATTCCTTAAGGAGGCCGAAGCTCTGCACTGAACCTAGAGGACCATTCTTATGCTGACTTGCAAAATCCGTTAGAGCTTGGAGAAGCTGTCCTCGCTGGCTCGGATCCTTGACCCAGAAGTGGTAGACGGTGACATGGCTGGTGATCGAGTCACGGTCAGGATCGTCATCCCGCTTGAGCCAGCCTCCCGCCCAGTCGTAGTGATGAAGGTCGTAGTCTGGACTCGCAAGTCCTTGTTGGTGTCGCAGTAATTCGTCCGCATCAACCTTGGCCATCTCATCTTTGAAGATGTCCGTGGAAACATGACCGAGGAAGAATCCCACCGGATGGGTGTAGCCCTCCAGGCCCCAGAGGGTGTCTGGCTCCCCATCCAGGTCCTGTCCCCAGTAGTATGAGTCGCCCAGGGGCTCTGTGGCAGAGACACCGCAGAGAGCGACGAGACGATCTTTCCACTATGATTGTCAGAAAAGTCTAATTCTTTTTTTATGGACGTACCAAGGGCAAAGCACCGTCTCGCCCAACGACGCGAGCCACAACGAAGAATTTGGGGCAACTCATGGTGAATCGTATAACGGTCGATGAACACAGAATGTGGCCAGAGTATTTAATGCATGCCGTCAGTGACCGAGGCCAAGCTTGCCGGTTGCGGGGTTCGTGACTCCATCACGACTTGTGGAGAGAAAGCCGGGCCAACTTCGGTCTGATTACAGACCATCTCGGAATACAGTGACTGCACAATTCCGTATATCCGTTGTTAATCTGCATAGGGATGTACAGATCCGAACGTCATCACTTCCCTAGGCTAGTAGTAGTGGACTTTATTCAGGACGGACTACACTAGGCATGCGATTGTATATACAGTAGATAATGTTTCAAGACTGAATTGGTACACTATGAATTGGGTACACTATTTAACACGCTTTAGCTCAGTAATGTGCCAAGGCACAACAAATTCCTTGTAATAATCATACAAGGCATCGATGCAGCCCCGGAAGCCAGGCTTCTTTTCGAATTCCTCGTGGTGGGCCTGTGAAGTCAGTGGGTTGAAATAATAATGCACAGAGGTTGGTTCTCACATCAACGGTCTTCCAGTTAATCAGAAGTAGCTGGTCCTCGGGGTTTTCGATCAGAGGAGAGATGAAGTATCCGTCACACCCCGGCTCCTCGTCCAGGATTCCGGTAACCACCTTGTTGAACTGGGAATAGTAGCCTGCAGTGCCCCCCTCAACCACCTTGGTCAGGGCAACCTCCATTGCGGGAGAGGACAAGATCATGTTGAGGTGCTGGAGATCGCTCAACGGAGAGTGATCAATCAGAGCATGCGCAGTCCAGTCGACCTTGCGTCCGTTCAGCGCCGGCTGAATCACTTTGTGGAACTGTCCATAGTCTTCGCTAGTGAAGAAGGCGTGCGAGGCCTGCAGACTGTCCCACAGGCACAAGACCACCTGAGTGTATCGGTCCTCGAACTTTTTTCCTCTCCAGATGGACTTGAGACCGTTGGCCCTACATTATTTAGCAATGAACCCAAAGGATATCAAACGACAAACCTTTGGAGAATCTCAAAGGCCGGGGCCAAATCGTTGGCAATCTCCTCCGGCTTAGCAGGCCGGTGAGGGATGAGAATCAACTGCAGAGCTTGGTGAGGCGACATTGTGTGGTATCAGACATCATGAGACATAAGCTGTATAAAAGTGTTTGCATGTGGAATCAGTGCCCAGATCCATAACCGAAAACGCCCCGAAATTGGTCCTTTCCATCCCCGCATTCCAGGTGGAGGTGGATCGGTTCGCTTCCCATTGGTGAGATCTAGTGGCTATGATTCTATGCATTCGGAGTATCAGACTAGGTACATTCATCATTCCCCTTTCACTGTCGCGACTGAGCCAATCCCTCGGCAAGCCGATAGAGGCTTGGGTCGTGGAAATCATCATAGAGAGCATTGTCGTCTTCTGAGACCGGAATAATGATCCCTCCAGTACTTGAGACATCAAAGTCCGTTTTGGTAGCAGAGCTCGACGTAGAAGAGGTTTTGTCGCCTGGTTGACAGAGGCTCTGCGGTGCATCCTGAGCGGGTGCCTGCGTCTTGGAGTTGTAGATGGAGTCGAATATGTTATGCCGACCGTGCTCCAGCTCAACGATAAAATTGAACCAGGTATTGAGGTACTGTGGGGCGTGCGGTTTGGGGGTGGGCCGCTTGTCACAAGCCCCCGGCCGCGACTTGCGATATGCCGTGCAGTTCAAGCCGCGTAAACAACACTGACTGCAGGGGATCTGACGGTCACAGCGACCATGCCTAGCTCTGCACTGGCCGCAAGCCTGCGAAGGCCGGCCTTTCGATTGAGGAACAGACCCCATAGTGTCTTGCGTGGTTTCCGCGGGTGAGGGAGGATAGCCGCGCAATGCAGGTCAAGTATTGCATAGAGAGTATCTTTTAAGGATCACTCCCGCTCGGTGCAATTTCCCTGATCTTGCAGTTGAACCACTGCCCCGGCATAGCACAGCCATTAATGTCGGTCGAATGCAGGCATCTCGGACCAACTTCGGCCTGTTCCCCCCGCGAATCCCCAGTGAAGCTTCCAAGGAGAGCGGGTCGTATGATAGCGCGCATGGCTTTGCCTTGATGGAGCAGACTGGAGCTTTCCATATAATTCAGCAGAAATCGACGCGACAAAGACACAACAATGGCAAGGCACGGCTCCCTCCTGGCGACAGCACTGCTTCTCCCGACCTCTTGCTCAGCCAGATCCTCGATTCGTGGCTTGAGATCGGTGCAGATTCAAAGGTTCGCTTCAGCTTCTCCCAGAGCTTCTTACTTCACCCGAGCAACCAGACGCCCAGCGACGCACGCAAGACCGCCGCCTCACCTGAAGATGTTTCTCTCTAATGAAACCAATGGCACTGCTGCGAGTAGCCGGGAATACAGCAGCAGCGCGCATCATGATATTGAAACCGAATTCCTGATCGCAGGCGCAGGGCCTGCTGGCGCATCTCTCGCATGCTTCCTAACTTCATATGGTAACAACCCAAGCCATTTTTATAGGCACAGTCTGACGAATGTAACGACTAGGCTTGAAGGGAGTCATGATCAGCGCGGCCCCCGGAACGGCCAACACCCCCCGGGCTCATATCACAAACATGGCGGCGCAGGGTATGTTCTTCGCATGTAATGTAGCTAGGCTAACACTTGCCAGAATGTCTTCGGGATATTGGCCTGGACAAGGATCTGGAGAACCTCTCAGCCAAAGGAAATCACATGAGCCATACCAGATGGTGTCACAGTATGGCTGGCGAGGAATACGCTCGCATTCACTCTTGGGGAAATGACCCAAAGCGAAAGGTACCTATCCCTCAGTTTCTTTCTACATTTGTCATTGTCTAATTTCCAAAGGGAGACTATGAAGCTGCCAGTCCGTGTGCCCCCGTCGACCTCCCCCAAACACTCCTCGAACCAGTCCTCCTCCGCCATGCGACGGTGAATGGCTTCAAGGCTCGCTTCGACACAACCCTGCTGGACTTTGAACAGAACGCAGACGGGTACTACACAGTGAGCCTGCGGGATAATGTCGCCAAGCATGAATATCGCGTCCGGACCAAGTATCTCTTTGGAGCAGACGGGGCCCGCAGTCAGGTCGTCAAGACGCTCGATCTCCCCCTGTCGATTAAGCCAGGACAAGGCCTCGCGATCAACGTGCTGGTGAAAGCAGACTTGTCGCACCTCGTCAAGTATCGACAGGGAAATCTCCATTGGGTGATGCAGCCTGATCGCGAGCACCCTGAGTTTGGATGGCAGGGCATCGTACGCATGGTTCGGCCCTGGGACGAGTGGATGTTCATCCTGTTCCCGAACCGGGAGGCCGATATCCATATCCAACCTTCCAACGAGGAATACATGAGTCGTGTTCGCGATTTCATTGGAGACGACACTCCTGCCGAGATCCTCGATGTCTCCAAGTGGTTCATCAACGAGATTATCGCCGACAAGTACTCTGTCGGGAACGTGTATGTTTCTGTCCTTCTTCCTGGTTGCACATGCGGATGCTAACTCGACTATAGGATGTGCCTTGGAGACGCCGTTCACCGTCATCCCCCGATGAACGGTCTTGGATCAAATACTTGTATTCAAGATGCCTTCAACCTGGCGTGGAAGGTTGCCTACGTGCACCGCGGCCTGGCAGATCCATCGCTACTCGACAGTTACAGTACCGAGCGCCAGCCAGTTGGCAAAGCCATCATCACTCGTGCCAATCAAGCCTTCCGGGATCATTTCAACGTCTGGAACGCTCTAGGCACTCTTCCCAAGAGCCTGGAGGAACGCAAGGCTGTTTTGGAGGAACTTTCCAGCGACACCAAACAGGGAGAAGCTCGTCGCAAAGCCCTCCGTGAGGCCATCAGCACAACCTCCCACGAATTCCACGCCCTTGGAATCGAAATGGGCCAGCAATATTCCAGCAACGCCATCTATACTGCAGATGAGCCCAAGCCATTCACGCTATCTGGGGCCGCTGCGGAAGACCCGATCCTCTTCTACGAGCCGAGCACCTACCCAGGCTGTCGACTACCACACGTCTGGCTGAACACGGCCGTCCCAGGCCCTTGCAAATCCACTATTGATCTCGCCGGGCACGGGGCCTTCACCCTCCTGATTCGAGGACCCGGGGGTCAAGTATGGAAGGACGCTGCCGCACAGGTGTCGGAACAGCTGGGAATCCCCCTGAATGCGTACACGATTGGCTACCGCCAGGACTATGAAGATGTATATTTCGACTGGGACCGGTTGAGCGGAGTGCAGGAAGGTGGAGTTGTGCTGGTACGACCAGATCGGTTTGTCGCTTGGAGGGCACAGCGTGCTCTGCCCAGCGGCGGGGCCTGCGAGGACAAACTAGCGCAGGTGCTGAGATCCGTGCTAGGGCTGTCGGTTGCAAACGGCCATTAGTGTTTAATACCATGGAACATTGGATAGGGTGTCAGGTTTCTTGTTTCAGTCTGTTGCTACTGCTAGATATAAGTCCGATTTCTCAATAGAGCGCTTCCTTCGCCACAGCACCACTGTAGCACCAGGTATCGTATCCACAAGTAGTTATAAAAGATCAGGTTTGAAGTAATCAAACATATCTTAAGAATACTTATTCGAGAGAGTTGATGAGAGTTGATCATACATCCAAGATCCCGTGATATATATCATCACGTGGTGTGGCCTTCACCCGACCGGATCGAAGAGAGCATCTCTCAACTTCCTCTGTTCATCCAGAACTTGGTGCTCGTTGTCTTGTACACTCTGCACTCATGGAAGTTAACCATGATTACGTTCCCGAATGGGGCCATCTCCCCATCGAGCAGTATCTGATTGTAAGACCACCTTTTACCAGATGAACACATTCACTTAGTGACGACCCCGCCATAGAGATATTGGGACCACTCTTCACCGCAAAGCCCAGAGCAGCAGCGCAATACACTGATCCAGCAATTCCTGCAACTCGACAAGATCGAACCAGAATGGGACCCAACGCTGTTCACCGCTGACGTCTGGAAAACGCCTTCTCGCATCCCGACCCCAGACGAGATTGCAAATATCCTGCAGCCCTGGCGTTCTGATGAGCTGCGCCGCAAAGCGTGGCGCATCTGGGGATCCCATAATATACAGCCAGTTTTGCTGCGCACTCACTACGATCCCAAGGACGATAAAGCAGTGGAGGAATGGTACGATTTAGAGGACTATGAAATGGGATCATGGTGGTCCATTCTTGATAACAAGGATTTTTTCAACTTTGGCGCAGACTGGAAACGCATCTTCACCATTCTGCCAGAGGTTGCAGGCTACGTGGGAGGCTATGAGCGCTGGCCAGACATGGAATCCATAAAGGAAATTCAAACCCCATTCAAGCAAACCCTGGACGACGCTAAGCGGTGGAAGAAGGAGACATGGAGGCAGGATCTTAACGCATCGCTCATACAGGAGAACCCTGCTGCGTGTTTTCTGCTGCAGTTCATTTCAATTGGGTATATCCTGATTGCAGATGAAGAGGCCTTTCGGACCAATCACTCCCTCCTGGTTTATTTTGATGGGAACCAGAATGTGGTTGCGCAAGGCCGGGTGCCCATTGACGATGAAGAGATCAAACAGGTTTTGCTTGACTGGGACCAGAGAGAGCCGCCATATTCGGTTTTTGAGCGGGGAACCCTTGGGGAGAAGTATCTTGTGGATGGTGAGATGGGAAGCTGGCTGTATGACTTCACCAAGGAGGATTTGGAAGATGACCCGCCTGCGCCAGAAAAGGATGCATAGATGTCTTACTACATTAGAACCATCCCCTATTAGGCTGACAGTAGATACCCATCATTATAAATCATCGACCTTGACCAAACAGTCTATAACATATCGTGACTCACACTGTGGAGTTGCTAATTAGATAGCTAGGTACAGTGTACAAGTCTAAGGTTTACATCAACCACATCGCATTATTGAGAAGATACAACTAGATCTTGAAGTCATTCATTCAGTACATCTTTACCTCTCATAGGCCTTCTATGTAAGGACCTGGTCATTGAGGGCTAACACCAACCGCCATTGACCAACAGGTACTGCATGGTCACAAAGGTGGATTTTTCACTCAGGAAGAAGATGATAGGCTCCGCCTGCTCCTCCGGAGTGCAAAAGCGTCGCAGGGGCGCAGTGTCTCGCTGCATTTCCAAAAGCGGCTTCAACTCTGGCGCCTGCCCTTCCTTCATGACCAGTTTCGCAGGTTCGGTCTGGGTGGCGCCTGGGCATACGCAGTTGAATCTCACTCCGTAAGGACCAAAGCTCTTTGCGAATGACCGCGTAAGGCCTACAACAGCGTGCTTGGCCGCCGAATAATGAGGCACCTCCGCAAAACCCACGGTTCCTGCACTGGAGCCTATCATAACAACAGACGCTATCTGGTTGTCGAGGTTGTTCAGCTCCCCACCATGGGCGAGTTCCTTGTCGGTCTTGATGTGACGCAGAAACTCTGTGGTAAGGTACCAAGCGCCCTTTACATTGATGTCCAGTGTCTTGTGGAAGATCTCGTCGCTGGGTTTTGCTTGCTAGCCACTCGGGCATTTTGGACGCGAGCTAGGAAACCAATTCGATTGATGGCAGTGCAGTCCCATCACATGGACCCCGTCTTAAAAGACGTAGAAGCTTCGGCTGTTCAGTCAATTACCCACGTTCTAGCACTCCCCCGTTGCCGTATTTGTTTTGCCGACTGTTTGCCGAACTATGTTTGCCGGGCTGCTGCATAGTTTACCAAATTGGTCTTGTTGACTGCTTTACTGTTGTCCCAGGTACAGTCCAGGCTATCTATAACGGCCGGTCTCCAGCTGTAGATTTCTAATGCTATATTCCAGTTTGCAAGATTCTGATCCCGACGGAATTGGACCTTCACACTTTTTCAACAGCAATGACCATGGAGGCCGGTGATCACAAGCCTGCAGGCAGTACTTGTAGCCACATAGAACATCTCACTACCGCTGCCCCCAGCCACGAAACAGACTTCCATGATGGTTCTGAATTTGATGGCGACCGAGAAGTAGCAGAGGAGGCCATTGGTGGTGCCTCGACTGCAGACCTTCCGACGGGTTACTACCGCTCGTTTGCCTTTCTTGGGACGCTGTTTGGCATCTGGATGGGTGAAATTGGCCTGCTCCTGACCTCGTCCATGCCATTCAATGTCCTGACCCAGATCAACGACGATCTCGGGCCAGATGCCAACTATGTCTGGGTCTCCATTGTGGTAAGTCAGGCACCCTGTCAGGGCCTGGTTCCTTCTGGCTGATAGCCGTAATCACCAGTTCAGTGTCGCTCAGTCTTTTAATTTCGTCCTTGTCGGTCGGCTGGGTGGCTTGTTCGGAAGACGATGGTTTTGCATGGGATCTCTTGGGATTGGGTTTATTGGCTCCAGTACTCACTTTGCACAAGCTACTCTCGACCATTGCTGACCGGTCCCCTAGTGATCGCAGCGTTTGCCCCGGATATTCCTGCCCTCATTGTAGGTAGCGCCCTCCTGGGCATTGCAGCGGCGCCGCAACAGAGCTTCCCCATGATACTGTCCGAGTTGGTCCCGAATAAGTATCGTGGAGCGGTAGTCGGTGGTATCTTCCTGTCCGCAACACCTCTTGTTTGTTTCGGACCAGTGCTTGTAAGGCTGATGATGATCCATACTGCTGGCGGGTGGAGATGGACGTACCGGTTAGGTGCCCTGTTTGATGGTCTTTCAACCATCTCCTTATTTCTTGCTTACCATCCGCCAACCTTCAAGACGCTTCATGCCAGACGCGAGAACTACATCTCTCCCTGGGCGATGGTCGATTGGTTGGGGACGGTTTTGTTCGTTGCCGGACAGGTTCTATTCCTCCTCGGCCTTTCGTGGGGAGGCAGCGTCTACCCATGGAAGTCCGGCCAGGTCCTTGGTTTCGTCATTGGTGGCGGCCTGATCTGGGTTGCCTTTGTGCTTTGGGAAATCCATGGGGCTCGTATCTACCCGTTGATTCCGATGAAGCTGTTCAAGAACCGTGCCCTGATGGGCGTGGTTCTAACCGCTGGTATCGCGACCATGTCATTCTTTGCACTGTTAGTACTTTGGCCTATTCAGCTTCAGGCATTATACACACAACGATTATGGGAGTTGGATGGAAAAGCTGTGTCAGTGAGTGTCCCCTCTCAACCCACACGCTTGTCCCGAACCCGTTCTGACCGGCACGATCGTTGAGATCAATCTGGCACTGTCATTGGTACTATACTATCTGCAGTGCTCATTCAACCACTCGGGAGGCACAAATTGCAGCTAGTCTTTGGAGTTGTGGTTCTCTGCGCATTCTGCGTCGCAATGGCCGCGGCCAACACTTCAACTGAAGCCATGGCTCTTGCATTCATCACAATCGTCGGCACTTGCATTGGCTGGATCGAAAATGCCGCCCAGACACTGGCCCCGTTCTGTTTGAAACATGAAGACCTGGGTATCGCACTCGGGCTCGTGGGAACGTCGAGGGCCACCCTTTCCGCCATTGCGCAAGTCGTATACGTCTCCACCTTGAACAACAAACTATCTGCTGCCGTGCCGCAGTATGTGCTGCCTGCTGCCATTGAGGCCGGTCTACCCAGCTCTTCTGGCACCGCCTTACTGGACGGATTAGCAACTGTCAACCTGACAGATGTACCCGGCATTACTCCTGCAATCGCTGCTGCAGCGGCCGCGGCCAACAAGCACGCCTACACTTACAGTTTCAAGTATGTTTACTTGGCATCAATTGCCTTTGGCTGTGTGGGGGTCCTCTTCTCTCTCATGGCGCCTGATTCCGAGAAGAGTTTCAATTCGACGGTTTCTAGGAAACTTCAGAGAACAGGTGTTCAGAAGGAATCGTCTGTCAAAGAACACTGATAGCGAGATGTGACTTTACTACTTACTGCAGGCCATTTTTATTTCTGCTTTGTGCTTTGTGCTTTGTTTTCATTCGGCATTTTCTACTCAAAACAAGTTAGAAGTAGCTTTATATGCCTGGCATAGCTGTCCCTCTGCAATGGAACTGTAGCAAGCGCTCATAAGGGCCTCTTCCAGCACCAAATCTAAGATTTCCTCCCGAGTCAGGACATCTCGCAACGGCTGGCGAGAGAGTAAACGGAGCCACTTTGCCTAGTAGAAGCAATACCAAACCAGGTACAGGGCCATGATCAGGTGCGAACAGATAGATTTACTCTTGATTGCGAATAAGCCCTGCCTTCATTACGTAGGACAGTTTCATATGCTACATGCCTTGCATACATATTTCCTTCTCTTTTACCAGCAGGTTGCGAAGGTATATAGCCGGCCCTTGCGAATGTGTAAATCCCGTTGAGGATCTACGGACACACTGAGACAAGGACCCCGAATATTCTGGCAGCGGTAATTCAATACCCGAGTGGAACGGGCTATCATACGCGCCCAATAGAAGAGCATTGCATAGGGTCAGGAATCAGTAGCCAGGCAGCGGCTAAACCAGCCGAGCTATTGCGACGCTTATCCGGCCGGCTACTGCAAGCTGAAGCGAATACATATATCAAGGTCCACTATATGGCTAGCTGCGGGCCTTGCAGCACCTTTTGGGCATCCATCAAGGTTCACGATAGCCTCGCAAGGCCACTGGATTCTGGAGATACCATATTGTACGCGGATCGAGGCAGACCAGGAAGAACCATGTCTGTTGGCACAACAAGTTGAATGCTGATGAATCTGAATGTTCCAATCCCTATGCAACCCTCCAGGTTCATGTATAATCTTACAGAAGGGCTCTTACACACTGGCAGTATAACTGACTGGTTATACCCTGCCATGCCCGAACAGATTCAGGTTGAGCTCCCCATTCTGCATATGTCTTCAAACCAGGCCACTAACTGCGCTTCATGATTGCTGGTGCCAACTACCCCCGCTTCAGTCGGAATCTGCATACTCGAGCTGTCCCTAAACTCGCTACCATGTCCTAGGCCTTGATTGGAGAACATCAAGTTCATCACGGACCATCTCGGGTCATATTTAGCCTGGTTATACACATGCACTCCGGGGTCGCCTGTAGATCAACGGAGAAAACGGCCGGTCAGTTTGCTGAGCGTGGTGGGATTGGCGCATTTACTGGTGGCCCCGGAACAGTTGGCAGTCATTGCGAAGAGCAAAAGAACAGGTAATATACTTCCTGAGTATTCAGAGCTGATGCAGAAGTATATAAGGAATGAGTGGATGGCTGACCAGCATTAATCTGACTGGACGCCGATCATAATGCATAGATTATGCACGAGTAGTGGGTCAGTGGCCATGAACCAATTCCGAGCATTCTGTCCAGCAGCAATGATTTGTCCAGTCAGATAAAATGTTGAAATCTTCGAGAGTTCCTACAATAATACGTTCATGTCTGTTCAAGATTGAATGTTATCTACGAGTCATGGACACATACCGGAACTAGCAGAAGAACCTCGCCTTGTTGTACCAAGATATATTATTAGACAACTTTCAGATATTATAAAAGTTTCGAAATCGTCGCAAATAGTTACACCAGTTTTATAATTCTGGTCAAATTGCGACCTATTTGGTACCGTTTAGAAGAATCTTTCTTTTCAAGCCCATGCCGTGAAGGCACCCTTCAAGGTACCGAGCTGCTTCTTGGAGCATACTATAGCCTCCAACACAAGCCCCAGCCTCCAGATGTTGCGCAAGCCCACTGATCGTGCTGAAGGACTGCTTTGGTCCAGATCCCCTGCCCAGCAAGCTCGTTGGACAGTTGAATATGGCACTCGAGTGGGCGGCCGATTCTCGGTGTTGAATTAGGGCTTGCCGAGTTTTGAATGTCCTCGAGCACTCCGTACAGGGTATCCTTCCGGCCTTCACAGTCTCAAAGTCCTGCACTTCGGGTAGTCTGATCTGCACCAAGCAAAGTGAGCTAGCAGATGCCGTGCTGCTCGGGGTATAGATGATCTGAGACTGAGCACTAGAACCCGAGGACACACTGAGCGTATCGTCCCAGTCGATTTGATGCTGAGCCTGGCCGGTGATGATACGGTCGGTATCGTGTGCGTAGAGTATTTCATTGAGCTTTCCTCTCGTCATGCCAGAACGACAACTGCCACTTTCAAGATGATGCAATAGACTGGAAGGGCTTTTGAATCTCTGCTGGCATCTCGAGTCGATGCACTCCAGATTGCTAAGCGGGCGATGGACCAGTGATTTTTTGTGTTGGCTCAGTGCGTCTTCGCTGGTAAACTCCCTTTCACATTGATCACACAGTACCCGTTTTTTGGTTACTGGCTTAGGCTTATGGACCTTGTCCCGAAGATGCTGCTGCAGTGCCTGTTCATTGACAAAGTCTCGATCGCAGTCACAGCAGTGGAACTCGCCAATGTGTCCTGGCGCCGTCTCATGCTGTCGAAGGGCACTGGGTGTATCGAAATGGATATCGCAGGCTGGACAATAGCAATGACCATTTGACTTTTGATGACGATTGAGAATGTGGCGGTTGCGATAAGCCTGATCGCATCCATTGCATCGGAAGCTATGGAGTGCACGATTATGGTCCTCTAAAGCCGCAGGAGAGACGAGTTTCCGATCGCAGTGGGGACACTGGCAGCCATGCAGAGCCAGCTGGTGTTGCCTAAGGGAGGGACGGTCTACGAATGAACGACCGCAATCGCACTCCATGATGACAGGGTAAAGTAATAATAAGGTGCTTACCTTGAATCACGGGTGTAAGCCTGATATATGTGTCTGATGCCGGGGTTGCATACATTCCAGGTAGCCTCCGGTCGTACGAGGTATCCTAAAATGAAGACATGCATGCAGACCGCGGAAAAGCAAGCCGAGGGCCTATATGGGTGGCAGGTGCATTCTGTACTACACCAGTCCTAATGCTATTCGCTGATAGATCTTTAATAGGCAGAACGGCTGCTTGCGGACATGGTGTTCTGCGAGGGCTATACAGGGTAAAGCATCAGCTGGTAGTATATTAGCAGACTATTCACTATATTAAAAGTGTAATATATACATTCAAGTACTCTAGTCATCAGTTATCCGCATCAAGGCAACTCATGACGGGTGTCACCATGCAGCTCTGCATGGGTGGCTGAAGGGTGCTCCGTGGTCCCAATCTCACTGAGTTCGTTTCTCTGAACGAAAGGAAGGTCAGGCTGCTTCTTGTCCTCAACCGGACCAAATGCTTCTGCAGTCGACTGCTGCCGCTTTTCGCTTCTCTTGCGATGGACAAACCAAAACAGACCTGCGATCAGAGCCAGCCCAGCAACGCCACCAACAACACCACCGGCAATCGCCCCCTTGTTGGTGCTCCCTGATGAGTCCTGGTCTGAGCTTGGATTGGAGTTGTCGGATGAAGGTGAATCAGACGAAGTACTGCTGCCCACGCGTTTCATTATCAATGATGCGGGAGTATCATTCACAAAACCGTGAGCAGGCACAGTCGCCGTCGCCCCACCATTTGAACTATTCAGTCAGTCGAGCCCTTGTGTTTAGACGTGAAACTCACTCTCCCCCAATAGCCCGAGTGGTGACCGGCGGGACTTGATAAGTAGACTCGGTGTCCAGACTATTTTTCCACTCATACGTCGATAGATCCAGCACACGGACCGGGTTGTAGACAGCGCTGCATGTGCTATTGTAAATGGCCTTTGACTTCTCACGGACCTGACTGCCGAGGAGAACCATCTGAGACCCCCGATATGTATGGCAGGCACCACATAGCGCATCACGGCCGATCTTCCTCGAGTCCGTCGGAACCTCGGAGTTGGTGCTGTCAGAGACATCGGTGGCGTCGATCCATTGGAACGCTGGGATGCTGAGGATATAGACGCTCTCGTAGGACCGCCCATCTTCACGACTCCATCCGCCGTACGTGGTGATATGGAACGCTGACCCGTCGGGCGACTGAGTCGCTGCAGTGCAGAAAGAAAGCCGATTCTCAGGGACACTGCCAGATGCCTTTTGGAGCCACCAGGTATGTGACTCGATGTCGTACACGTAGACGTTCAGCCAGTCCGCTTCGACGGTCTCGCCCTTTTTCCCCGCGAGTATTTCAGAGACCTATACAAGGTTAGCAATGTGACTATTGTAGTATTGGAATGATAACGTACGTTTCTCCCACCAAAGCTGACGAGCATGCCCTGGTTGCCTGCGGGAATATAGACCAGCCCCCCCAGCCCAGAGGTTCGGCGGTTCCACTCCAAACGAGCCATCGCCAAGTGTCTCGTTGGTCCAGCTCAGATTATCCGGATTAGAAGCGTCAAACCGAACCATCCCCGTCATGTACGGTTTATATCCGCCCAGGACAAAGCCGAGTCCAGCTTCAGGCGCAGTTGCAAACGCTGCGGACTCGCGCTGACCAAAGTTAAAGTTCCCGCCGCTGACTTCCACGTCTTTCCACTCTCCCGTCGGAATGTCATATCGCGAGATGATGTTCGTCGGGGTTGTGTCGGGCTTGCCTCCCGCGAAGCTGTAGAGCGTATTGTTGAATGCCCACAGCGCGCCCTGCGAGTCACCACCACTGGAGTCGACGGCGCTGTCATACGCGAGTGTCTGTGTGCGGTCGATGCTGTCGGTCGCAAGGTCGGCGCTGGAGATGTTGCTCTCGACGGGGAATTCGCTGTCGAGGGCGAGATGGTAGAGATTTCCAGCTGTCCATTAGCATCGTCGACGAGCGATAAAAGACGTACAGGTGCCGCTCTGTTGAGTGCCGTCCGACTGCTCGATGCTGTAGGTTCCGGCCATAAAGTACAATTGGTCATCGACAATGGCGCCTATCAATTAATTGCATTAGATTGATATTCGATAGATCAAGATGGGTCACGACCTCTTGTGCCCACCAACCAGCACATATCGCCCTCTGCGCATAATGCCCGATCCAGCACCGCCAGCGACAAAAATACAATTGACATCAACATGGCGACAATACTCAACACGAGACACGAGAGGGATTCCGGAATTAAAGGGGTTTAAAGGCTGAGGCAGTGTCAGACTCTGGTCCTGCCCTGGCCAATCATCACGGACGGCCCTGTTGGCATCGAAGGAATACCAAGAGCTGCATTCCAATGCACGAGCCAGTAGAAAGTAACCTCATGCGTGAACCCTGCAATCACCAGTGCAGATCCTCTGCTGCAGCTGCATTCTTGTCTGTGCGTGGCCATGTTTGACCCGTCAGGCGCCCCGCGTGTTAGCGGATATGCAGATCATTCTGTACGAGTGTTGACGGTGGCAATCATTCATCATTAATTGGGAGGCTAAATATCTGACAGGAATAACAATCTTATACAAGTCGCTTAGGGTTTCCACCGGCACTTTCCATATGCCCTGATTCCACAAATGTCTGTTCCCCTGACATCGCACTGTGACTCCGAGGACCCGTCGATGATTCCTGGCTGAATTCACCTGTGAGCTGGATCTCATCTTCAGTCGTTCGATGCGAAGGTTTATTTGGACGCGTGCGAAACTGGAACTTCGGATACGATGAGACTGTCTTGCCGCTGCTCGATCCTGTCGTGCTCAGCCAGCGGGAGTTGACAGCCCTAATCAACGGGCGAAGGGTTGGGAGACAGGCACAGATGATGCCGACGCTGGACTCGATACTCGACCAGATGAAGCCATCGGCCTGCGCCCAGGTGGCATCGGCGCTGTTGAACAGGGACGACACAAAGTATATACGAATCACTCCTGCAATACAAGCACTACACAATTAGCAGAGTTGGATTCAAACGGGTCAGACTTACAATCCAGCCGGGAGGAAGATTCCAATCAAGACGAGCTTCTTCTTCCTTGGACTGTGCAGTCTCAGGATTGTCGGTAGAGGAAAGATCAAAAGAATAAAGTCATTCATCACACTCAGCCCGGCATTGACGAGCGAAAATGTGTTGACATCGATGCAGGTCCCCGTACCCGCCGAGTCTGGCATGTACTGCGTCCAGAAGTAATAGTATGGCCGGCACTGCAGGCCCACGGTGACGACGACCGCAATCCACCAGCCGATCACGAGGAACGAAATCCCGTAGAGGATACGCTGGTGACTTGCCGTGGGAAAGAGTCGATGATAGAGCAGAACGAACGACATCTTGGTGACGCTCACCAGGGTGCCCCAGAGGAACATGTAGACCCACAGGAGCTACGACGTCAGCACGGACTGTCTAGAGGGCATCCACCTACCTTGTTCACTGAGAGAATGTCCACTCCAGAGGCCCACAGGTGTAGTCCGACCCCATCCTTGATAGCTGGTCTGTCAGCGGGGACTGGGAGTTACGGTGTAAAAGGATGGCCTACCTAATATTGTGATCACAGCATTGACATATGCAAAAAGCTGATGGTCAACTCCTGAACTCTAAATGTAATAAGAAACATACCAGAGACAGCCCCAGGACCCAGTCATCCCACCAGAATGGTGCATTGGAGAGAGCCCTGGCCTTGGCCCGCAGCCCAACGGCGATCGTCGCAAGCACCAGCACGGTCAACACCGCGCCCAAAACATTACTTCGCTTGTCCTCTGTGAGGTCTATCCCTGGGGGCGCCTGGCTGGCCATGATGGACAATGCATTGCGAAATCAGCGCGGCAGTCCGGAGTATTCATATGTGCTGATGTCTCCTGGATTGTATCTATCACCTCTTTGTTAAATGGGGCCATTTATTACCCGTGCTCAGGAGATCCCATAGTGTCCGTTAGCCTCCTTTAAAGCAGGCTGATTGGCGCGTTTAACATTATGACAGGTCGGTGGAGCCTGCACGAGGGATGCACGGCCAACCGTTAACCTTGACCCTCTTAGTGTGGCGCCGGCGCTTTCATTTGGAGAACGAAGGACAAAGTACGCAAGCCGGGCTCGATTGATCGATTTTAACATGTCAGCACGGATCAGCTACTCCTCCATCCTCTGAGTACTCTGTACCCCCCCCAGCTCTCGCTTCCTTTCCTCCTCACTACTGCACTACCAATGGCGCCCCCCGAGAAACCCACCGTCGTCCTTATTGCCGGCAGCTGGCACTACGGCAGCATCTACGAGCCTGTTGCCGCCATTCTCCGTGCCCAGGGCTATCCAGTCGAGCTAGTGACGCTGCTCTCAACGGGCGGACCACACTCGGCCACCGCAGCCGATGATGCCGCGCACCTTCGCAGCACCCTACTCGACGGCCTCGTCGCCGACGGCAAGGAGATCATCATGGTTCTCCATTCCTATGCCGGAATCCCGGGCGGCGACAGCGTCAAGGGTCTTGCGCGAAAGGACTTAGCAGCGGCGGGCCAACGAGGCGGGGTGATTGCGCTGGTCTACCTGGCTGCGTTCCTGCTCCCCACCGGCCAGTCCATTGATTCTGCAGTCGGAGGAGCGGATAAAATCCTGGCTTTTGATGTATTCAATCCATCGTTTCCTGGTCGGTTTCCTATACTAACCTTTTACTGCGTAGGGTGGCGAGGCGACCATGCCTAATCCCGCCGTCCGGTTCTACAACGACCTCGACGAGATCACGGCGACAAAGTATGTGGCCCGGCTGGCTCCATACTCAGCTACACCGACTATCTTCAGCCCAGTCACGTACGAGGCCTACCGGGACATCCCGTCCATCTACCTGCTGTGTGAAAATGACGCGACCATCTCGCTGGATGCGCAGAAAGCCATGGTCGGCGGGGCTGGAGAGGGGGTTGTAGAAGTGCAGTCTTGTCCAGCAGCCCACTCGCCCATGCTGAGCTCGCCAAAGATCGTCTCTGATGTGATTGACAAGGCTGCTAGAAGCGCCGTCGCAGTTGACGCTTGACGCGATGGTTGGATGTGTATTTAGGTTGCTGTACCAAGACATCGTTGGTACTTTCGGGTTACTTTAGGTTAATGCGTGTATGTAATAGAAAGCACAGTCAATGTGAATATGAATTGCTTCCAATTCAATAATTTACGCTATTCCAATGCAGTGATTTAATAGGCGGTTGGCGCGGGCTGAAGGATTCCTATCATATACAACCAGGGTATTCACAACTGGCTCGGTTGGAATCTATTACCCGCGACTTGAAGGATTCAGGGTGTATCACGTTAAAAAGTGGCGCAGAATTGTTAGATAGATCGATGTATTACAATTAACTTACTACGTCTTAGAAGCATAATCCGTTTGAATATAGTGCAGTATGTGTCAGTGGCTATTCGTTCTGGGCCTTTAGTCTCGTACTTTCGACGTCCAAACAGGGTAGAATACGCCATCTAATTATTCTGCACTGTTTATTACGGGGAGAATAGATTAAACGTCGTACTTGTGCATCGTACGTGTTATCGAGTCTTCGCAATAATCAACACCATCCTGTCGAGTATGCAAGACCGAAGAGATCCTCTTCACGGGAGCATGTTCAATAATCAAACCTAGCTCCCTTTATCCATATACAACACGATAGGATGAGGCGAAGAATGGCAACAGGTTCACCACCAGCAGCGAAGATTGCATTAGACTCCTCGAGATACATATGCATGATCCCGCCGTTGTGCACTCGGCCAGGTTCGTTAGCCAAGACATTACATTCCTGATCTTCAAGGCCAATTTAGCTCGTATTGGCATTCCAGCATCCTCGCGACTCATCTAGACCGTTGTGGTTGGAGGACGTCACACTATACGTCAGTTGACAGTAAACAAGGTCAAATGAACCTTGCACTTTCTCTTACGACACATCTCACAAGCTACTCGGATGCAGGCGGAGTCTAATTGACTCATGTTGATGATGTCGATGATTGATTATTGATAAACACGGAGGTGAAGGGGAATTCATCAAGACCCACGGCTCAATACTTATGGTCTCTGTCAACAAGATTGATGAAGTAGATACATATGTCGAGGATTAATATAGCTGTCTATACACTACGACACTCAAGACTGATCTCTGCACCGTCAATGCCATCACTTTCGGCTCTCACGGTAATACCCCCAACAGCCCCAAGGTCAGCCTGAACAATGGCAAGTGCCAGCCCATGGAATGCTTCCCGATCATGGGATGGAAACGCTGTATAATCAGCAGGAAACCCGTTGTCCGTTGCCAGAATCTCGCCAGGCCCGTCCACAGAGAAGTGGACAAGGTTGTCTGCGTCTGGGACGACGTTGCCTTGGTCGTCGATCACCTCGAGTGTAACAAACACCAAGTCCTCCCCGTCGGATGCAAGGTGATCACTGTCGGCACTGATCCGGAGCCCTGCTGCTTCTCCGGCTGTTTGAACAGTATCTGTGGCCCACTGCTTGCCGTCTTTGTAGGTAACTACGTGCACTTCCCCTGGATGGTATACCACCTCGTCCCATCGGAACCGATATTCCAAAGCCCTTCGTTGACGTCTGCCCTGACTGACCCCATTGACAAAAAGTTCAGCCTCATCCGCAGATGAAAAGACATGAACGGGCGTGACCTGTCCGACTCGATCCGGCCATGTCCAGTGAGGAACTATATGAGCTGCCGGGTAGTCGGGCCGCCACCATGTCTGATAGAGATAGAACCGCTCTTTCTTGAACCCAGCGAGGTCGATAATACCAGAGTACGAGCTCCGAGAGTCATCATACGGATAGGGCTCGCCGACGTAATCCCAGCCTGCCCAGACAAACCCTCCCGCAACAAAAGGGTGCGAGTCCTCGGTTGCAATTACGCGGTCAGGAGATGACCCGGCATCAGCCGAGTACAGTTCATAGCCAGATATCTCCAGTGTGCTGGAATTCCCTCCGCCGTTGGTGTCATTGACAGGGGCGCTGGAGTAGTTTGTCACGGGGAATAGGAATGTCCCTCGAGTACTGAGCGACCATGCGACTTCGCTGCCCATGAGTAGTTTGTCTGGGAATTCCGCGTGGAAGGGATCATATTGCGGTGGCTTCTTGTTCCCGCCGACTAAGTGTGCGTAGGCAGGACCGTATCGTAGACCTTCGCCTTGATAGTTCAGACTGATGATATCAAGCGACTCTGCAAACGAACTGTTCGGGTTTGCAACATTCAAAGATGAAGTAGACAACCGAGTCGTGTCTTCTGTGACCAGGATATCACGGAGGTAGACAGAGATCTCTGCGGCTGCTTCAATGTCGGAACTCTGCTCAGCCACTTCATTCCCATAGCTCCATGCAAAGACAGAAGGGTGATTCCGATCCCGTCGCAGGAATGACCGCAGATCAGGCTCGCTCCAGTCGGGAAAGATGAGGTGAAAGTCCGATTCGGTCTTGTTCAGGACCCACGAGTCGAATATCTCATCCAGAACCAGAAATCCCATTCCGTCCGTCATTTCCAGCAGTTCCGGAGCAGGCGGGTTATGTGCTGTTCGAATAGCATTGACCCCCAGTTCACGAAGGAGGTCCAGTTGGCGCCGAGCTGCTCGAGTGCTAAAGGCAGCACCCAAAGCACCAAGGTCGTGATGCTGGTTGGCTCCTTGGATGCGCACATGTTCGCCGTTTACGATCAGGCCATTGCCGGTCAAGTCCAAGCGTCGAATGCCAAATCGTGTTTCATAACTGTCTAGAAGCTGCTGGCGGTGGTATAACCGGGTCACGGCGACATATAGATTCGGGCTCTGGCTTGGGGGAGGGCCCCATAGTTTAGGGCTCTTGATAGATGTCGAAGCGACGAGTGTCTCCTTGCGTGACACAGTAGCAGTCTGTCGAGGGAACTGTCCAACCCGCTTACCCGTTTTTTGGTCTGCATCAAGTTCGAAGATGTCTGTTACCAGCTCAATGTCTCTTTTGTCCGTACTGTCAATCTGCACTTGGATATCAATAGTTGCTTTGCCTTTGGTGACATTTTTGGTCGACACGAAAGTCCCTGAATGGGCAACATGCGTAGGATCGACCGTCGTCAACCACACATTTCGATATATTCCCGAGCCAGGATACCACCGCGACGAATCACCCGCAGGATTCTCCACCCGGATAGCAAGTTGATTCGATCCTTGCCTGACATACGGACTCAGGTCCAGCTGCCACGAGTTATATCCATACGGCCATCCACCGACCAAATGTCCATTGAGCCAGACAATCGGATACGACATGGCCCCGTCAACCTCGAGGTAGATCGATTTCTTTAGTTCATCTGCAGAAACTTCAATCTGCCGCCGATACCAGCCAACCCCCTGCACTGGCAGTCGGCCCATGCCAGGGCCTATTTCTGGGTCATCGCCTTGATAGAAAGGTCCAGAGATTGCCCAATCGTGCGGGAGACGAACAGTTTCCCAGTCAGAATCATCAAAGTCGCTCCTAACAAACGGAATGGTGATGTTTGGTTCATTAGAAGGCCGCTCATGATGCTTGTCCGGGTCTTGGATATATGCATTGGCCGAGGGGAGGATCCAGGGCTTGAGGACAAACAATGTCTGGTTCTCTGTATCCGGTCGATGGTCGTATACAACGCCGTCGGGGATCTCTTTGGAATGTTGGAACCGCCAGTCTGTATTGAGACTCACTCGTCGTCGGGGGTTGTGTGAGCTACTGGATAGGGCTGTTGCGTTTGCGCCATAAAATAGCCAAGCGGCAAGATGCAGTATCCTGTGAGGCTTCATAGTGATTGGTACGTGTGCGCTCAGAATTCTGGCGGACTTCCGGTCTATATACCGACGAGTGTTCCCCGCTGCGGCATCATCTCCGGTGGAGAGTCTTGGGGTATTTGGAGTCGCCAAGGGGCGATCTACGGAGTATATTTCATCGCAGAATACTGACTCATTGGTGGACTATCACTTCACGGCTAAATCCGGCTATTCACTCGTGGTGAGATGTTCTATATCGGAGATGATGTCAGTTCAATCACCAGCTTCGTACAGCTCACTCCTTGATCCAGCTTATCCAACCCAGCATTGACAGCCTCGAGGCCTCTTCCCACAATTTCTGGCTTGGGACTTGGTTGTATGGCCCCGCTAGCCAAAGCGTCTGTCACCCAAGGGCCCATCCAGTACTGAAACTGGGCCAAGCGCTGCTCTTCTTCATTTGACGGCACCACAAATATGGTTTCGACTCCATTCACAGTCTCTGCATTCAAAGGAATTGGAGGTGCAGAAGCAATCCTTGCGGTCTGGGACTCGGTGACAAAAGCCCCAAGGACTTGTTGGCACTGTGCCAGCTCTCCCATCGCGAGGAAGGAGTGTTGAATGACCAGGCCGTCCTCTCTCGCTGCACTAAGGATATCATCGACGACATGCGCTTCCTTGTAATCGAAAACCCGACGCGCGCCTAACGATTGCACATACTCGTGATTTGGAACGCCCGCGGTGGCATAGACAGCAGCAAAAGGCGAACTAGGGTCTTCACAAATCAGGCGGGCGGTTTGAACGCCCATTGTGCCAACACTAGAAGAGGCGCCCCATATGAGGAGAGCATTCTTTTTGGGTTTGACAGCCGGCTCAGGAGAGACTGGTCCGAGTTTTGCGATCCCTAGAGAATCCCACGCACTGAGTGGGACCTGGATGGACACAGGCAAGGTTGCTGCTTCATTCCAGGATATAGTGTCATCCGGAAGAAGAATAGCATGCTGCCACGGCACGAGGCACTTTTCCTGAAATGCGCCATAGTCAGGATTACTGGCCTTCCATGCCCACGCAGCGTAGGCGGCGACCCGAGTACCAGGCCGGATACCAGGAACATTGTCGCCAACCTCGATGACTATACCGACCATATCGAAGCCAAGGACGGTGGGATAGGTCGATACGAGCAGTCCTTGGGCACGCATTATGTAGTCTGCCGGGTTGAGGGCGACTGATTTGACCTCAATAAGAAGCTCACCCGGGCCTGGGGTCGGCGTGGGGCGAGAGTGGATCTCGAAAGGCTCTCCTTTGGCAGGACAAACGGCAGCGAGGTGGGTTGTCATATTGAATGAAGAAGGTGTCAATTGTGAGAATTTACTGTTCAAGGGATGAGGATAGGATATTCTTATACCTTCACCCTCACAATCTGACTATAGAAGGTCAACCAATCAGAAAGCGCTGCATCCGAACGGCGGTTAGCGCTATCGGAATGATATAAAAGGGGGACCGTCTCCACAGTTGAGTCAGTCTCTCATGGCTAAGCGATCGAGATATGGCTGCCGCAATTGCAAGCTGCGAAAGGTCAAGGTGGGTTGATTCGTATAGTTTGTTCCGGCTGACCGTCCAGTGCGATGAGACCAAGCCACAGTGCAGGAATTGTCTGTCCTTCAAAGTAACCTGCAACTTCCTGTCCAACATCTCCGATCTCCAGCCTGCTGCTATTCAGCGGCCATTTACAAGCGCAGTCTGGACAGCGGACGCGACGACATTCTATCAGCTCAACGAACGGTGCCAGGACTTTATCACCCGGTACTATGGACGAAGTCTCGGCACCCAAGATGACCCTGCCTTGGTCCAGGTCAATCGGAGACTACTCGAGCTATGCTTTACTGTATGCTATTGATCCACTGATGAAACGATGTAACTGATCTAACAGCACCCCTTCCTTATGCACGCCTCTCTGGCGGTAGCTCTTACATATGACCGCCATCTCAATGGCCCTTTCAGTCATCGGACGGTAGAAGAATGCTATCACTGGTCGCAAAGCACTGCACTTTTGAATCAGAAGCTACGTGGGGCTATTAAGGAAGAAGATAAAGATCCGATCTGGGGTACCGCCGCTGCTCTGGTCATCTTGACGTTTTCGTCCCCTGATGCAATTACCCCAGAACAATCATGGCCTTTCAAGTCCGGCACCTTACCTGAGCTCGACTGGCTGCGGATGAACGAGGGCAAAATGTCTTTATGGCCTATTTTGAATCCTCTGCGACCAGACAGTCTCTTCCGTGTCATGGCGGCTACCTTTGCCGATATGCACTCTCCATTGCCAGAAAAAGGAATCGATGGTCTACCCCAAGCCTTGACTACTGTCTGCGGTCTCGACGAGTCTTCTACATTGAATAGCAATCCGTACCTTCATGCTGCCCATGCCGTCTCCCGGGTGTTGGACCTGCATGACCGCGAAATTAATACCGGCCACGTCCAATTCTTCCTACGGACGTGTCATGGCTCGTTCAAGAAATTGCTCATTGAAAAAGACCCGGTTGCACTTCTGCTGCTATATTTATGGTATCGCAAGGCAAGTCGGAGTATATGGTGGATCGAGCTGCGGGCACGGGTGGAATGTCCTTCAATTCGCTTGTATCTACAACACTATCATAAAAAGAGTCCTGTCTTCGACTTTCTATATTAAGATTTATATTAGCTATTTTCTCTTTATCTTTGTAGTGATTATGTTGGTGATAACCTCTTTACCGCCCGCGTGATTTGTCCAGAAAAATCTTCACTATTAACCACGAAATTACAAACTTGAAGGTCAGATAAGCTTTCACATTAAACCTTTCTGCCTGAGGTTTGGTATTCTAAGCTTGAAACAAAATTGGGATATTCATGAATCCCAACAGCTACACAGCGCGTGCCTCACGCAAGTCTCATACCAAGTCCCGTCTGGGCTGCTTCAACTGCAAGAGGCGCAAGATCAAGGTAAGTCGATATAAATATTTCAACTCAGCTAACAGTATAGTGCGATGAATTGAAACCGTCTTGCACCAACTGCCAACGCCATTGCATCGAGTGCGACTATGTCCAGCCAGACACGCACAATACTCCGTCTGCTCAAAATCAGGGGCAAGATGCAAGGCAAATGACCTTCATCTCATCGTCTCAAGATACCTTCCAACCTCCTAAACGTGCTCATCGAACAGCTGCAAAGTCGCCAACTGAGCTGGTCAAAAAGCCATTCCAGTTCAGTGCAGCCGATCTTGTCCTGTTCCACCACTTCATGAGCTGTCCGGAACTCGGATCTGAGCTGACTGAGTGGCAAGCACAGATGACTCGCTGGGGATTCCAGCATCATTATCTTCTTCGGTTACTTCTTGCTCTTGCTGCCTTTCATCTGGTACGAACTAAGGACGGCCACTTACTCGATATCGACTATACCGTCGAGGCAGAAAGGAATTACGGCCTTGCACTACAAGAAGCAGCGTCTACCATGCCACAGATCAACAGTGCTAATGGCCAGATTCTCTATACAGGGGCTATCTTCATATTCATCTGCTCCCTCGCGCGAGGTCCTCAGGCGGGCGAATATCTTGCCTTTCGAGATGACGGAGATCCAGGCTGTCTAGTGCTCTTTCTGGGGGTCCGGTCCATTCTGGAAATGTGCAGCGGTGCTTTTTCTCTCGATCTTTCCAGCTCCCATGCGACAAGCCCATACATCTCATCGGGTTCCCCAGCAAGCGGAACAGAAGATCACTTGAATCGCCTATATCTGCTGATTGAGAACACATATCCCCAGGCGAGTGCTTACAGTGACTACTCCAATGTCCTAGGCCGGCTTCGAGAGACTTACACGACTGTTCGCTCATCTAATGGTGACAACTTCCCTCGGATCTTCTACTGGCTGTACACTCTCCCCGACACTTTCATTGCGGATCTGCAGAACCGGCAGCCACTTGCCCTGGTCCTTTTCGCCTTTTTCGCTGTTTTACTAAAAGAAGTGGATTCCACTTGGTTTATCCGCGGCTGGCCAGAGCATATCATCTCTGGAATCTATACTCAGCTCGATGAGTACCATCGGCAGTTCATTACTTGGGCAGTGGAGCAGCCTTCATAAGTGGGTCTGACCCGCAACCCGAATGCGAACTTCCTTTTTGGGATGAGTCTACATCCATGATTTATATAAACCCCCTAGGAACCTTCTTGATTTACTCTCAAGTCATCTCATTAATCTTCTCATCATGTCTGAAAAGACTTACCGCTCACGGCCGGTTGACCCTCCGAGCTACCACCAAGCCACCGAGGAGTCGAGGCAGGTCACCCACAATCATGACTACAACTACTCGCTTTGTGACTGTTGCTCTCCGGGGTCCCTCTGTAAGTTTATACTGGTACTGCATGTCCTACGATCGAATCTAACAAGTCAGGTCTTACGGGATGCTGCCTGCCGTGTCTGACCTTTGGTAAAACACAAGCCCGCATGAACGATCCACAGCTGAGAAGCTTCAGTTACTTGAACTTTGACGTACGTACTCTGTATATCCTTGTTTACCGTCTGCGTTGCCTTCATTACTGACATCCTGATAGTGTGCGCTCTATACATTCCTCGGCATGATGGGCAGCCACTGGATCATCCAGACAATCCGACGGAGTGAAATGCGCAACAAGCTGGGGATCAAGGGCAGCTGCTGCGGCGACTGCTGCGCAACCTTCTGGTGTGGCTGTTGTGCTATCATCCAGGACGAGAAGGAAGCTGAGCTGAGAACAAGGCCTGAGTTAGGAGGGTACCAGCCTACGCAGCAGATGATGTATCCTTAGTCTCTCATTCCCTATTCTACTTGTATATTATCATTGTGAAAATATCTAAAGCATATCAATGGCTATCTTTACCCGTCACACTCTCATCCACTGAGCCATTCGGGGGACTCTGGGCCTTTTTCCCTGCTGTTCTAGACCGGAGCCCCCTATACACCTGCACAACCTGCTGATATCCACCATCAAGAATAGGATACAGCGTCGCAACCAACGTGGTAGCCCATAGCCAGATAATCCCAACCACAACCCAAGCAATGTAGAACTTCTTCCCAAACACATAGTGCGATCCGTACATTGGCAGCGGCCAGAGCACCCAGTGGCCGAGGAAAGTAGCCACAGCCCAGAACGCAGCAATACGACTCCAGCGCTTGAGCTCCTTTGCATTGTCACCGACGCCTCCGTCTTCGATACTAGACTGTTCAGTCGGTGACTCATGATGAACAACCAGATCGCTATCGAGCTTTTCAAGCGACAGCTTCTCCTTCTTAAAGTCCTCCCAGTCGTAGTTCTGCGGACGGATCAATGTAATCACAACAGAGTAGATGATTGGCGAGAAGCAAGACGCCACTGTCCCGTAGACACAAGGGAGGACTTCGCCGGTTGTTGCTACCGACACTGCGCCGCCGAAGTGGCCGGCTGTAGAAAGCCAGACAGCAAGACCGGTTGCGAGGCCTAGAATCGGGGCGAGGATAGCAGCTGCTTTGCTTTGCTTGCGCCAGAGGACGGTGAATACCATTGGGAAGATACCGGGGCAGGTTACCACGCCTATTCTGTTAGTATATAGCACACTACACAGGCAGGTGGCGTACCAAGCATGTATAGAGTCCAACCAAGGTCAACACCAACATAGTGCAGCATAGTACTGAACCCCGCCGCAAACGCTGCGAAGAAGATAACACCAAGGTGACTGGCACGAATGACATCCCGATCACTGGCAGATTTCTTAAAGTACTCGCGGTATACATCGAAGCTCAGGATCGAGCTGACGGCGATGACTTGCGCAGACATGGTGGAGGTCACAGCCATGAAGATCATCAGCAGCACTGCCGCGGCTCCTCCCTTACCTGCGATGGTCATTGCTGCGTACGGGAGGACTAGGCCTCCGCTGACCTCGGATGAAGTCATTCTCTGTGGAAGTTAGTATCTGCAGTTATATGATGGAAGGATACTTGCGTTAGGGTACGTTGGAAAGTTCGGCGCATTCTCCAGCCCCAGAGCGACAGAGCTCATCACCGTCCCCAGAGCCCAGGGAATGGCAAAGTACATGGCACCTCCAATGGTGTATCCAGGGACAACGGACTTAGGTGACGCAGAGAATGCTTTGATGAAGTAACTTGTGTCCATCTACATCGTTAGCATATACTGGTGAAGTGCGGTGGACATACAATAACGAGACCAAAGTTTCCCAGCGTATGCAAGATCCCGAATAGAATGCCGTCTTTAGACGTCATGGTCAAGTATGTTCCATCTTGGTTTCCGGAGACAGGGTGTCGCTGGCCGGCCGACTTGACGAGCTCGTACAGGTGGCCAATCGACTGGATCTGGTCGGACTCGAACGCTTTGACGGAGAAGTAGCAGGCGATGATGAGGATGATTGTCGTGTGGAAGTAGTCGGTCAGGAAACTATTCGGTCAGACTTGACTTCATATAAGGAGACTTACGTTGCCTTGATACCGCCGACAAAGGTATAGACTGTGACACCGACTGGCAGGAGGAATGTCGCAGCAATGATGTGCATCCCGGTTCTATACAGTCAGCAGACGCAGAAATCCACATATAGAGAACATACATGGCAGTAATCACAGCAGACGCGCCGAGCAGCATGTTGGCACTTGCAAAGATGTTGTTCACCAGGCAGAGAACCATAAATACAATATGTGCAATCCGGCCTGACTGTCAGCTAGGCAATATCAACCTTGAACCAACATACCATATCGAATCCGGACAACCTCAAGCGACGTATGGGCTTCAGGGATCTTGCGCTTGCATGAAATGCCCACCAACGCAAAGAAGACAATCATCGGACTGCATCCAGCAGCAAACCAGAACGGACCAGAGACGCCGTAGTCATAGCCAGTAAAGGAGGAGCCGAGGAGCTGAGTCGACCAGAGCCAGGACTATACGGTCAGCGAATACCATCAAACAGAGGTAGAGCATACAGATATAACAGCCGACGCAGTCAGACCCGTACGGACTGTACGGTTCGCAGTCATGAACATTTCTGTCTTTTCATTGTCTTCTCCAGTAGTTTTTTTCAAGGCCTTGGTGACCATCATCATCACTGTCCATTAGCATAGTTAACCAACTTCCGGGGACGTACCCAGTGCAATAATGGCTCCTATTAAGACAACAACAATGTAGCCAACCGCCTGCGAGAGGGGCGGCTCGACGGTCGAAACACCAGCTCGAGCGTAGAGACCCATTATGATAGATGAACTGCAGTTCGATCAGTCCAGACTGGGCAGGGGAGGCTTAAATGACCCAGATCCCCGGACAAGGGGAGAGCACGAAGATCCACTATGGCTTGATTGATGAGGTGCTTTGTGCAGACGATGGCAGGATGGTCGATCATCGCCTGATCGATATGGGGGTTGATATTTCCAGACTTGCATTCTATACTGATATATATGATATAGGAGTATAGTAAAGCTACAAGACACCAGTTCAGCTCAAGAAGGAAGACAGCTAGACCAGACAAGAAAAACAATACAAGAGAGACAAGAGAGAAGATAAAAAGAGAGAAGTCAATTCCTCTTGATCTCTCGCCCGAGAATCCATCTCCCAGTCTTGGTGTTGATCGCGCCATCGCGGCCCGCTTTGATGCTATTCAGATGCATGAACCATTGAATCAGGATGGTGTGCTCGTCGATCAATCCTCCAATTTTCAGTAACTAATCAGCTGGCAGATGCTGACTATCAGTGCTGTGATTGCATTGTCTGGACCTCAGCTGTGAGCTTGTCAAAGTATAATTGCATGCCTACAGCTCGACATGACGCTCTTAGTAAATATATATTATAATCTATTGTACAATCCATCTTTTAAATCGAAATCCGATCAGCTAAACCAAATCTATCAACTCTTTCGATACCAAATGCGCCTCGCCCAACACCCCCTTGATTACCAGGACCAACTCATCGATCTTCCCTAGGAAACGGATATACGTCGCCAACGCAACGCAATACTGACGATAATCCTCATGACGGATCATCTCCGCCGTGAGAAGATGCTCTTCCTGGTGACCCTGCCCATACTCGACAGCCCGGCGAACAAGTGGAGTTGGGAGGATTTCCGGTGGCGCATCGCCTGTTCTCAGCGCTTGCTCGCATACACCAAGAACCGCCATAATCTCTCCGATACAGCGATGGTCTAGCAGGCCCAGATTGTTAGCAAGACGCTCCTTGTACTCCTGCGGTAGTGACGCCGATGCTACCAACAGCCTTGCTAGCAAGCTATTGATGGTGTGGCAGATTTGCTTGACCTGCGCCAGACTTTGCGAGTCGAACTTGGAACTGGAGAATTCCCATCGCAGATTCGATATCGGGCCTTCAAGCTGGACGAGTGATTCAGTTAGTTCAAGCCAGATGGGTTCGGTGATGGCCTTGCCCTCGGTGCCGGCACGACCCCAGCACGAGAGAAGAAGAGCGTAGTGATCGGATAACGTGCGCAGAGACCGAGACAGCGACTTGCAAACATGACGAGCAGCCGAGGGAGGATGAGGCAGAACCTGGACAATTGTTGCTGCTGCAATTCCAATGAGGACCAGGAGCAGTCGGCGCCAGAAAACATTGTATCCTACTCCTGGACTTCCGTACGTAGGATTGTGCGTGTCGACGTAGCTGTACGCGACCGTCAAAAGGAATGTTGCTGCACCGATGATGCCTCCTTGTAACAAATTCGGCGGAAGGTACAGACGAATCCAGAGGAAGAAGACGAGCATCACAGCCATCACTGCAGACAGACCGTAAGGATTTCCCGGCCCATTTCCTGAGCCGATATACCAAGCTAGCAGCCCCAGAACTCCGCCTGCAATCGTACCGACCAGACGTGATATGATAGAAAAGGTAAAGTCGGCCATGTACACCAACAGCCCTGTCTGGGCCATGATCAGGCCCCAGAAGCCTTTTTCGCGGTAATAAAATCCAGCAGTACTGGGAAGGACAGCAGGAATAGAGCATGCGATTGTAACGACAACCATGCGAAGAGCGTACATTCCTTCATCCGAGGTGAACCAGTGATAAGTTCCAATAATGGCCTTGCCCAGCGGATGGCGCGTCCTTGGTCGATACCCTCGACGCACGCGCAACTTCTCCTGGGCAGACTGGGTGGCATCACCAGCTGGAGGCTCACTGGGATCTTCTTCTGTTGCTGGGGCTGAGATGGGAGCTTTGGCGTTCTTTCCCAGCATCCACTTGGCTGCGTATTTCAAGCTGGTCGGCCACCAGGGTCGAGTGCGCGCAGCATCGGGGAAGACTGCAGAGATGCAGGATAATAGTTCCTCGGTCTTGTCTAGCGAATTGGCCATGTGTTCTTGAAAGTTCATGCAAGTCATGATACCTGCCATCTGATGCGATCGGTTGTTCGGGTCTGCGTCCTTGAGCAACGGCCCGTATGCCGATACCGCAGACTCCGTCATATCGTGCAAAAAGGCGGGCCTGGTCTTTCGCAGCTTTTCAAGAGTTGTATTCAGTCGATTATTGAGTTCCTCATGGGCTGCTTTGGCCTTCTTCGCGTACCAAAATTTGCTGCTCACAAAGTGGAGGGCCTCACCGGCAACATCCAATCCCTCCAGGCATGCATCCATGGCCTGTCTACTAAAGCCGACCATGTCATTTGCAACGCTCTCATCCACCTTGCGGCCTTCCACTTGCATTCCTTTGATCAATTCGGCGATCTGAGACCGATGATGCACTCCAACTCGTCGCGCCCTCTTCTCGGACGGTCGGTCTGTTTCATCGTCAGTCAACGGCTCCAGCAGCTCAGTGGCCTTGATCTGGCCTTCCAGTCTGCTGTGATGGAATTCTGATAACGAGAGAATAGCGGCGACAAGATGTCGTAGTGGTTCACGGAAAGTACCGACCGCTTCAGCGCCCCAGCTTCCAATCGAGAAATCCAGCGGGAGAAAAGCGAACGAGGGCTCGAGCTGGCGGTACCCCATGATGATTCGTGTCCGTCGCTTCTGCAGCTCCTTAGGATCCGCTAGCTCGTCCGAGTCTTTGTCCTTGTTGAGCGTGGACGAGGAGAACTGCAGAGAGGACCTGAGGAGTCCAAGTAGATCCTCCATGCCTTCAACCAATATATCGGACGTCGATCGAGGAAACAAGAGAACGGAACAAGCAAAGCCCAGCCCAATGCCCGCGGCAGCAGGTTTCACCAAATTGAGTGGGAGGGTGCCGTTGAACGAGGGCAGCACAGGACCGTACGTGAGGAAAAGATCAGAGATGATGATACCAAAGATCGCGGTCAATGTGGTTTTCGCATTTGCTGCGCGAAGGCGGGACTATCAAATGAGCATTCGAACAGTGAAAGTCGACAGAGACGTACCAACAGATAGATGAAGAGGCAGATCATGCAGTACATCACCGCGGTGACCCGCGCATCGAGCATCCACCCATCGAAGATCATGCGCTGCGCGATGCCACTGGCAGATGCTCCCGTTGACTGCGCTTCAGCTGCGGCAGCCTGTTGAAGTGCGCCCAGTCGAGCCTGGACGTCTGCATCCGACCGCGCAGCCATCGCAGCCTTCATGGAGATGACCCCCCATGCCCACGCAAGACAGATTCCGATGAACAGCGTGAGCGCACCGAGGATATACACGAAGATGACACCGGATGGGGGGAGCATAAATAGCACCATACTGCGATTGTCAGCGCGACTCCTGCATTTTAGGGTCTCCTACCATCCAAAGAACGTGGCCTGGCCGAAATTGTTCGCGACGGGGTTAATAAAGATAAGCAGCGACGCGACCCAAACGGCGACCCAGCAGCGGAAGAAGACCTTCAGCTCGCGGGCATTGAAGTGGTCGAGAAATGGAGGAAGGCGCCGTTTACCGGCCTCCTTTTCCGCCATGGTGGGTTGTGTTGGATGGGAAAAAAAAGGGAGAAGGTTAGGAGTTAAATAGTTAAATAGTTGGTAAATGACGTGGGAGGAGCATAACAGCATAAGATCTGAACACAACATCTGCATAAGAATACCGCGGGGGGATCTACGATGCCAAGCCCGCTAGCAGTAAATAGCCCTTCCGCTTTCCTATACAGGCTAGGGCCAAGTCTATAGTACACGTGTATGGCTGAACGCTAGCCTGTCTAGGAAGGCAGATTAACTAGTCTGGTTTAGCGCCTTGGCCTCACAGTAATGCCCTGACACTGAATGCACACGGCTTTCCTAATTCCCGACTTCCGTCAGATGGACCCCCAGCGGAGGCTTTTCCCACACCAGGTAGGTCTCATGGTTGATCCAGCCCTGCGACTCTTTGTTCAGCGTCATGTCGAAGTGGAAGACCAAGCGGGATAGGATCAGCTTCATCTCGGCGTATGCAAGGCTGTTTTGTTAGCTCAGTCTCTAATTCGCGATGGACTTACTTCTTGCCAATGCAGTTGCGCGGTCCAACACTAAACGCCTGGAAGACATCTCGATTATCGTGGTATGAAGGGTCCAGGAATCGTTCTGGGAGGAACTCGTCGGGCTTCTCAAAGTTGGCTGCGGAATGGTATGCGGCGTAGTGCGTAACACCAACGGAGGTCTACTCTGTCAGTATATATATCTGCTCAAGGTGGACAACTCACTCCCTCTGGGACAAATCCCCCATCAATCTGGGCTCCTCCTGCATGCACCTGACGAGGAAGTGCAATAGCGACTGGAGGATAGAATCGCAGACCCTCTTCAATGACCGCTTGGAGATAGCTCAACCGGCTGGTCTTCTCGATCGTGATCTCGTCTACGCTGCGAAAGGCGTGCCTCACCTCGTCGGTCAGCCTCTGCAGCTTGTCTGGATTGGTCAACAGCAGGTAAGTGACGCCGCTGAGAAAGGTCGCTGTAGTCTCACTGCCAGCCAGTACCAAGATGGCCGAGTTACTCAACAGCTCGGGGAAAGTCATGCCCTTGCCCTCGGGCTGCCGCAGAATCGCCTCGAAGAAGTCCGGTCGGTGGTCATCACTGTTCACTCGACGGGTCACCTTTTCACGGGTGAAGTTGAGATGGGCCTCTCTCTTCTTTATCGCGCCAAAGGATGCAAACTGTTTGCGGACAATGTGGATGTACTGGCCAAAGAGGTCCTGTCCAAGCCGCAGGTACAGGGTGCCCCGGATGGTCAGGAACATGTCTCGAATCCACGGATGCAAAATGCCCGTCTCAAGACATCCAAACGGCTCTCCAAAGGTCAAGTCGCCGATGATGTCAAACGTGATTGAGTTATACCATTGCACTACGTTGACAGGCTGCCCGCTTTTCGAGGCCTTGCTCAGGTTGGCAATGAGCAGATCGGTATACTTCCGCAGCAACGGCTCCTGCCCTCGAAGAGCCCGGTCGGAGAAGCCATGCGAGAGCAGACGTCGGAAATGGCTGTGGCGTTCTCGATCGGAAAAGATAATCTGCTGCGCATTGGGGTCTGGCACATACCACTGTTTGTCCTTGGGCATCTCGGGCTCGCCGGCCTTTTTGTGGCCATAGATGTCACGCCAGGCATTTGCACTGGTATAGGACAGCTTGTTTGGAGCTATGCGAACCACACTGCCATACTCATCATGGAGCTGCTTCAGGATGATGTGTTGTTGTCCGGTAATGAGGCCATAGAACCATGGGAGTCGCGTGGCGCCACGCAACTTAGGGCCTGGATACCGGGCTAGAGGGTGCAGAAGGAGGTTGTAGCAGACGCGGAGGGCGTACACGAGCACAAGCTGTACCGTTAGCTCTATCCAAGGGATTTGGGCTAGGACCTACAGCAAGTGGAATAATGAAGGCCATTTCGACTTCAAGTGTGATGTCTTGCACATTCTCCCAGGCATCCCTACTTATAGACCGAGTTGGAGACGCCAGTGACAAGTGACACGATGTCAGCCATCATGCTAAGTGCCGTCGGCTACGTCAAGCGTATGTGCTACTGACTTCCTCCCAATGACAATGCATTTTTCCCCGCCTGGATCATTAAGAGGGGGTACTAGAGCTGTGCTACTGCATCTCAAACACGCTAACCATCCACTGAAGAGTGGCCGCCCCCGTTGTGGGACATCTTATGAAGCCCTATACACAGATTCCTTGCACAATCAAGCATTTATCATATTAGCCTATTCAAAGTCCTTCTGCATTTGGCTTAACTCATGATGCCTTGACATATACTAGCAATTCCACGGCTGGCCGGACCGTCCCTCGTGGGGCATCCTTATGAAGCCCTATACACTGATACTATGCACAAGTAACTAAGCCTTTGCCACATCGAAGCCCTTCCACTCGTCCAGTGTCTCTCTACATTGCGGTTCATAATTCATGATGCCTCGGATGTACGTTAGCAACTCTTTTGGTTGACCGGGGATATTGGCTCGTGTCCACCAGGAGTCGGTCTCGGTGAAGAGGGTCTGGCTGCCATCGTCTCTGATCATCTTTCCCCAGGCCTCTTCTGCGTCGGCGGTTGGTTCAATTGTCTTTATCTTCTCTGCCTCCATTTTTGCAATCGCGCTGACTATGAAGTCCACCTGGCACTCGAGAATTGTTGGGCCGTTGGACAGGGCGGTTGGAGCTGTACAATCAGCATGGTTCAGACAAAGTAGACAGACAAACCGTGTGGACTGTAACTCATGAAGCAGTTGGGAAATCCATGAACTAGCATTCCCAGATACGTGCGAATTCCCTTGGCCCAGACATCCTTGATATCGATGCCGTCCTTGCTCTTGAGGTTCATGTGCGCAACCCTAATCATTAGATGAATTCAACCACCAGACAGCGACTTACGATCCAGTGAAACTCTCAAACCCGGTAGCGAAGATGATATAGTCAAACTCGCGCTCATTCCGGTCAGATGTCCTGATTCCCTTTTCTGTAAAGGCATCAAACGGCGTCTGCTGCAGCGGCACGATCTCGACATTGTCCCGATCGACGCTCTCATAAAAGTCAATCTCCAGAGGAGATCGACGAGTAAAGAACGGATACGGAGGCTCTATCGGGGCCATCAGGTCCTTTTTTGTTGGGTCGTTGATGCGAGCTCGTGTCTTCTTCGCCCAAAAGTCATATGCAGCGCGCGAGGCCTGCTTGTCGACCAGTATCTCAGGGAAATTTCTCATTGCGAAGCTGAACGAGCCTGCTTTCCAGATGCTCTCATACATCTCCTCGCGCTCGGCGTCTGGCATTTCAGAAAATGTCTTTTCCGGCGGAGCCATCGGGAACCCTGACGCGGACTTCCTTCCTGCGCCGAACAGAACGTGATAGTAGGGCTTCCAGGCGTCTTGCTCTGCTGTTCCAATCGGTCGGTTGCCTGCTGGAAGGCATATACTGGGTCTGCGCATGAATACCGACAGATGGCTTGCTTTCTTGGATAGTTCTTGGATAATCTGGACAGCGGTTGCTCCGGTACCAATCACTGCCACCCTCTTTCCAGTCACGTCCACGTCGTCCGGATAGGAAGCCGAGTGGTAGACTTTCCCCTTGTAGTTCTCAAAGCCAGGAAATTCAGGGAGGTACTTCCGATGAAGCAGACCAGAGAAGAGACATAGATACTTGCAGGTCGCAACATGTCCCGCCTCAGTAGTGACCGTCCACACTGCCCTATCTGCATCCCAGTTCGCCGAGTTGACCCTCGCATTGAACGTAATATCCTTCTTGAGATTTAACTTCTCATCAACATACGCAAAGTACTTCCTAATCTCCGCTCCCTCAGGGAAACGTTCCGAAAAGTACCAGTCCTTCCACAGTTCCGGCAGACTCAACTGATAGTGCGGCCATTCCGAGTCGACGCGGGCACCGGGATACCTATTCCAATACCAGGCTCCTCCAAGGTCACTTCCTGCCTCGAAGACGTGGACACTGAGTCCCTGGCTGCGCAGTTTGTGGAGCCCGTAGATGCCGCTGAAGCCGGCACCGACGATGATGGCGTCGTAGTGAGGATGTTCTTGGGAGCCCATTTCTGCTACTCTGTACAAGATAAAGTATGCCCTTCAATTTGACTGTTCACTCAGAACGAAGCAGTATTAATACGCAGAGAGGGGTTGAGCATCACCTCGGTAACTGCACAAGCCCTGGGCGGGCAACAATGAAATCATGCGGGGTTCTGCTCTATTCGCCCTATTGGGTCGTCTCTCAAGGCTGTCAGTGAATAATATTAGTCGGATGTCAATTGGTGATAGTCTATGACTTCTGAGTATACTACGCAATGGCACGATATGCTGTGCTATATCTACGAAATCCCCTCTGTTGTTCCCAGAATGCGTGATATATCCGGAGAATTTATGCACGAGCTGTTGGGTATAGTCCTGGATAGAGCTAGTCAAAGGGAACAAGGGCGTTATCAAGTGGCAATCAGACCGAGGGACTTTGATTTACAATAAAGACTTTGAATCAGGTATCCTTGACTCGGTCTGCCATTATGAAGATGCATAAGTCATGCGATCATAAATCCAAGAAAACCATGCCCTAAACCTAACAAGACCAGCTTTTCACAGCGAATAGCACACGGCTCGGATATTAACACGGAGAGAAGCTATACTGTAAAACGCATAATTCCAGCACGCTAGAGACGTATTTGGAACTAGAACAAGCCGGGGATTATCCGATGCGTGAGTTGGAGTCAGTCACCCCGCGTCAAGGCCGCTGGATCTTCTGCAACCTGCATACGGAGTACACACTACCTCTATCCATTCTATACTATCATGTCAGAAGACTCGTGCTCACTGCCTCCGCCCCCGTCCATGAAGCGGATTCCAGTATGTCTCCCATCCTTTAGAGGATACCATTGACACAGCCAGAAAGCATGCAGCGCGTGTCGGCAATCCAAGGTACGGCTATTGCCCAGACTGTCTGTCCGTCTAGATACTAAGGAGCAGGTCAAATGCGACGGCAAGCGGCCGTGTTCGCGATGCATCAAAATCAAGAAACAGTGTGTTTTCTATGAGATCCCCAAGGACCCGAACAGTGAGTAAGTAAACGTCGGTTCTCGGCTGGGCTACGTCTAACGAGACAGGCGCATCGAGGCCGTTGAGGCGGAAGTGCGGTGTCTCCAGGGCCAGCTGGAGGATATGCGAGAGATGCTTCAGTTGCATTTGCAGGCTGAGCCGGTAACGCAGGCTCAGTTACATGATGCGATTCCTACACCAGGGAGTACCTTGTTAGGCCAGCAGATGCCGCTGCAGACTCCCGTTCAAGATTTTCGCCCGACGAAACGGAGACGCTCGGGCTTTGAAGTCAAGGAGGATCCTATTTTGGACTTTATAAGCAAGAATCTGATTACTATGGACTATGCGGTCGAGTGCTTCACGACGTGAGTCTCATCCTGGAATATTGTATATTGTCTAACGAGGTTAGGTTCTTCCAGGGTTGCGTATGTTCATATAATCTACTCTAGACTCTATCTAGCTGATCAGATCAGGACAGGTATGTACCCGTCTTCGACGCAAAACACGATACCTTTGAGTCTGTACGCGGCCGAAGCAGCATTTTGTTGAATGCGCTATGTACAATCGGGAGTCGCGTTGAGACCAGTACGTCCATAGCCCATACACTGTATTTCCAAGCTCATTTCAGAATCCGATTCTGGATCCCACCTACCCGACATATTGCAGATGGAACTCAAAAAGTCGGTCAATGTAGTGATCCAGGACGAAAAGTTGAATTGTGTCGAGTCGGTTCAGGCGTTGCTGGTAATCGCGTGCTACTCCGCTGAGCGATCACTGATGCTCTCATTTGCAACTCGAATGGCGCTAGATCTGGGTCTCGACGAGGCCTTTGAAGAACTTACGCATCGGCTGACGATGAAGGATACCGAAGGTTCAGATATCACCAGCTTGGTTGAAGAGGAGAGCGTGTTGATGCGCAAGAGTAGAACCTGGTTTGGGCTCTTGATTCTCGAGCATATGTGAGTTCCCTCGAGTCGTCTTCATGGTCTGACAATGCCCAGTTTCAGTATAGACGGTGGAAAGCCTCCTGGGATTCGGATGACTGGTAATCCACGGCGGTGTCGCAAGTTGCTCCATCAGCCGTTTTCAACCGTGCTGGATCTTCGATTGTTGTCTCAAGTCGAGGTACGAGCCTTGTAAACTGTTCAGTACCGGACTGACATCTCCAGTTGAATGAGATCAGAGGTTCGCGTCCAGACAGGAATAACATGACAGCGCTGATTCCGCAGTGCATATCAATGAAACTCTAGGCAGCAAAGTGCCCCTGCCGCGAGCGGATATTGCAGCTTTCGTGCAAGACGCCAAGCTTGATCTTGATCTGTGGTTTGAGTAAGTTACATTATGCATAATCGGCCGCGTTCTAACTTTGCAGTGATTGGAATCGAATAATAGGTACGTCCAAACGAGACAGGCAGAGGATCATCTAACGGAGCAGAAAACACTCTTCCGCCGAGTGATGTCGAGCAGGCGCCTATATTGGCTGCCCTCCGCGTCCAGAAATGCTGGTCGGAGATGATGCTGCATTGCAAAGCACTCCGATCGCTGGGGGTGGAAAATGTCGCGTTCGTTGTCCTGTCATTTCCGGCCTCATCCTGAGCTAAATTCCGCAGAGCAATGTCCCCCGTCGAGCGCAAGATCCTGTTGATGGCCAAGGCAAGTGCCCGGAAGCACCTCAGCCTCATCACGATAGAACCCGACTCGTATCTCGCCAAGCTCAAGTATGCGATGGACTTTGTCTGGGCCAAATGCGCGTTCTGCTTTCTGCTCTTGCTCAAATTGTCACGCCTTATTCCTGAAGGCGAAGAGGAGCACCAGGAGCTTTTGACGCATGGCAATCGACTGCTTGACGACTTGACGAAAAGTGTTTCGAATAGCAACGCAGCTAGTAACGGCAACGTCTATCTGCAGATTCTTCAATTGAGCATCGAAAAGTACGGTCGGACACTTCATGAAAGTGGTCTGGGTGCTGAGGGCGAGGGCGTGGGCGATACGGCGCCGTTCTGGGAACTTTTCGACGCTCAGACAGATTTGACCTCTTTCGTCCCCGAGCAGTTCGTTAGCGAATGGGATTTCCCGGGTCTGAATCTGTTCTATCTGCCGACAACATGGCAGGATTTTTTTGCAGACTTTTCGTTGGCTATTTGATGCTGGCCTGGAATGAATATTTCACTTGACAAAAGCCGAGGGAAACACTCCTTCCGACAGCCCCGCGTCGAATGGCCACGGCCAGTCATTAAGCAATTCCGGTGGCAACTGGAACTGAGCGATCGGGTCGCCAATTCCAGGCATCGGACCCGGAATGCGTGCCAGGTTGCCTTGATAGACAGGTGAGACAAGATCGTCTTGGACATTTCCTGAGGGGGTCATGGATAGTGGTCGAGGGGGTGGAGGGAGTGTGGTCATTGATCGCTTGGAGAACATATATTCGTCGATGCGGGCGACTTGGGATCGAAGTCGTTCGCTTGTGCCCGTTGGGCGGCGAAGGCCGGATTCTAATCGGTGTAGGAGGTCGGCCATTTCCAGTCTGTCATGTTACAAATAACTCAGGAAGTGGCAGGGAAGATGTGACTTACAAGAGAGTTCGAACGCGTTGGTATGACGCCTCAGATAGACTCCCCTCAATAACCGAGCCTAGAATATATCCAATTCCAGCAATGTGGTGCAGCTACAGACGTGAGCATAAGTTGAAAAACATAGTAGGAAAGACATACCAATGGCGAACTGATGGCTTTCAGATATTCCACAGGCACCTTGGAAAAGACACTCAAAACCTGACCTGCGACGTCGCACTTCTCGTCTACCCCTTGTTCTTCGTTCGAGGACAGAACCATCCGGAGCAGCTGGAGTGTAGCCTGGATGTTGGCAGATTGAAAACCGAAGATGTCGTGCGCTAGATCGCCAGTGACTGGACGGGTCTCGCGAAACTGGGGCGGAAGCGAAGAGTACATTGACAAGACGTGATCCATCAACCAGGTACCGGCCATTTGAGCAGGACGGAATAACGACCAGACGTCCGCGGGTCCGTCGGGTCGCGCCCGCTGTCTTTGGCTATCGAGTGCATGCTCCAGGACGCGATACATGTCGGTCGTAAAGTTCCAGCCAACGATCCAGTCGTCGGCCATGCCTGGTCTAGCCATGCCATTTGATTCCATCTTGGGAGGTGACACCATGCGGCGTGTTGCGATAAAATCGTCTCTGAGATCTCCGGGGTACCGGACGTTAGACAGGGCTTCTCTGTGACGAATAACGCCGCCCCAGACGATGGATGAATAGACGTCTAGCGTATAGATTGACCAAAACTAGGAGTGTTAGATAAATGGCCCATTGGTGACAAATTTGAAAGCATACCATCCGGCGACGAATCTCAACAATGATAGGATCCAGATCCTTAGGCCAGAACTTCTCGTCTTGGAGCCCGTCCATTGTCGCCAATGTGTGATACATGCCGAGGTATTGTTGCATGCCCTGGATATGTCCATGCTGGATGCTAGCAATACTCAGGATCGCGCATGCCCGCATGTATTCGGTCCCTCTAGCAGTAGCCAAGTCTTGAGGAATAGATTCCTTCGCCGCTGTCCAAAATACCTCTGAGGGAGGGTTCGCCAGCTGCTGAGAATTCCATCGCGTTGTATACAAAGCTCCGTCGCGGGCGCGGGCAGAAGCCAGAGCGCACATTGCCATCGTCGAGGCGAAAAAGCCTTCGTCGTGGAGGTATTCCATATTATCGATAGCGCGCGAAAACGACGGCCAGTGGAAGAGGGGAAAACTAAGAACCATCAGCTTGATAACCTTGATAAGTCGGCACGGGCATACATTGGATATACGATCTCGAAATAAACTTGAGCCAGATCCCGGATGGTGTCCTGACAAGCCGTCGCAAAAGCCTTCCACGGATTCAACGAGCCATCATTCGGACCAGCAACCGCAGTCGCAAGAGTGCCGTTCAGACCGTCCCACGAGGCATTACTTGTACGAGACTGATTGACCGTGCTGGAAACCGACCCCGAGACAGCGCGAGAACGGTCTTCATCTCGTTTTGTCATTTGCGCAGGAGGGGTCAGCTGCACCGGCTGGCTGGAGGACGGACTGGCATTTCGTCGCGCGCCTCGACGGCGGGCAGGGCGATCGTATGTACATGGGACATCGAAGTCGGCGCAGTTCTGGCAGGGATTCTCAGGGCCGTTGTTCTTGCTGCACTTGATGCTGCGTCGGTTGCAGAAATCACCTGCAGCTTGTCAGCGCGGGATGTCCGGGGAATCTTCAGCAATGTTCACTGCAGGGTGAGCGCGGGACGCACAAGCTTTGGAAATGCGCTGGAATTTGCGCGGGCGATGCGACATTGCGAACAGGGGGACAAATCATCGAAGGGGGAGGCTAACGCAGCCGCATAATATGGTTGCTCAAGACAAGCCTTGGAAGTCGAGAAGGAAAAGTGTTCCAGCACACAAAAGTGGATTGCCCATGACTTCACGATGCTGGGGTCCTCCGCATGGGGACTAGCGCTGGGGGTATTATTTAATACGCGCGTCCGTATCGGGAAACCACGGGGAGAATTCGGGGAGAACGGCTCCCGGAGATGCCCCTGTTTATGGAGTAGATGTCAGAAAATAAGTGAAACTGTAAAACTGTAAAATGATATCAGATCGGAGTTCGTGGATCTCCAATACTGAAAGTATGGAGAGGAAGATGCGCAGTCCGGCTCAAGCGGGTACTGTATCACCTCGTGCGGATTATATATATTTGTAGACCCGGTCGGGCCACCATTGCAGAACATCTCTCATTCCCATGACAGGTGGATATATTTTGAGGGCATGAAACTGGGATTCAATGCTTGTCAGAGTTTCATAATTGTATTCTATCCATCATAATTCATATCATCGTAGAGTCATCTACCACTTATTATCAAAGACCTTTCCATCAACATAGTTGACCATTTCATTAACCGGCTTGAGATGGTCCCGGCCAGCACCAAAGAGCACACCCTGGCGCATGACCTTGCGGTAATTCTTGCCCGGCGCAACCTTGCCCAACACATACTCTTGACGCGTCTCAACCCGCGTCGGCACAGGAATCGACCGTCCAACAACCGCTTCCATACCCTGCCAGGCGAAAGTGATCGCCTCCTTGGCGCCAGCAGGAACACCACCCTCGTCGAGCATCATGATCTTAGTGTTGGGGTAGTTCTTCTGGATGAAGTTGGTGATGTTTGGGTTCAGAGCACCGCCTCCACACATGAAGATCTCTTCGATTTCGAGGCCTTCAGGGGCGTAGCGTCGATAGTGCTCGACGATGGCCTGTGCCGTGACTCGGGTGATAGATGCGACGACGTCGTCAGGCTTCAGTCCCTTGCTCTCTGCTTTGCGGATAAAGTCAAACGCTAATGTGTCTCGGAAGACTTCTCGCCCAGTCGTCTTGGGCGGGTCTAGTGCAAAGTAAGGGTGGTTCCGGAGAAAGTCGTCGACAAGCTCCTGGTCGACTGTGCCGCGGCCTCCCATCTCGCCGTCCTTGTCGAACTCACGCTCGCCGTTGGTATAGTGGCGGACGACCGCATCAATAAAGACATTGCCCGGGCCGGTGTCAAAGTCATAGCAGGCATCGATACCACCGTGAGTGTCAGGAGGAATAAAACACACATTGGCGATTCCACCAATGTTCTGGCATGCGCGCAGCTTGGTGGGATGGTGTAACAGCAAAGCATCAAAGAATGCGATCAGAGGAGCTCCTTGACGACCGGCAGCCTGGTCGCTGACTCGGAAATCGGTCACGGACGTAATACCAGTGCGGGAAGCAAGGAAGGACCCCTCGGCCATGGTCAGAGCACTGCGTACCTCGCCGGCTTCAGGCATAGATAACAGCCAGATGGTCTGGCCATGGGAGCCGAGGACGTCGATCGTCGAAATGTCAACATCGTAGTCCTGGCAGAACTGCTTGACAGCAGAAGCAAATGTCTCTCCTAGGATGACGTTTACTTCCGACAGTTCGGATGGCGACGTCTTGTTGTGCAGGATAATGTTCATCACCCGCTTCTTGATAGTCTGCTCAAGCGGGATTTCTCCATACTATATCCATCAGTATAGAACGTTGACTGCAGAGAGAGGTACCAACCTTGAGCAGCTCAAAGTGCATGGGCGACTCAGGAGTCTCCTGTCGGAAGTGGCACAGAGCGCAGTCGATGCCATCCTAGCCAGTTAGCTGAGTGTCTTGTGAGAGGTAGTAAGACAATACCATCGACGTGCCGCTGTTCAGGCCGAGCACCGTGAGGTCGAGCGCATGGCTGGGAAGCGTGCTGTTGGCCATCTTCTGAATCTCACACGAGTCCTGAGATGTTGAAGAATGATGAAACCAACGCCGCCAGACTAAAAAAGAGTCTTATCAAGTTTTGAATCGCCGCTGCATCGGACATGCCGCCGTGTGCTCAGATGATGCTGAGCGCTTAATCGGGCCACTGCTAAATGCGTAATCGCCTAAACGGAACAGGTTTTGAACCCTTTGAACCATTGTTGGGTGGGGATCCACTTTAAGATTTTGCACCGTCTCAGACCGTCGCGCCGAGCCCGTCACACTGGGACTCTGTGGGATGTGTGATTCGCTTGCCCTTGCATTACTGTCTCGCTAGCTGTCCCCTCCCCCGGGTTTGTCAGATGGAGCGCGAACGCGAGTTCGGATTGTACCCCGGGATCGTGGAGTCAGACAGACCATCGCTGCAGGGATAAATCCCCAGATCTGCTCGAGTATCTCAGACTTCAGTTTGTCTGACAACAGGCGAGATGGCTTACACGACCCTTTGGAAGCGCCTGTCGCCGCGACAGCTCAATGTCGCGGTCCAGATTTTTTCCCTTGTCTGTATCTTCTTTGAAGGATACGATCAAGGAGTCATGGGCGGCGTCAACTCGTCGCCGTACTATGTCACTGAGGTTGGAATTGGCAAGGCTGATGGTACAGTGACCGACACCACCCACCAGGGGGGTATCGTCAGTGTTTACTATCTCGGCTGCATCTTCGGTTGCTTTGCTGGAGGTTGGCTGGCTGATCGCATTGGGCGCATCAATGGTTTGTTTATTGGAGCGGTCTTTGCTGTTATCGGGGGTGCGTTGCAGGCTGCCATCCAGAGCTCGGATTTCATGCTGGTGGCCAGAGTGGTAACGGGCATTGGCACCGGAGGTATGTCTATCAATACTAATGATGATGTCTGTGCTAATCGGATGTAGCTTTGACTGGAATCACCCCTGTTTTGGTGTCAGAGACTTCATCCGCCGACCATCGCGGTGGATTCTTGGGATATGTCTTCATCGCCAACTGTGAGTCTCTATGGATATCAAGATGAATACTGACTGTCAGATCTTGGAATCTCGGTCGCGTACTGGCTGTCGTTTGGCCTCGCCTTTATCAACAATGGCTACTCCGACATCCGATGGCGTTTCCTCCTTGCGTTCCAGTGCATTCCCGCTCTATTGCTAGTCCTCTGCATCAAGATGCTGCCTGACTCCCCGCGGTACTATGCATCAGTCGGGCGAAATGAAGAAGCGCGCGATCTGTTGACCCGCCTGCGATGCCACAAAGCTAGTCAAGAGGAAATCGACCACGAGTACATGGAGATTGTCGCAGTGGCTAGTGACAGCCAGCGCAGCTCTCCAATTCAGTTTGTCAAGATCTTGATTGGAAAGGGAGGCCGACCGGGTGCCAATCTCGGTCGACGGGCCTGGCTGTGTGTTTGGCTCCAGATCATGGCGTCCTGGACTGGTATTACTGTATGGCTCCAGTTCTTGTCAGACGTTCAATAACTAACGATCAGGCTATCACCGCGTACTCGCCAACCCTTCTAAGCCAAGCTGGATATACTGATCTGACCCAAAACGGACTGTCCGGAGGCATCAACACGATCGGCATCATCGGAACCATCATCAGCGCGCAAATTGTCGATCGCCTGGGGCGTCGGGTATGTCTGATGTTCGGTGCCTTGAGTCTTTTCGCCGTCGAGATTGTCGCCGGCTCTGTCTACGAAGCCTCCCTTCACACCCCCGAAAAGGCAGATCAATACGCCCCCGCGGCGATTGCAATGCTTTTCCTCTTCAACCTTTTCTATGCAGCCACCTGGGGAACCGTCGCTTTCCTTGTTCCCACCGAGATCTTCCCCTCGGACCTCCGAGCGCAAGGCAACGGGTTCGGTATCACCGGCTGGGCGATCGGAGTGGGAATGACCACGCTAGTCAACCCAATCATGTTTGCCACTCTGAAGAGTCGCAGCTACTTCCTCCTGGCTGGTCTCAATCTGCTCTGGGTCCCGATTGTGTATCTGTTCTACCCGGAGACAAGGAACCGGTCGCTCGAATCGATTGATGCGTTGTTCTCAACCAAGAGTCCATTTTATTGGGAGATGGAGAAGGCGTATCGCTTGCACAGTAACGTCCTGGCGGAGAAGGGCGTCATCAAGACTGGAAATGGCGATGAGGTTATTCTGAGGGAGGAGCTTTCCAAGCCATCGCATGAGCGCATCACTGGCTATGAGCGTTGATATGAGGATGGAGTAGGGGCGGAGATTTAGATTCGGTTTAATGTAGAGTATAGATTAGAGATACTATCAGTTTCAATAAGAATAATGGCTAGAGGGTACGGACTAGACGAATTCACTCCAAAGGTCAGCAGGAATCAACGCTGGATATTTGGGGGCGAAATAGAATCTATTCAGCTCTGTCAGCTTGCTTGTCTCAGCTTTCTTAGCTGTCAATTTTATTAACGTTCTCCGCTCTCAGCTTCTCTCTCACCTCTCATTCCCAACTTTTCCCATCTGAGGAAAATGATCCCTCTCAGCAGCATCACAGGGGTATTCCTCTACTTGCTTTTCCCAGCCATCTTCTTCTACATCAATGCCATCTTCTCCGTCCCAAACCCCAAAGGCGTCCGTCTGGTCCGCGAACCGGTCGGCAAGTCCACCTTCAGCTGGAGGACCAGACTCGCGTACCTGACCGACTGCAAGTCTCTCTTCCGCGAGGCATACACAAAGTACCTCAAACATGGCCAGGCCGTGGTGCTACCAGGCTTCGGTCTGCGCAACGAACTCATGCTCCCATCCAGCTCCTTGAAATGGGCATTGGCCCAGCCAGACAGGGTCCTCAGTGTCAGTGAAGCCTTTTGCGAAATCGACCAGCCGTTGTACAGTCTCGGCCACATGCAGCCGATTCTGGATCCGTGGCAGGGGAATCTCGTGAGGAACGATATCAATGCGGTGCTGGAGAATATCGTTGCCGCGTTGAATGATGAGCTGGCTGTGGCGTTTGATACGCATTTTGGGACAGACACAGACAGCTGGAAGGAGATTGATCTGATGGAGACGGTCAGGACGGTTGTTGCGCAGGCTGCGACTCGGTTTACAGTTGGAGTGCCTCTATGTAAGCATTGTATCGCCTGTTCAAAAGGCTCGCTGACCCACAGGCCGCAATGATCAGTATCTAAAGGACTGCTTCGACGCGATTGATGGCTGTGTGATTAATGCTGGAGTTGTTGGCGGTACTCCCCCTTTCCTGCGTCCACTGGTAGGCCCTCTAGCTGGGCTCAAAGCACGATTGGCAACCAAAAGGGTCCGACAGCATTTCGAGCCACTGTATCGCGAGCGCCTCGAGACGCTAAAATACGCCAAAGACGATCCGGGCCATGTCGAGCCCCAGGACCATCTGCAGATGATGCTGCGGTATGCGCAGAAGGAACGTCCTCACGAACTATACGACCTAGATAACATCACGGCGCGTCTGATAGGCGCCAACTTTGGCTCGATGCATCAGACAACAATGCAGGTGGTCAACATGTTGTTGGATATCCTGGGCTCTGACACCGAGTATAATACAATCGCCATTCTCCGCGACGAAGTCTCACGCATTCTCGGCTCAGGCACCGAGTGGACCAAAGCCAAAGTATCCAAGATGACCAAAGCAGACAGTGTCGCGCGGGAAACACTACGATGCCACGCATTCGGCAGCCGAGCTGTCTTACGAAAGGTCATGGCCGATGGAGTGACCACCGACGCAGGCGTGAACCTCCCCAAGGGCAGTCTCGTCTCGTTCCTCAGCCACGGGATCCATTCCGACGAGTCGATATACGAGGACCCTTTCAAATACGATCCGTTTAGATTCTCTCGCATTCGCGAGGCCGACACCGAGAGTAAAACCGGCTCGATGAGCTTTGTGTCTACCGGGTCCAGCTTCCTCCCGTTCGGGCACGGAAAGCATGCTTGCCCTGGTCGGTTCCTGGTCGACTTTGAGCTGAAAATGATCATTGCGTATGTCCTGACTAAGTACGATGTCAAGTTTCCTGTAGAGTATGGGGGTGAGAGGCCGCCGAACAGATGGATGGCGGAAGTGATTGCTCCTCCTGCTGGTGTCAAGGTGCTGGTGAAGAGAAGAATATAGTTCACATTACCATCTATGATAAACATAAAAGAATCAAATCTCCAAAATAAATGCCTCCTAAATCACTGCGAAGGGACTTTCATCTCCTTCAGTAACGTCTACATTGTCATCCCTCTTCTCCAAGTACGCCGCCAGATGCGAAACCCGCGGGTGCATAAAGATACCTGCAACAGACAACGCCTGCAGCAGGTCAATCTGTGCACTAGCAGCTGAGATGCGCATAGCAACCACGAGTCACCACTGCGGTGGAAAAAGGCATCATCCGCTCCAATGTCGTTAAGCAAACAGGTACAGCCAAAGCAAGTTCGTAGCCGGATCTGGTATCGAGATTGTCACGCTAGCCGTCCCTCGACCGCACCCTGACCGGATCCTCGGGACAGAGCAAGATGAGCCAAATACCGATGATTTCCTGTGGAAGCTTGTCCAGGCGTGTCTTCGAATTGGGGGTTGTTGATGCTGGGTTCTTTTCTGGGGAGGATTCGAATTCGAGCAAGAATGCGTTTACCAGGACGAGGTTGCCCAGGTATCTTCGTAGGTTGTGTAATGCAGTGCAATGCATCGTGTTCATCTATTGTTTCAGTCTGTCATTGACAGTCACGGCTAACAATGAAGAAGCCACCTGATTCTTGGTTTTCAAAACAAAGATAACACGAATATATACAAAGGCAACTCAATCTATCACCGTCTCATTATCCGGAGCAGGCACAAAGTAGAACCTGCCAGGCCTGCCCTGCCTCCTGAGCATCTCGTTCAGCAAGTCCGACAGCATCATCTCGTGCCAGTCGTCGCTATCAAACCGCGGCACCAACTCGTTCCCAACCTGGACCATCGCATCTGTTGTCTCAGAAACTGCCCGAGAGACTGTTTTATTTGAATGCTGCATGTCGACACTCGAGCTGCTTGAGCAGGTCGACCGGCGTCCAGATAATGGAGTGAATGATATGCTTGACCGAGCTCGACGGCCTCGTACTCTTAGTTGAGCGAATGGCTTCTTCAATCGAACCGCCCTGCCTGAGCTGAAGCACATTGGCTCGCAGGATATTAATGAAGGCGTCATCGGTGGCGTCTGCAATGGCGTCTGCTCAGGAGAGTCCCCATAGCCAAGTGTAGGAACACTCTCGGCATGAAAGTCAAAGTAGGGCTCCGAAGTCACCGACTGGATAAAGTCCACCGCTGCCTCATGATATTGAGCTCCTACCGGAATGGCATGAGCCCCTGGATGTGTCATTGATCGTCGTCGAGAGCCTCCAATCTGCGCCTTGGCCACGGCGGCGGCCATCTCAGACGGCACAACGGGGTCGAATTCGCCCATGAAGTGCATGAATGGGGTTTGGATGACTGGGTCATAGAATGCGTCGAACACCGGGTTCACGCCCATATAGGCTCCGTACGTTATGCCAAACTTGAACGGGGGGTGGTCGAGGGCCTTGTATGCTTCCGGATATCGGACTGCCTTGGGAAAGACTTTGGCGTATTCCTCGAATCGTCGTCGTCGAGCAGGCCCTTCAAGGAGTGATGCCGCCATGGCGCCAACAACGGAACCCTGGGAGAAGCAGATGATCCCATCGAAAGGACCCTGTGTCTGGAGAATGTGAGCCACCCTGTCGATGCTCTCCAGCAGCCCTCGTGGCGGGTCATCTTCGTGCAGCCGGAACCAGGCATGGGTCTCGATGTCGTCTGGGTCTTTGAACGTTTCTGGCCTCTCGCGCTGGATCTCGTCGAGGTAGTCGAGTCTATCGGAGACTTTGTATGCAATGCCCCCGGTTGGGAAGTAGAAGGATGCATTGGGGAATGCTCGCCGGATGTGCTCCTGCAGTCGAGCAGTCTTTCTGTCAAGGACAGGGCCCGTTTGGGTATGGCCGTGCAGGCAGAGGATTCTCATGGTGTGCAGATTTGCTGCAGATGTCTCCATCCAGAATGTCACGGAGGGCCAAGTTAAGGATGGTTGTATGTGATCCAAGCAAGGGATGTCACAGCCAGCTATGTATGACTTCAGTTCAAAGTAAATGCCGAGATGTATCCAAGCACCTGGTTAATGCCCGCTGGCAATTTCTCCGGCGTCAGCAATGACTGTTTCTACAAACCGTCCATACAGAGTATAGACCCTAGCGGCGATACTAATCCACGACTACAAAACACAAACCAAAGAAGAACTTAATCCCATCCGTTGTGCATGACAAACACAAAATACTGCAATAGTACAAGCAAAACAGTCTCTTAGATTTGCAAAGCTCAATACCAAATCCAGGGTCCAGTGCTAGCCTGCGCCCTCGCCACGAGTACAGGATCAGATATTACACTGCAGACGAGCTGGATTGAACTAGAAGCTTTGACCCTGTGTCGGGATAGGCCGATTCCCTCCAATCTCCTTGCTCTCACCGATCGAGTCGGCGCTCGGTCGTCAGCTCAAGGCCGCCGGTCCACTCGCAACTCCGGACTCCGGGCAATCGGCGTGTAGCGGTCACTGATGAAACGAAATATTTTGCAGTTCTTGGTTCGGCTTCATATTGATAGCGGCCTAACCTGCGTGCCGAAGAGTTATAATGTCCTGGTATGAGGTGGAATTGTGGTGTGCGGCTGGACTGCGTCTACAGTCAGAGCGGCCTGACGGGTTAGGGTTAGAGGACGCGATGCATGAACCTGCACGCCTCGCAATCTTGTTCAGTCGTGGCAGGCTTTGCTTGGCATTACATGAGAACTATGCCATCAGGTGGCAGCTTGACACTGAATTACTTTTACTTCTAACACTAGGCCACTATACAAAAGATTGGTCAGCGCTCAGCCACTGCCATATACACGAGTCGTCAAATCAAACAACCGCTCCGACACTCCCTCGTAACTAACAGCTGTAGGCAGTGTCCAACCTCAATATGCCTCCCCGTCGCATTCTGATACGCGTCCTTGACCAGCTGCTCCCGACCTCCTGACTCACGGGCTGCAGTCTCGGCACCTAGGTATCCAGGAACAGCAGCATCAAACTGCTCGCCTCGCCAGCCGCACAGTGGGACTGCTTCTTCCTAAACCCAGCCGAAGCGTAGTAGTATATCGCGCCGTGCCTGTAGGTTGATATTTCGGCCGTGTTGGTACTTGTACATGCTGGAAATCATTTGTAGTTTCTCCTTGAGGGCGTGCCGTCTGCCCCAAGCCAATGACCGAGATCACAATCGAGTGGGTCTCTGCGTCTGGATCGTGAAGGCTTTAGGCTCGTAGCGTGTGTTGATGTTGTAAGCGCTGTTGGCCGTGTATTGATAGCCAGAATGGCAGTCTGGCGTCGCGTCACGTCGCCGTTGCTGGTGTATTTACAGAGTCAACTCTAACGATTCAAGGAAAGGCATACGATAGAATCTGGTTTCATCGTTCCTGAATCAGCCACAAGCCCTGACTCGCCAGGGAGCACTGATAAGCACTACTCCGTAGGGGATCTGCTCGGACAAGTTCCGTGGCGTGGCAATCAAACTCAATGGCGATACTACGGAGTCCTCCTCGCCCCCATACTCCGTGACATTAGGCCCGCGATATATAAGCATTGTGCTGCAGGCAGGCAGACACTGGGCCAGTAATCCCTGCATATGCATCAGTTTGGCTGCTTCCACGACATCAGCACTAGGTCTATACAGGCAAGGCTGAACGGGCGCCGTGATCGGCCACCAGTCGGCCGCACTGAAACAAGGAATGCAGACTATCACGAAACAAGTTAGAGTAAGAGAGCTGAAGACGACCCACTTGGCCATGCCTAATTCATTCTAAATCATTGCGAGGGCTGAAGAAATCATCTGGCACGGAATCTACGGAGCAGGGGCCGAAATGTGGATATACGAAGTAAGAGAGTGCCATTCATGATCGCTAACCAACATCGAATAAATCAAAAAACGAGTTACGAGTACGATAGACTCCAGCGCCCGTCAACTGCCCAATAGAAACACCCCTGGGACCACGTTAGGGTACAGATCCGGGTTCCAGCCCAGCGAACCGCAGTACGGCGCAGAGGGCACGTTGACAGGAGGAACCACCGGCGCCTGCATCCCCATGCCTATCCCCGAGGCTATCCCCGACCCCGACCCCGACCCCATCTGCATGGCCATGTTCATGTTCATGTTCATGTTCATCTGCAGCATCAGCTGCTTCGGACTCAGCCCGCACGTTCCAGACTCGCGGTGGAAGTTCCTGGCTGTGCTGCGCGTAAAGACCCGCCCGCAGTCCGGACACGGATGCACCTTGGCCTGCCCGTTCTTCTCCCTCAGATGCCGCCGGTAATTTCCCAGAGATGAGAATTTCCGCCCCTCGCAGCCGTGGTCCCAGCACCGGATCTCCAGGGTCGAAGTCGAGGTCGAGGATCCCTTCGAGGAGGAGGAGGAGGAGGCGCAGGGCGAGTGTCGGGACTGCCCGACTCCACTGCGCTGCACGCGTCGAGCGGGTCTGCCAGCGGTCCCGCCAACGTTCGACGCCGTCCCCGTTGTTGGCTCCGAGGTCCCCGAGGGGCCGTGGGGTGGAGCCCTGCGCTCGTCGGGTTTGCCGGGCTTGTTTATCTGGGTTGGTCTGGGGCCGGGGAGGAACCAGGAGGGGGGTGAGGCGCTGCCTATACTCGCTGCACGGGCTGTGGTTGCTGTAGTTGGTATACTTGGTGTGCTCGTGCTGGTGCTTGGGAAGTATGTTGTTGAGTAGGTTGGATACGAGTTCGAGTAGGAGGTTGTGTATGGCATGCTTGGGATGGTAAGCGGCGTTTCGCTGGGCGATCGTGCAAAGTCGAAGAGGTATGATTCGGCCATTTTGTGTGTCTCGTAACTTGGATCTGAAGAGTAGGTAGGTAGTCGAGGAGTACTCCGTAGGTATCTTATATCTTATACCAGACCCTGCAAGGCAGCATCATGATCTGCAATTGGGGCGAGGCAGGATTGTTGCAGGACAGTGGGCTCATCGATCACAATAATCAGCTAAGACTCCACGAGGTCCTGACAAGTCTGACAAGTCTGAAAAGCCTCTGACGCAGTTCATATGCGATATCAAGGCTAGTCGTTCCTCGGCTGCGACGTCTGCTGGGGCCGAAACGCAAATGACTCGTTCGATCTGCTTCCATTGGTTCTAGTCTTAACGGTGTCACCGACACACTCTCATTCTATCTCTATGGTTCTACCTCCCTCGTAGAGCCTTCCCCTTGCTGCTGCGCATCCTTCTTCGCAGAGGTGACGCGTTTCCACTCCATGCCCAGCACCCCCAATGATAAATGCCGCCGCCAGCGCTATCGACAGGTACCACATGTACCACATCTTGACAATCGCCTGATTGCACAGGGCCATGATCGTCGCCAAGGACTCCGCAAGCACCAAGTTGCGCAGCTCGCGGTTTCCGGCATTCAACGCCGCCAAGCTATCAATCTCCGGGAACCGGCTACTGATGCTGGCGGCCATCGTGCCAGTGTACTCTATAGATTGTATCAGCAGCTGATAAGGAGATAGTCCCGCCCAACGTTTGGGCCAGGACGATCAGCGAGACTCCAATGGAAAGATGTCCTTCACGGGGAAGATGGTCTGCGCGACGACGAGAGTCTGTTGCAGTGCACAGCCCAGACCGACGGCCCCCGCTGGGACCAGATACCCCAGGACGTCCGGAATAGGAGAAGTGTACTCCAGAGTGGATAGCAGGCCCATTCCGACGGAGAGAAGTGCGGTGGCGACGATCATAAACGGGACGTAGTGGCCAATGAGGGGAGTGAGGATGCCGCAGGTGGTCGTACTCCGTATAGACTACGGCGGCGCCGGCGATGGAGAGTACTCTGTAATTTGACGGCGGGTGAGATTGCAGACAGGGCTTTGATGACTTGCAGCCAGATGGGCAAGTAGTACTCGAGAATGGAGTCCGTGCTGGAGATGCAGGAGAAGAGCGTTCCAAACGAAATGCTCCTGTTCAGAATCTTCATCAGAACAAGCGCCTGTTTGGACACCATAAAGACGCCCATGATCACTCCGAAAAGGATAAGGAGGCCATAATGCGGGCATTACCCCGGCTGTACTCCTGTCAACCCCGCAGAAGAACCAGATCAGGCACAAAATAGACGCAAGGAGGAGGGTAAAAGCCGGCAAGTCCAATTTCCAATCTTATGTCTCCAAGTGATTATACTGGCTGTCGGCTTGAGCTTGAGCATGAAGACGATGAGGAATGTCGGGGCCGACATGATCGGGTTGATGTAGAATATCCATCGCCAGGCCGTGCTATTAATGATTCCTCCACTTAGCAACGGGCCGCAGATGAAGGCAATGCCATTAACGGCGCCTAGAACGCGGTTAAACACTGCGACGTTGGCTCGAGGGACGGCTGCGAGAGGATGGTCAGGGCGCCGGAGAAGATGCCCCTGCACCGATTCCTGCTATAGTTCGGCCGCTAAACAATCAGTAACTTCAAAACAGACAGAATGGACATACAAATAAATATGATCGAATTTGGCGCCGTCGCACAGATGTCGATCCAATCTCAAACAGCAGCAGGGCGACCAAGTAGACAATATTGACCGGACACATTGAATACAATCGGCCAAAAACCAACTGAAACGCACAGTCCGTAAAGAGATACGCCGATGCATACCAGCCGATGTCTTGCAGCGACTAGAATTCGTCGGTGATGTCGCAACCGCTGCGCCGAGTACCACTTCGCCCTATTTTCCAGATGTCTTCAATATTTTCTGAGGATAAACATACCAGTACGACTTGAAACACCGACACAAGCTGATGAATATGAGCGAGAACTTCAAGTGGCCGACATGTGCACTTCCTCCTCTGGCGTGGGGGAGCGCTGGCTTAACTCAGGAGCCAACGGGGCGTCTGAGTTTTTCCGTTTTTGCCATTGCAATGACTGATGATGAAGAGATAGAAGCTGGATATAGAGTGAAGAAGTATAATCTGCAGACGTGCGAACTCCTTTGTTATATTTGAAATACAGGCTTACGGTGTCTCGGATCTTGATTGGCGTTGCTAGTGATCTGTCCAGGGACTATATTAGGCACAGTTAGGGCTGCACTAGATCAGCCCCATTTCAGCCTCAGCAGCTCAGCGTCTTACATTAGTGTACAAAGTGCTCTATACTCGGGATATTCCGTGCCCCTCAGCCACAGCTACGGGTTGATCCTGGCTTACTTGACCCCACGGCGAGGCGACATATATCCTGCACTCCCCATTGGACATGCAAGCTCCCCTAGCATCTATTGAAATATCAAGATTGAGCGACTCTACCTAGTCCCCCCGATCACCTCTGCGCTTATCAATAACCCGATTTCGTTAGAGCTGTATGATCTTTCTGTCCGATCAGTCGTCGCCGGCTCTGGTAACTTCGGGCCGCGTTTAGCAGCAGCCCTAAGCAAAGTCCGTCCTACTTGGTAGGTTCTTCAATGCTACGGTATGTCCTTTTGAAAAGTTACAGATACAGTTAAACAGTCAGGACTCACCGAAGCCGCCGTGATAATCTCCGTCGCGGACCCCAACCACATTTACATCGGCGCAGACGGGTGTCTCGTCCCCGGCTCCGAAGGCAATAACCGATATGGACGAACATTCTCTAAAGCGGACTTGAACATGTATGTCGAGAGCACATTGAGTGAGCTGCACTGCCTACGGAAGAATATCCGCTTCGTGCAGTTCTCCAAAAGCAGCAATGGGAAGCCGCAGAAGTACAAACCCAGAGAGTGCTTGGGTGTTTAACATTCGCAGCAATACAGAGTACCTCAAAAGGTCAATCTTAGTATACATAGACAAAATCCTCGTTCTCAAAGTCGGTCAAGTCCTTGAACGCATTGTCGTCTTCCGCCGCCTGGTTAGTTTCATTCTTGTCGACTTCTGTCTCGCCGACTTCTTGCATGGAGCGGTCAATAATCTTTGCGGGCTTGCCGATGGCGACTCGGCGCTTCTCGTGCTGCTTGTTGAGGTAGAAGATATACGCCATGTTCAGACTACTTGGTTAGCAGTTGTAAATAAAAAGGGATGGGGGGCTCACGCGCAGAGCAGGACGAGGACGCAGAACATTGCGAGACTACACTGTTAGACTCATCTGAGATACAGAGATAGGCTGGCTTACTTGGACAGAAGACCGCGTCTGTATAATGGTGCTTCCTCGGTGGTGTATAGGTTAGGGCCGACGACCTATTCCATTAGCATTGCTTTTGACGATGGAACGCAATACGTACATTTCCAGCACACTGGCCAACAAGCAGAATACCATTGACAACCTTCTTCTTCGTCTCGCCGGCTGTGTTTCCTGCTGCCCAGGAGTAGATCATGGGGGCTGTTCGTTAGTTGATTGCTCAACGGATAAATCGATTGAAACCTACTGATTCCAGGATACACAGAGATCTACCTTGTTAGCTGAGTCAAGAAATGGGATGGGATAACGTACAATATAATATCCAGCAAGAAGAGGCCCCTTGTTGGCATCAGTATGCGGGATCTGGAGCAGCATCACGCAGCCCGCAATCGCAGGGAGGCACAGCAATGTAACGACGCCTCCTTTGGTCTTGTATTTTGTCGCCAGCCACGCGCCGCCAAGGGTCGCAATTAGCTGAATCGCACCGAAGGGCATATTGAAGAGCATCGTCTTGAGCTGGTCAAAGCCAAACGACTGGATGATGAGCGGGCCGAAGGTGGTGATGCCACCGCTGGGGATACTGTGGTTGTCAGATTGATTTATATATGCGGTCTCGAGATGACTTACGAGATGGAAAACATCAATGCAAACCAGAAGAAAGACTTCGGATCGAGAAACGCTTCTTTGACATGAGCCCACTTCCACTCATGGGTTTCGATTCCCTGCTGGTTCATGCGGAGGCGTTCGATTGCGATGAGTTTGTCCTCTCCTCCAAGGAACTTGCATAGCATGGGCGAGTCGGGGAGGAGGAAACTAGACAGTCAGTTGGGTTCAATTCTATGACGTTGGACTCACAAGACGGCGAAGGAAAAGGCAACGGTGATGAGGCCGAAGAAGAGGAAGATGATCTGCTGGTCAGCATAGCCTATCTCTACAAGAGCAAAGGGCGTACCTGGTAAGGAGCCAGACTGGAGTCGATATGTCCCAGACCAAAGGCGATCAAACTCCCAAACTACACTGTCAGTATGGTCAACACAGGCAGGATAGGTCTCATACCATATTGACAACCCCATTCATCGCATACCAGGAACTCAGACGCATCGGCTGCTCACGACGACGGTACCACATCTGGGTGATGGCAATAAACGCAGGAGCTGTCCAGTTAGCACTCATCACATCCACACTTTCAGAGAAACATACGGATTCCAGACTCAAACACCCCGAGGAAGATCCGACAGGCCAGCAACCCCCCGAACGTCTTTGCCGGAGTCATGCACGTCAATGAGATGCCCCAGAAGAAGACAATCACTCCGAGGAACTTGCCCAGCCGGATCTTCACCAGGATGTACGCAATCGCAGGCTGAGCAACCAGCTGGACAAGATAGATACTCGAGCCCAGCCAGGAGTACTCCTGCCCAACGAGGTGCGCATCCTCAATCAGCCCAAAGACAGAGCCATACGAGAGTGTCGACTTGTCGAGTTGCTGGAGGAAGTAGATGCCCAGGAGGATAGGGAGAAGACGCAGGTCGATTCGGCGGAGGACACGCTTGTTGTTTTCCGGGGTCAGGATGGTCGAGTGGCCGACCTCTTCCATCACCTCGAGGGCTTTGTCCTTCTTCCCCCCATCGTGAGCCTTTGGGTGTGCGTCTGGAGCGGCAGGTGGCGAGGTCGAGACGAATTCGATGCGTTCGTCGTCGTGGCCCTTGGAGATAGGGGCTTGATGGGACATGGTGTCTTGCCTTGAATTGATCAATATCTAAGCAGGCAAGTCAAGCAATTTTAAATGCAGGAGGATGCAACGGGTGCATATTCTGGCGATCAAGTGCAGCAGCCCGGGGAGGACAGTTATATCTGAGAGGGCATAGACCTACTTCGTATAGTGCATGGATCTGGGGCCCCCGCGGGGAAATGACAGGCCCACAGCGGACGAAAACTGAAAAACCGAGGATCAGCCGGTCATCAGGCAATAAAGTGTCGGTCTTCGCTGCCTCGTCCGAGCTTGGCGCTTGTATAGATCGGAGATGGGCCCGAACGCCGATATCGTGGAGCATCCCCTCATCTCTGCGGGGTTGCGAAATAATTGAAATAGCTGTCTGGTCTCGTCTGGAAGTGAGTCTTGAATTGACAGGATTGCAATTGTCATTCATCATGCCTCAGAAAGAGTACACCCCCAAAGGCTACCAGCAGGTCCAAGCCCAGGACGCCAGCCCGGCTGTCAACCTGCACTCCAAAGGCAAGCAAGAAGTCGACTTTTCCTTTGAAGCTGTTCGTGAGAATCTCTTTCGAGTCACATTCACCACCCCGACGCATCCTCTCCCTCCCTACCCGAGCGTCACCAAGCCAGACACCAGCTTGAACGGCGTGCAAGTCTCCACCAGCAGCAGCGACACAGAGAAAGCAATCCAAGTCGGAGATGTCAAAGCCACTGTCAACTGGGAGAACACTCCTGTCGTCTCTCTCTCATGGAAAGACTCGGACAAGCCGCTGTACAAAGACCTTCCCCTGCGCTCGTACGTGACTGATGGAGAGGGCATCGCCCACTACACCGAGCACGACCGCAAAGCGCTGCACGTCGGTCTCGGTGAAAAGTCTGCGCCAATGGACCTGACGGACCGACACTTCCAGCTCTCAGCGACAGACAGTTTCGGGTACGACGTGTACAACACCGATCCGCTGTACAAGCACATTCCGCTGCTGATCAAGGCGACCTCTGCTGGGTGTGTCGCCATCTTCTCTACAACCCATGGACGGGGCACGTGGTCTGTCGGATCAGAAGTCGATGGGCTCTGGGGTCACTTCAAGGTGTACCGCCAAGATGTCGGCGGTCTGGAGCAGTACCTCATTGTCGGCAAGACACTGAAGGACGTTGTCAGATCCTATGCTGAACTGGTTGGATTCCCTATTGCCGTTCCTCGCTGGGCATACGGATACATCTCCGGAGGATACCAGTACAGCGCGACAGACAACCCCCCGGCGAACGAGAGTCTGATGCGCTTCGCAGACAATCTCAAGAAGCACGACATCCCCTGCTCCGCACACCAGATGAGCTCCGGGTATTCCATTTCCGAGCACGAGCCGAAAGTGCGCACCGTGTTCACCTGGAACAAGTACCGCTTCCCAGACCCCGAGAAGTGGATTAAGCAGTACCACGCGCGCGGAATCAGACTCTTGACAAACATCAAGCCCTTCCTGCTCGGCTCGCACCCGGACTTCCAGAAGCTCATTGACAACGATGGTTTCTTCAAGGACCCCGAGACCGGCGAGCCGGGATACATGCGGTTGTGGAGTGCAGGAGGCGGTACAGGAGGCGATGGCTGCCACGTCGACTTTACCAGCGCAGCAGCCTTCAAGTGGTGGTACGATGGAGTGCAGTTCCTCAAGCGCTCTGGTATTGACGGCATGTGGAACGACAACAACGAGTACACCCTACCCAATGACGACTGGCGCGTCAAGCTCGACGAGCCCACTGTAGCGGAGGCCGTGAAGAGACAATCCAAGGACAACACTGTTGGACTTTGGGGTCGTGCCATGCACACCGAGCTGATGGGCAAGGCGTCTCACGATGCGCTGCTCGACTTGGAACCGAATGTCCGGCCTTTCGTTTTGACACGCAGTGCCACTGCCGGAACGATGCGGTACTCTGCCAGTACATGGAGTGGTGATAATGTAACCAGCTGGGAGAACATGAAGGGTGCCAATGCACTATCTCTGAACTCGGCAATGTCTCTTCTTCAGGTACATCCATAACCCTATTTCCCTGACAATAACTAACTTTTTCCAGTGCGAAGGACACGACATCGGCGGCTTCGAAGGCCCCCAGCCCTCCCCCGAGCTCCTCCTCCGCTGGATCCAGCTCGGAATCTACTCCCCCCGCTTCGCAATCAACTGCTTCAAGACCTCCCCCAACAACAACGAAGTCGGCGACGTGATCGAACCCTGGATGTACCCCGAAGTGACGCCCCAAGTCCGCGCGACAATCAAGCGCCGCTACGAGATGCTGCCATACCTGTATAACCTGGGCTTGGAGAGCCACTTCTACGCATCCCCGCCCCAGCGCTGGGTCGGATGGGGCTACGAATCCGATCCCGAGGTCTGGAGCAAGAAGCTCAAGCGCGGCGAAGAGCAGTTCTGGTTCGGCGAGACGATTCTCGTCGGTGGTGTGTACGAGCCCGGCGTCGACGTCGCAAAGGTCTATCTCCCCCGCAAGGCTGGCGATGAGTTCGACTATGGTTTCGTCAACATGAATGCCCCGTACACATACCACGCATCGGGACAGTGGGTGGACGTGCCATCGTACTGGAAGGAGAGCATCCCCCTGCTTGCGAAGATCGGCGGTGCGATCCCCGTCGGCAAGTCCGTGCAGACGCGCATCCCAGGCGACGAGACCGAGGCTTCGCTCGCGATTGAGGAAGTCGACGATTACCGTGGCGTGGAGATCTTCCCGCCCAAGGGAACCTCGCACGGTACAGTCTTTACAAACAGCTGGATGGAAGACGATGGTATCTCCATTAAGCAGAAGGTGTCGAAGTATACGATTACGTACGAGGCCACGGACGACAGGGTGGTTGTTGGGTTCAAGAAGGATGAATCCAGCGGTTTTGTCCCTGCTTGGAAGGACGTTGATATCATTTTGCATAACGGCGACACGAGGAGGGTTGTCTCTGATGATGGCAAGACTGTTGAGTACAAGGGGGCTGATGAGCGTGGACGGGAGGTTTACACTTTTAAATACTGATCGGTATGGGCATGGGACAGGTGCATTGTAGATATTAGGTGCATTGATAGAGGGATTCATGACGAAATGGGTGATAGAATGTTGACATGAAGTTAGTATTTATATATATAGAATGACAACGTTGGTATATTCTAAACAGCGGCTAGCAATACTCTCTTATCCAGAGTAAGCGAGTGCATTGACTTGATGCCGCCTTTAAACATCCAAAGTTCGACTGTGAACTGTGATAGGAAGGCCTTTTGGTTTATTAAACCAGTGGCTCTTGGTCGTCAATTCCTCTGCAGGATTGACCATTTCGATCTTGTACCGCCGAAGAAACTCCGGGACTAATTTGTGCATCTCACAGAGAGAAATCTATCATGTCAGTAACAAACAATACTTTGTCGAGTTGAACTTACATTCTTCCCAATACAAGTCCTTGAGCCACCACCGAACTGAATTGTTATTGACGTTCCACGATACGCTGAAGAAACTCACCTGGAACATGTATCGGTCCATCTGGGCTGCGTTTGGTCTGAACCATCGCTCTGGGTTAAACTCATCGGCATCGTCACCGAATATCTCCTTGTTGAAGTGAATCACTGCAGCATTAATACCCACACGCACCCCCCCTGGGAACCACTGCCCGGCAATATAACAACCTCCTGGTGGGACAACCCTTGGAAGGGTCAATCCAACACTCGGAACCATCCGCATTGCTTCCTTGCAGCACGCCGCAAGATACGGTAGCTCCATTGCTTCTGTATATCTGATCCGCGGATAGCTGAGATTACCGGCGGCAGAGGCTTCGTCGACTTCTTTCACCAGCTTTTCATAGGTAGCGGGGTACTTCATCAGATGGTAGAAGACGGATGACATCGCTACCGCAGTGGTGTCACTTCCTGCAAATCTATAGTCGTCTTGTCAGCTCGGCTGTATATGAGAATGCATCCTTACAATCCAACAAAAACCTCCACCTGAATGTCTGTGACATTAAAGTTCACCTTCTCCCCTCGTTCCTCATACACACCAAACAGTCTCTCGAGGATATCTTCTCTCTTCGACTCCCCCTTCTCATTCAAAGCCATCCTATCGCGAACACACGAGAAAGAGGCCTCTTGAATCTTACCCAATGAACTCAGCGCCGCGCGAACAGACGGTACCAGGAAGCCCGAAAGCATAAGTGAAGCTCGAACATATGACGGAAGCACACTCGCCGTGCAAAGAATAGGAAGTAGAGTATCCAGAGCAGAGATATACCCCTGATGATCATCGCGCTTCTTCATGAACCCAAACATGGAGCTGAAATAGAGCTCGCCGATAACATCAAATGCATACCATTGCACCCATTTCGCCAGATCCACTTGCTGCCCGGTATTGGCATACTCGCCCATTCGTTCCAGGAACAGCTCGGTGCAGGAGTCGATGAAGGGTTCTGACTTGACGATGCTGCTCATCGAGTAGATGTTATTCACAATCTTTCTTCGCTGGCTGTGCACTTTTTCATCGGTGGATGTGAAATGATCGGGGAATCGACCTGGTGAAAGTCAGCAACTGGCAGTTCAACGATCGAGGAAAGATACCAAAAGCCGGCCGCCACGGAAGATAGAAGTCAGTCTGAAAAATATCAGCACAGAAAGAGAATTCTCGATGGAATACTCACCTTCTGAAACCCCGAGTTGATCCCATAGATAATCTTGATCGACTCGGGATCCGAAATAGCCACCTCATTTGGTGCTATTCGTACAATGGGGCCTTTGGGGTCAGAATACACAAGACCTAAGAGACATCAAATAAACATACCATGTTTTCTATGTAAGTCTGCTTGTGTTTTGTGCGCATTCCCGCGCAGAACCTCTAGTGCAATCCAGGATCGCGAGATCGACGCTAGGAAGGGCCCGGGATATCTGGCCAACGGATGCAATCTCAGGGCGTACACAAGCCAGAGTATATAGCCCACCACACCCACGCTGAGTACAAGTACTGCATACTCAAAGAAACCAAGTCCAATGTGTAGCAGCATACTGGCTTGGCAATAATGTAAGAGCGAGAGGCGTGTTGAGTTCGACTGAGAAGCAACATCCACACTCCTCAGTTTATGTATCCCTACAAAATATATCCACAGCAGAAACTATATTCATGACTGACCATTCAAAGCCGAACCATACGGATAAAGCACACCCCCAACTAGTGGAGGTGGTTCGGTTCCGCAAAGTCTATCTGTAGTTGACATCACCGATCTGAGATACTCCGTACTCCGTATGCCTAAAAGGGACCAAAAGAGATAAACTTGCCCTAAAGGGACCAAAGGAACCAATCTTACCCCCACACTTCCAATTCCCGGTAATCGTCCAAGATTTATGGAGCTGATCCGTGATGCTGCCGGTCTATTGAGTGGAGTGGCTTATCCAAATGCTCGAACTACTGAATTGCTCCCTTGATGCGGCGCCTACGCCTTGCAAGAGATGCTCCACTATCCTAGTGCTCTGTCCTTGTGACCAGATGATTTGCGTTGGTATTCTCCTTGCATACTCGGGGACTTTGGGATCCACATCCTGATATCACATCAAAGGATCAGGGACTACCGGTTGCAGTAAAAGAAGCAAGCCGGGGTGGCAGGGGTTCAATACCACAGAATAGCGTGTCTTTTACAATGGAGAACTGGCCCTTGCCAGTGGGCAAAGGTCTGTTGCCGCAGGTCTATTCTTGGACTGGGTGAAAATTTGTTGGTTTCGAGGCATCCTGACTCAGTGGCTTGCTGCATGGTTTGCGGGTATTACTATGTAGTGTGTGGAAAGTCCCGCCGAATATAGGGGCATGATTTATTCTCGATTGCAGAAAATCAAGGGCCTGAGCGGCAGTTACTGAACATAGACCAACAGTTTCATGATTTGCAGTCCTGCCTTTGTAATGAGTGATACTTAATGGTGCCTCTCTTATAGTGCTTGACATGCACCAGCATTTAAGTCCATCTCTGATCGTATCAAAACATCTTTTTACAAGACATAAATGGACTTAGATCTCAATACAGAGTACGGAGTACATCCACATGCACAGGGACTGTATGGCAACACGAACATCCGCATTCGGCAGATCTCATTGCTACCTCTACCGAAACTCTGCTCAGCTTACTCCGTAAATACGGAGAAGATCACTGCGGAGACCCCGCATGGAGGAAACCTTGTTCTAGAGCTCGCCGTGAGATCTCTGCGGGGAAGACGCAGATCGATGTCGATGCTGATGCAAGTTCTCGGGAAGCATGCTATCCGGAATCATTTGGAATCAAGTCTGGCTTGTACAGTGCAGTTAATGTACTCACCCGCAAGTTGATTCGAGCAGTTTATATACATATAGAAATCCGTGATAAAGTCTGACGGTATGCTAATCACAGTCCAATATCCTGGTAGTCGGCAACTAAGAGAAGTTCTACAGTGACTTGGTACAAGATTTATGCCCAGTGAGCATATCCCAGCATATCCAAGCTATCCAACACGAAGGTCAATCACATGTGCGATTCACTTCAACTGTTCATAAAGATCCAAATCCTTCCTACGGATAAAACACCACCCCCGCGGAGAACACCTGGGGCTGACGTCGATCATCGCTACTGGACTAAATGGGAAACCAATTGGCCCCAAGACTCCACCTGTTCATCCTTGGTAATGCTAAACCATTGAATTGTGCTGGTGACGTTCTGATTCGAGAAGTCCACTCGCCTAGTTTGTATCTAAGCTAATGACAGCCATTTAGCTAGCAAAATGGATGGATACTGTTTGATATTGCCTACAAATAACTATTCGAACATCCGCAGCCGGCAGTAGGTCAAAATAAGCAAGTATATACACGTAGACCACCCTAATCTACTCAATCACAACTGTACATAGTCCAAGTTTGCACTCACAGCTTGTACACCTTCTTATCATACGTCGACGGCCAAACACCATTCTTGCCTGGAGCAATGATTCCCCTAGGGTCAAGCGTGTTCTTGATAGACTCGTTGAAGCGCATGAGGATGTTTTCGTTCCAGTTGTACGTTTCCGCAATCTGGTCCATCAGCGCCAAATGAGTGCGATACTCGCCCCAGCCATAGGCCGCGCAGTCATCAATCAGTGTCTTGATGAGCCAGTGGGCTCTCTTCTTCGAGTCGGGGTCTTTGCGGTCAAAGACGATGCATACAATGTGGTCTGCGACAGTTAGAAATGTAGGCTACTTGGTATGACAGTACTTACGCATCTCCCTCAACCCAACAGTAAACGTCCCAATAAAGTCGAACCCTGCTTCCTTGGCGCGTCTCTTGGTAACAGAATACTGCAGCATGGCATCCTCGCCAGAGACCTTGGTGATAGGCGAGAAGAACAAATGCGCACCGTTCGGAAGCCAGTCAATCCACTTGAGCTCATCAAATGTCGGAATGCCCTGGAGGGTATTGTGTCTGGTGTGCAGCACACAGTTCTCCTTGATATCCTCGGGGAAGTAGAACTTCGCGCCCTTGATAGCCGAAAAGGCGTCCTTGATCAGACCCCAGAGGGCATTCCGCGTCGGCTCAGGACCATACAAGGCGCCGTAGAAGTTCCAGCGCCCGAGATTCAGGCGTTCGGCAATCTTGTCCAGCTCGGCGTCGTCAAGAGGGCCTTTGGTCGACGTGTAGTCTGTCTTTGAGCCCAGAACAGCAGCATCCAAGAGAATGTGGCGGATCGAGGGGACGTTTTGCAGGACCATTTGCTGGAAATCATCAGTGGTTATTCAGATACAAATGGCGCACGTACCAGTCTGAGAGGCCGGATAATGTCAACAGCCTGACGAAGATCTTCATCTCTGGGGATTGTGATGAGATAGGATTGATATCCACCGGGGTTTGGCATGAGCTGCGATTGTTAGAATGCTGACAAGAATAGTCGGTTAGATACTCACCCATAGACCCATCTTTGTGACGATGCCCAAGTTACTCTGCGAGAACAAACCATCGTTGTATGGTCCAAAGCCATAAGGGAACAGTTGCCAGCATTTATTGCCTGGATCCTCGTGCAATGGGACAGCTGGTTCACCGGGTTTCCTCGGCTGGGGCATTGCGCCCATACCAGTGCGCATCAGCTCGCCGCTGGGCAGGACGACCTCCATTCCGCAGTGCATCATCCAGTGGTCTGAAGATCAGTACTCAATATCACACTGATGCGACTGGCTTACCTCCATAAGGTGTATAGCCGACTCCGCGCTCGACAGTATTTCCAAGCACCGAGCCACCACCGAGGTCGGGAACCTGCAACAACGTCAGTCATCGTGATTTAGGAAAATTACGGCGATAATACATCAATCCAGAGCTTATCCTTCAACCCGTTATCGACAAGGTACTGGTGAAGATCCGCAAAGGTAACCCCGGGTTCGACAATCGCATAGGCCCCGTCGACATTGACCTCCAGCACGCGGTTCATATGCCTCCCAAGGTCCAATACAACACTCCCCCTTAGCCTAGGAGCAGCACCGCCATATCCAGAGTTCCGCCCAATCGAAGTCGGCCACAGAGGAATCTGGAACTCGTTGGCTAGGCGGACAATGGCCTGGAGATCAGGGACATTGCGCGGGCAGACTACCGCCGAAGCGACAAAGTAGTCCTGATCGATGACATGATGGGGGTCATGGGTACGCGGCTGTTCGAAATATGTTCCATCGCGGAGCTCTTCCACCTTTTGCACGACTCTGATGTTCTCGTCGCCAACGGTCTTGGATACCTCGCCTAGGAAACGGGCGAATGTTTCCTGGCTGGTGTTTGGGGGGAGGGCAAGCGGAGTGGCCATATTACAGTAGTCAATTGAAAGAAAAAAGCAATGATCTGGTGTCAACCTGCATGATCATGCATTTATAAATTTATAACAATCAACCTAGCTCTTAGTTAGCTGTAGAAAACTCAAGCGGGGGTGGAATATTCCGCTGGGTAACCGCGGGAAATACCCACCTCCACTTCTTCGATCCTTGCAGTTATACTGTGACAGGCTTTTGTATGAATCCAATAACTCGGATTGTAAGAGCTATTAAACTCAGACATGTAGATATTGTTGCTTTTTGCCTGGAGATCAAGTACGGAGTACAGAGTGCAATACAGCGGGGATGGCTGTCAAGCACCGGATTGGCCGGACCAGAGTTTCACATATATTAAGCGGGGTTTGCTGCTCGGACGTGCCATTCACTGCTTCTCTCCTGCAATGCAATGGTTAGAGAGCCTGTTATGCGTCTAGCGTCGACATGCTGCACCGTTACTCAAGATCTTGTACGGCACCCATCCTCGCTTTGCTGCCGAGCTAAGTAGGCCATTTAGATGGAACCAGACCCCCAGTGTTCTGCCAGTTCTGTGATCGTCCTTTTACTCGCAGGTATCAAGCCTCAAGGCCTCAAGACCGTCTCAAGCTAATTGACCAAGTGATGCCCTCAGTCGACACCTGAAGACATGCAGAACGCGCCTGGAGAGCGGTGCCCCGATTCCAACTACCCACCGCGCCCGGGGGAAGAAGAGAAAGGCGTGCGACCGGTGTGTCCGGTTGAAGAGGGCATGTAACTCTGGACTGCCCTGCCAGACATGCATCTCCAAAAATCATGAATGCACATATACCGTTCCGGACAGGATATCATCACTAAACATGCCATCGACTCAATACGATAATGTGCTTACTGACCTATCTTGCCTGGATGGACTGTCACCAAGGTATGAGAATTGGCCGGTACCAACACTCTCACCTACTGCCGTTAACTGGCCCTGTGAGATACTGTCGATTCCCTCACAGAATACAAGGCCATGCAGCAGGTTTGAATTCCTGGCGCGGCATACGGACTCGACGGGGCTCATGGATTCATTCAACTGCCGGATTGCCCGTACTTCCACATCAAAAGGAGAACTTTCATACTCTTATACTTTCGATGCCAGTCCATTTGATTTAGACAGGATGTTTCAGAAACACTGGACAGTGTCCCCAGATAACTTGCACGACTGGCCGATCCATCCTCTGGCATTCGAGACTCATCACATCGTGATGGGACTAAAAGAAACAATCCGCCGCAAGCCTCGACGAAGCGCAGTGACACTGGAATGGTCGCCCATTGTCGAGCGAATGTGCTTTCATTTCTTCTCTCCACCGAACCTGTCCAGATATCTTGACGCCTTCTGGAGTTCGTGGTACCCCAACTGTCCGATTATACACAAACCCTCGTTCAATCCAACCAAGGCTTCTCCGTTCTTGCTGGCATCAATGGCCATCATCGGGTCTTGTCTGTTGGAAAGGCAAGACCATCAGAATGCAGAAATGTGGTTTGATGCCGTGGAGGAGATGGTCTTCGATGCGGAATTCCTTCAAGAAGATGCTGATGCAAGTCTGGATGATGCTGAACACAAATCGCAAACACTGCAGGCTCTCCAGGCGGCGTATTTGGTCTGCATCTTTCAGAACTGGGAGGGATCAGAGACAACAAAACGACGGATTCGACGTCGTCGGTATAGCACTGTTGTTGCAGTAAGACTCCACCATCCTCGTTGACGTTGTATCTCACGTAAAAGGTTGCAAGGGATCTTGTCCAAAGCTCCGATGTCCACCAGGCCTTTTGGCTCATGAACGATACGTCAGACTTCGACTTGAAAGCGTACATCCAGACAGAGGAAACAATCCGGTGAGTCTATCCCCCAATGACTTAGTCCACTAACATTGTAGAACGCTGAGTTATGTCTTTTTGCTGGACACTGCGTTTGTAATATTCCACAACACGCCGCCACGCATCTTCGGCTCAGAACTGGAAATCCATATCGCCTGCCCAGAAGTAGCCTTCCAAGCTGGATCAACCGAGGAATGTTTCCAGCATCTGAAGAAATGGGCTGACGGAATGCTCCACCACCCTTCTATATCCAGCACCATTGAAACGCTCTGCCAGCCCAACACCGAGGTTATCCTTGATGCATACACCCATCTCGGACTTCTGAACATGTTTGTGATTATTTCTGGTATGTCACCCTCCCACTTTACAGCCACACCCATCTAACAATGCCAGCATTCTGCGTATCCATCTACCAGCTCCAAAACTCCCTCGCCACCCCAACAGCCTTCGAAAACATCAAGCGCGGGACCCAGAACTGGAAAACGGCATGGGACAAAATGCACGCGCTATCCATTCTCCCCGATGAAAACGCCGTCGACGACTCTGTGGACGAAGCATGGCGGCGCGTGGGCTTCATGAAAAGCGCCTCTGAGTACTGGCTGCTATGCAATGTCTTACTGGAGAGTATACAGCAGTCAGACGCCGGGAAGACCAGCAGCGTCGCCAAGCGCACGCTGGGGAAATATGACACGGACATGGGGCAGTTGAGGCAGCTAATCACGCAGTTTAATGCCATGAAAATGTAACAATGGATACAGATGTGACTATATAAATGTACGGTTAGACTTAATTCCTTCTCCGCAGCTGAGACTTCACTATCATCTAGAACTACCATTCAAACCAACCCCATTGAAAGTGCCACCCCCGCTGTGTGAATATCCCGCTGGTGGATCCTGCCAAGAACCGTCCCAGTGAACTTGAAAGCCTTTAAAACTAGCATGCAGCCTGGTAATGTGTTGTATGAAGCACCATTCAACATCCTGATACTCCTACAAAATGCATCTAGACGAATTGACAAGCATTCAGTTCGCCCACGTGGTCGATGGGAAGCTGTCGCCAGGCAAACACTTTGACTGTCTCAAAGACCCGAGGACGAACAAACTGCTCTGGAATGTCCCGGTTGCTGGAGACGAAGAACTGCAAGCTGCAGTCACCGCGGCTCAAATTGCCTTTCCTGTCTGGTCGCAGAAGCCGGCTGCCGAACGACAGGACATCTTACTGAAACTGGCCGCTTTACTCCGTGAAGAGAGGCTCTTGATGTCGACCATTGTTTCGAAGGAAACTGGGAAATCGGTATACTATACCTTTTCAATCTGTCTCAAGACCAGGCTAACGACTGAAAGGATTTCATGGGCGGGCTCGAAGTTGAGCACAGCATCAGCTTTCTCGAGTTCAATGGTACCATCATTCTTTAATCCAATGCAACTAACGCTAACCATCAAAGCCTCTCAAGATCTTGCAGACGAAATAGTCCACGAAGACGACTCAATGAAAATAATCCAAACCCACACCCCACTGGGCATCGTCGCAGCAATATGTCCCTGGAACTTCCCCCTCGTCCTGGCCGTCGCCAAAATCGCAGCAGCCTTGGTGACAGGAAACTGCATCATCGTGAAACCATCCCCATTCACTCCTTACAGCATTCTCAAGTTTGCTGAGCTCGCAACCAAGATCGTTCCTGCAGGCGTCTTCCAAGCCCTAAATGGTGACCACACACTGGGGGCCAGCATGACCACCCATCCGGGGATCCAAAAAGTCAGCTTCACGGGCTCAACCACGACGGGGAAGAAAATCATGGAGGCTGCTAGCGGGACACTGAAACGAGTTACACTTGAACTCGGCGGCAACGACGCGACAATTGTCTGTCCAGACGTGGATATAAGCAAGGTCGCACCGCAAGTTGCAGCAGGGTGTCTCTTCAATGCAGGTCAGATGTGCGTCGCCACAAAGCGAGTGTACGTCCACGAGAGCATCTACAGGGAATTCCTGGACCAGCTCGTGAAAGCAGTGAGAGAGTACATTGAGCAACCAGCCACGGCGCCGCCCATTTTCGGGCCCATCCAGAACCAGATGCAGTATACTATTGTGTCCGACTTGATCGAAGACTGCAAAGCCACGGGGTGCAATATTCTGACAGGGCAGAATCAACCGGCTAATGGTCTCTACGTTGAGCCCTTCATTGTGGACAATCCTCCTCAAGACTCTCGAATCGTAAAAGAAGAACAATTCGGTGAGTCCAATCCATATACATACACCCATCTCATAACACTCCTACACAGGCCCAATAATCCCCGTCCTCCCCTGGGAAGACGAAGAAGAGGCAATCAGACTGGCCAACGACACCGACGCCGGCCTTGGAGCCTGTGTCTGGGCCGCAGACTCGACTCACGCTCTATCTATCGCGCGCAAGCTTGAAGCCGGTTCAGTCTGGATCAACAGTTCCGAGAAACCACATCCAGCAGGCTACTTCTCCGGACACAAACAAAGTGGTATCGGTGGTGAATGGGGCAAGCAGGGGCTTTTGTCGTACTGCAATACGCAGTCTATTCATGTTTATAAATAGGCAGTGCGAACGTTTTAAACATAGTAGTTCTTCTCCTGAGATGGTCAAATAGAATATAATACACATCCCGGATGCTGGAGCCCTAATGTTGGGGGCTGGATGTAGCCCTGACATTCTGGGATACACGTCAAACGTTAATCTTCAGAATGGCCCTAACTTCTAGCCAAGCAAGACATTCCTCGAATGACCGAGGCATTATTATGTGGCAATCGCTCAACTGAATCGCATCCATGGTGGGGCTGAGAGCGGGATATTGACACCACAATGGGACCAGAAACCCTATCTAAACATACTCCGCAGTGGATTCTTTATTAACCGCTTAGACCAGACTTGGATTTAATCTGCTACATCATCTTTCCAACCTCACACCGCAAGCATCATCATGACAACTCCTGAGCGTCAGAAAGCGGCCTTTGTCCAGGTGAAATACCTTATCACCTCCAGAGCCAAGTTAACCATTATTCCAGCAAGGATGTGAACCAACTTTCGAAATCACCAAGATTCCTCTGCCAACTCCCGGCCCGACAGACCTCCTCATCAAGCTCTCAGTAACCGGAATCTGCGGCACCGATATCGCTCTAGCATCCGGCAAACTCGGGCCATGCTGCCAGATCCTCGGGCACGAAGGAATCGGCCGAGTCGTGAAAATAGGTCCTAACGTACCAAGGACCTCCGTCCTCGTCGGCGACCGAGTCGGTGTATCATGGGTCCGCGACAGCTGCGGCGACTGCGCAATGTGTCTACACGGGGAGGACATGCGCTGCGTGAAACAGGTTCATTCAGGCAGAGCTGTCGACGGCACTCTTGCGCAGTACACGATCGTCCCATTCCGGAGCATGATACGCCTACCTGAGGGCCCTCCGGATGAGCAGCTTGCGCCGGTGATGTGCGCAGGCGTGACTGCGTACAGGGCACTGAAAGTATGCGGTGCTGTCCCGGGCCAATGGATTGTTATTTCAGGAGCTGGTGGGGGCGTCGGTGCAATGGGGATTCAGTATGCTCGGGCGATGGGATACAGGGTGCTTGCCATCGATGCTGGTGAGAAAAAGGGGGAGTATTGTCTTCGGCTGCAGGCAGAGGCGTATATTGATGTGTTGAAGCATAAAAATACGTCCCCTGCCGTGAAAGAGATTACCGATGGGCAAGGAGCAGCAGCGGTTCTTGTCCCTGCTGGGTCGACTAAAGCGTATCAAGACGCTTTTGATATGCTTGCCCCTTTCGGCACGCTGGTGTGCATTGGGATCCCGCCTCCGTCTGAAAGCATCCACTTCCATCCGCTGCAGTTTATTGACAATGGGATTCGAGTCATTGGGTCTATGGTCGGCTCGAAACAGGATATTGGAGAGGCGTTGGGGTTTGTTCAGCGGGGAGTCGTGGTGCCGGATGTCCAGGTTGCTCGTTTGGAGGATGTATCGACCTTGATGCAGCGTATGGCTTCAGGACAGGCGATGACTAAATATGTGGTTCGACTGGACTAAATCATGTATAAGCGTATACTTTTAGGGATTATTTTTTTGTTTAGTGTATGATCATGTTACTATTTTTAAATGAAACCCCGTACGCTTTTCTGCTCGACTACCGCCACTGACATGGTGGAGGTTTCCACTTTAGATATTGGCAGGTCACAACATATGCTAATGTGCATGAAATGGCTGCTCAGATTCATATACTCGGATAGGCTTTGTATGTTCTCTTGAAACGGTTCATATAACGTTAATGCTATGAAGCTTGGGTATTGTAAGACCAGAAAGGGCTTCTATACTTCCTAAAAATACTCAACGGCTGAGCGCCTTGAAGAATATTCTCCAACAGCGTAGGATAATCCCATCCCATCGCCAACGCAGCAATGGCCGTCAAACTCGCCTGGTCCTCGCGTCCTGGTCGGCCAGGACCGGTCATATTCTACTAATCAGCTTGACTCGCATACCAAACAAAGAAGGCTTACTGGCTTCATATTTATATCAAACAGCGCAAACTCGGATCCCTCGCTGAAGCGACGCACATCTATACGGATTGGTGCGGTGGCTCCTATAAGCTTCGCTACTGCTTCGCACTCACGCATGATCCTAGAATATGCTTGATCCTTGAGTTCTTCTTCAGTGATGGCTCTTGAATTTGCAGTGACGGCAACAACACCATTATACGGCGCTATCCCATCTTCATGGTTGAACCGCGTCACAGGGGGCATGCTCCAATGCTGGTTGATCGAGGGCGTCGGAGGCATGACGGTGATAGTCGCTTCTTCACCAGCAAGAAACTCTTCCAACATAACCAGCGGTGACTCTGCGAGAAGACTGTCGATGTGCTCTCGTATTTCACTCTCGCCATGACATATCTTGACGCCATGGCTTCCCCGACCGCGAACTGGCTTGCCGACGAAAGGATATTGCAGAGATTTGATAACAGTATCGGCATTTAGCCTGTCCACAAGCCATGACTTTGCCAGTGTAAACCCTCCAACCTGTGCAAGCCTTCCGTTCAAATAAGCCTTGTCGGCAAAGTTCTCCACCAGAGCAGGCGGCTGGCCTACTACATAAATGCTTTCAGCCCGAGAATCCAATCTAGTCGACGTCTGCAGCGGATGATCGCTAAAGAGAATCGTATTTGCCCAGAAGTGAGTTACACCCCGCTGAACAGCGGCATATATCCCATCCTCGGTATCAGGGAATGTCCAGCCCTCGTGGGCTGCTACTACTGGCGACGAAATTGGCGTTATAACATTGATGCCTTTCTGGCGTAGGGTATACGCAATATCCGCGCCAGAGTCTTGGTATCCTATTCAGTTAGTTATGTCTTGTTTATCTGCGATGAAATACCTCCAGGCTTGCGCGGTTTCCTCACGCCGTTGATCACGGGAGGATCGATGGCTTGGTGCAGGACCGCGACAGTCGGGGCTGTTGCAATAGTGTGGAATGGAAGACCATGCATCAGTTTTGATGCTCTTGATCCCGTTCGAGGGGCGAGCATTGTGTGGTTGAAAAGCTCAGCAGCAACTCATTCCGCCGGTTTTCGGAACCCCGGTGGCTGGGTTACTCCACGTAGAATCAAATCATACATTCAAAGATCCACTGTGATGGCTGAATAGAGACTATTGTCGTTTCGAAACCCATGCATTTTGTCAGCCGCGTTTACTTTTCAAGGTTTCGATGGATACCACCCAGAGCGAAGCCTCAAGCGCCTAAGAGCAGCTTCAGAAGGATACTTATCTTGCCCTCAAGTACGCTCGATCGACGTTGGTTATATCAAAGAACCATATATTGCCAGGCTTCAAGATATATTTGAAGTTCTCACGTATACTCCTAAGCAACATAACTACGTGTTAAGATATTGGGACTAATTACTTTACAGCCTGTGCCCTGCCAAATTGTCAGCGGCGTTCCATAACCCAGAGAGGTACACGTACTAGGCTTCAACCCACACCGGTGGGCAAGTTTCTTCCACGACTCCATCCCTCTCGCCGCCCAATCATCAGGGACTCTGGGAAGATAATCTCAGTACTTGTAGATTCACAAGGGGCAAAGACCAAAAACTCACGAAGTCCGCGCCTCCCACATGTCCGTATGAAAAACCTCCATAGACACCCACCCGCGGTATCCCAAATCAAAGACCGCCTTCGCCACATCAACAACCGGAAGACAGCCCCCGTACTTCTCTTCACAAGGATAAATCCGACAGTTGCGCGACTGGGTCATGAACGGCGGTTGTGCCAGATCCTGCCGCGGGTACCCCGTTTGCCTGGGATCTGCTACCACTGCGTCACTCAGCTGGAAGTATACAATGTTTTCCGGCTTCACGGTGCATTTCAGCTCATCGAGGCTAACATGTAGAGCTGCAAGTCCGTTGGAGCGGACTGGAGACTTGCGATTGAACGGATCGCCCGCCTCTCGTGATGCGATGTGGAAGGTATCTAGGCAATGGCCGACATTGGGCAGGTTGACAAGGTCTAAGCATCTTTGCACCTGCTGCCAGGAGTTGTTATGAATTCCCCACGAGGGTGCCTCGTACGCGACTCGAAGGCCATAACGCTGTGCTAGTTGGCCCAACCTGTGCATATTGCCTGCGATGACTGTGGGATCATCCGTAATACTGCTCTCGTCTATCCCGTACAGGGCGGTGCAAATCTACCAGAATCCGCGACTTAGCAGTACTCCCATGAGTAGGTTGATGACCTGGCACACCTGGAAAATGCCAATACGCATACTCTGGCAAAGCTGGCACCAGAGTTCCGCCTCTTGGAGACGCATGTCCACGTCCTTAGGGCACTTAAGCCCATCATACGCTCCGAACGGGTTGAGCGCGATAAGCTCAAGGCCCAATGAGGACGCCGCTTTAAAGATGTCATCGGCAGCCGCACAGAGACGGTCCTTCCGAGATTGTAGTGAGGTGAAGGTTGAAGCATGAGCGTCAAGGCATTCGAATGCCAATTCGACGCCGTCAAACCCGTGTGCTTTGGCGGCTTGTAGTTTGCCGTGGATGGCGTGCCCTGCGGCGGACTTTCCTAGGGAGTTAGAAGCGACTGCGATTTTGATCTCAGCTGTCATTGCTTTAGCCTTTATGGTACTGTGATATTACCAGTGTCTCGAGTAAATTGAGTGGGAGACGTAGATGCTAGTCAAGGACCCGGAGTCTAGATTAAAGGTCCGGAGGGAAACTCGGTTAACCACGTTATTAGCAACATATCCCCCGTAGAGTCGCAATCGAGTACGTTAGTCAGTAATTCTATCCTACGATAAAACCCGTTATGCAACAAAGAGTGGCCATCGTCACCGGCGGCGCGGATGGTTTCGGCGCAGCCATCGCAGATCGATTCAGCAACGAGGGCTGTCGCGTAATAATCCTGGACTTGAATAAGCAGAAAGGGGAAGAAAAAGCCGCCAAGGATCCGAATTTGCACTTTCTGCATGGCGACGTGACTCGACAAGACACATGGGACCAGGCACTAGCAGTGGCTAGAGAGAGATTTGGCCGCCTGGATGTCGTTGTTAACAATGCAGGTATTACGGGGAGTCAGAGTGTACGTACTGCCTACATTATGAAGGCTGATTGCTGACTGCTGCCAGCCGGTGCATACCAAAGACATGCTCGAGTACGAAAGGACATTCAACGTGAATGTCAGAGTGAGTCTGGCCTAGAATAGTGCTGCCCGCGAGGCTTGGCTAATGGCATGAAGCCCATATTCTGCAGTGCCCAAGCTATCGTACCATTTATGATGGAACAGGGACATGGAGTGTTTGTGAACATTACAAGGTACGTCGTGACTCAGATACGATAGCAATTCATCTAACATATCAGCACCGGGTGTACTCGGCCCCGGCCAGGATTTGCCTTCTACAATGCCTCCAAGGCAGCAGTGAACGTAAGTGTCTGCCGTCTCTGGGCCGTGAATATACTAACAGGATAAAACATTGTAGGTGGCGACCAAAACTATGGCGTTGGAATATGCACCAACCATCCGATTTAATTGTATCGCTCCGGCAGTGGGCAATACATCCATGTATGTACAGATTGCTATTGTATACAACTTGTATGAAGCTCACGACTGCAGGCTACAAGCAAGCATTGGAAACGGAGAGGACTCGAGGCAGCGGCTACAGAAGATCGAGGATATGCTGCCAATGAAGCGAGTCACTCAGCCAACGGACATAGCAAATGCGGTCTGGTATCTGGCGTCCGATCAGAGCTCTTTTGTGACTGGAACGACTCTGGAGGTAGATGGTGGGCGGGGAGTGTAGATAGGATCAAACCACTCTTTAAGATATCCAGGCTATGCGTACTAAACATAGATTATGGCTGGACTTGCCGATTTATCGTGAACATACTATATCATTCCCGCGGTAGCATTGTATACATAGAGTCTCTTCTCTATTCTATAGATTGCTCCGTCTTATCTCGCCTCGTAGGACCTGATTGACAAAGTTCGGATTCTCTCGCAACGGCCTACCAAGCCCTATCATATCGACATCACCGTGTTCCACAGCCGCTGACATACGATGGCTATCACGCCACCCGCCCGTAGTTCCGATGACCGCGCGAGTCTATCATATATCAGTTGAAGTTGACGATGAAGGTCTGGGGTGCTTACCAAAACCTTCTTCAGCTCCTGCGCCCATTCAATGAAATAGCTGGTATCCCGGAGGTCAGTATTGGTATATATGCCTCTGGATTCATGTGATATTGTGTTTACCTTCCGCGCTCTTTCTGCGATGGGCGTTCGGCTAGCTCGGTCATGATATTTCCTCTCCATGCAGGTGAAGCATAGGTACCACCGGAGATATCGAAGAAGTCAACTCCAGCATCTTCGAGCCACTTGATCACGACGCACATCTCTGCGAAGCTTGTACCGCCTTCAATGACTATGAATTCGGTCAGTTGAGTAGGAAGCTAAGTTGATTAGAACAGGGACCCTACAGTCATGGCAATTCAGCTTCGCAGCAATGACGAATCTGGTCGAGGGCAGTCTCGCCTTGATAGCGTTGACAATGTCAAGAATAAAGCGGGCACGGTTTTCCAGGCTTCCTCCGTACTAAGACAAACGTATGTTGGTAGGGCGTTCATGGCAATAGGGCTGACTTCGACTTACCTCATCAGTGCGCTTGTTGATCAAAGGCGATAGGAATTGTTGCATGATATATCCATGACTGGCGTGCAACTACATATGACTTAGCTTCATAGGCACCTCACATAGATTAAACAGATCTTACGATGATTCCGTCCGCTCCAGCCTTGTCGAGGACCTCTGACGCCCAGACATATCGGCGCACCAAATCCAGAATCTCGCCCTTGGTCAGCTGCGATGGTTTGCCGTACGTTTTGTTGAGACACGGATGCAGCTGCTGGTCGGAGGACGACTTCGGGTTCGCGTTCAGGAACTCGGGGACCTGGCGTCCGGGGAACTGTAGCTGGGGCAGGAAGAGAGCGCCGCGAGACTTGGCCGCTTTGACGGCGGGTGCGAACGCTTCCACAGGGTCCCAGGGGTTGTTGATGTCGAGGACTGCATTGTTATAGTTCTCGAGGTTATCTCGGTGAATGGGGATGTTTCCGGTGCAAATGAGACCGGCACCGCCGTCGGCGAGTTCTAAAATGTTGATCGGAATTAGCCAGGTATTCAATGGGGGTTCTGGTACGAAGGAACATACCCTGGTATAATTCTGCATATCGCGGCAGTGGCTTTCCGCTGTTCTCGACGTTGTCTTCATCATATGTAGACGCGTATTCACTCAGAGGAGTTCTATACATGCGGTTTTTGATCACCTTTCCGGAGAGCTTCAGGGTGATGGGCTGTTGTTTGTTAGCCCTATAACGGCTTTGCAGGGGATCTACTGGTCGTACTGACCTGGGCCAGGGGAGCGATGTGTGCCGCCATTTCGCAAGCAAGATGTTACAATGATTGAAATAGTATAGTTGAATACCTCATGATAGTAGAATCGTCTTTAAAGCAATAGATATAGTTCTCCCCGGACCGGCGCATTGATTTGCAGTCCGGTTTGCGGGGAATGAAACACTACCCTCGGTTACAAAGTATATGGAACGGAATATTATCTTGAATTGTGCTTAGGGACTACAGTTTGGCTACCTGGGCTTTGGTCTTTTCACTCATCGCTTCCAGTGCTTCCTTGACTCCGGCTTCATTCGGCACTTCTTCAACCCACAGAATCTGTTGAGCTACACAAACTCGCACCAACACATCTGTCCCCAGCACTGTATTCCACCCCTGGTCCTCTGCTCTCCTCAACAGCTTTGTTTGCGGAGAGGGCATGTAGCACATATCCATCAGCAACCCTTTCTCCGGCTTCCGCAAAACTGCGTCGCAGATTTCCGCACAGAGGATCTCACCCGGCTGCGTCGGGGGATAGTCCGGCACGGTCCCAATAATGATATGCGGCGCTGACACATGTTCCGCGCTCTCAACTGACTCGAGATGTCTGAGCTGGATGCTCGGAATCGCCCTGCGGAAGTACTGCATAATGTCCTCCACCTCAGAATCAAGTCTGTTGGAAATATAGATCTCCGATGGCCCAAACCATTTCCATAACGCGTAGATGGCACTGCGCGCTGCGCCTCCCCCTCCTACCACCATAGCTGGCTTCCCTTTGGATGTTGAAGGCGCCGCCGGATATCGCTGTAGAATCGCCTCGCGAATGCCAACACAGTCTGTATTCGTGCCGATGTGGACTCGACGGCCGTCTGCTGCGGTCCGGACAAAAGACGTGTTCACCGCGCCGATGACTCTAGCTTCCTCCGTGAGATGATCGAGGGAACTGCCAAATGTGACCTTGTTGGGCATCGTGATGGAGGAGCCGATGGTGTCGTTCGCGGCCAGTATACCCTCGAAGGTGGACCGGTCAGTCGTCTGCACCTTATCATAAGACCATACTGCGTTGGCGGACTTGAACAGAATGCCATGGAGGAGCGGCGAGAGAGATTGAGAGATACTCGCACCGAAGAGAAAGGCGTGGTATGGTATCGATCGTGATTTAGCGGTCAATGGTGATTTGCCGTATGTGTACGACTGCCGTAGGATATCCATGGTGACGCTGAGAGCGCAGTAAAGCTCAAGCAATGATGGACGATAGTGAAGTCAAAGCAGATCCGAGGCTTTTATGCAGAACCGGCGGTTATATCAAGTCCCGAGTTGAATCCCCCGCATCCGGTTCAATAAATGAAGGATAAAGCATCTACTGTATGCCAAATTGTACATCCAAGATATTTTATTGCAAAAATAACCATGATGGCCACGACCGACAACAAGATCCACGTTGCCCTCGTAGGAGGGGGGACTATTGCCCCCCTCCACGCGGAGTATCTGCTCTCCTCGTCCACCTGCCTGCTGACAGCCATAATTGACCCCTTTCCCCCAGGCCAGAAGCTGGCCGCGCAGCTCTCAGTTCCCTACTTTGAATCCTTGCAATCTTTTCTCTCTTCAGCGACCCAAAACCCAGAAGCATACATCATCTGCGTGCCCTCAAGCCTACACACACAAGTGGGCGCAGACGTGATCACAAACGGAAGCCCTAAGGCCGTCCTGATCGAAAAGCCCTTCTCCACAGACTCACAGTCAGGCTGCCATCTCCTTGAGCTAGCAAGAGCAAAGTCCTGCCAGGTTCTCGTCGGTCACCACCGCCGGTTCCACCCTTCCCTGGTAGCAGCGCGCGACGCCATCGACAGCGGAAAACTCGGTCAGATCACCGCAATCACAGGAACATGGACGGCAAAGAAAACACACGGGTACTATTCTTTTGCTGACTGGCGCTCCTCACGATCCGCCGGCGGAGGTCCGGTATGGACCAACTTCGTGCACGATATCGATGTTCTTCACTATGTGACGGGCTCGAGGGTTAACCGAGTGTGGGCCACTTCCACAGTCCGACGTCGAGAGAGTAGAGCTGTGCCGCCGGAAGATCTTGTCGAAGAGGGCGCGGCGATAATGCTCCAGTTCGCGAATGGAGTGGTTGGGACATTCATCGTCAGCGATAACGTGCCCAGTCCGTTTGGGTGGGAGGCTGCCACAGGTGATAACCCGCTGTATCCCCCGGCTCCTGTGGCAGTTGATTCCTATCGCATCTTCGGAACGCGAGGGACACTGACCGAGCCAGACGGTGTGCTTTGGACTTACGACCCCGCGGATGCAAGGAGGCTGGGACTGGAGGTGGGATGGAATGTGCCAATCCGGCGCGAGGTATTACACGCCGGCGATGGCATTCCATTCCAGCTACAGGTAGAACACCTCGCGAGAGTTATCAAGAATGGCGAACTGCCGAGGTGTGCTGGGGAGGATGGTTTCGCAGCTGTGAGGGTGTGTGAGGCTGTGATTACTGCTCTAGTTGCAGGCGATGGCTTTCCTGTTGATATCCAAGGTTGATACAGCTAGATCTGCTATTACAATCGAGAGGCATCTTTAACCTGCAACCCACCATTGACCAGTGTATAGTCCCTCCCCTTCTTCCATCCCATCCACTGTGACAGCGCCTGCTCTCCCCCTTCCCCAAGACCCAACACCTCAACATCCCACCCGGACCGTGGCGCCATGTTCACTGTTGGCGTCCCTGTCAGCGTCACTCCAGGGCGTTGCTCGTACCCAGCAGCCTCCAGCTCTGCATGGGTAAACACAGGCGTAGCACAAGCATCACTTCCATCAAAGACTGCCTCCCATTCCTTGCGTGCTTTCTCACGGAACCTGCTGCGGAATGCATCTGCAATGGCAGGCCAAACAGCACGATCATCCCTCTTCACCACCCAGGGCTGGTCACTCAATCCTAACCCCTTAACCAACTGTGCGAAGAACTGCGGCTCCAACCCAGCAACAGCCATATACATCCCATCATCCTTGCACTCGTACACATTATAATACGGACACCCTCCATCAGACAGATTCTCCCCACGAGGACGGTCCCACTGGCCCGGAATCTTCGTCGAAATCCTCGGCATCGTAGCAAGATAGCTCGCCCCGTCAACCATGTTCGCGTGAACAACCTGGCCTTTCCCAGTGCGAGATCGAGCGAACAATGCCATCATGATCCCAGTAACGCACATATGCCCTCCAGCCGCGAAATCACCGAGAATATTTCCTGGAGGCGTTGGAGGCAGCGGCCGGCCGTCTAGGAGACGCGGCGATGGACCCAGCATAGACAGAACCCCCGATACAGCGAGGTAATTGATATCATGGCCCGCCATCTTGGCATACTTCCCATCGCGCCGAAATCCGGTGAGTTGGGCAACGATAAGGCGGGGATTGAGTTTCAGTAGGATAGTTGTCGGGTCGAGACCAAGCTTCTCGAGGACTCCTGGTCGGAAAGGGTCGATCAGGACGTCTGCTTGTTTGACGAGCTGTAAGAACAGACCCTTCCCGCCTGTTGACTTTAGGTCTATTTGGATGGAGGACTTATTCCGAACGAGCACGTCGGGACTGGGCTGGTGTGGGGGGTTGACTCGGTCGACGCGGACAACGCTGGCCCCGTTGTCTGCTAGCATCATGCCAGCGAAAGGCCCAGGCGCGAGGCCTGCTAGTTCGAGGACACGGATACCATCAAGAGCGGGCATTTTATTCTGTTCTGTTGAATGGGTAGAGGTCTTATTTTGGGATGCGCTCTGGTTATATAGGACTAGGCCGGAGTGTAGACGGACTATACATCGGAATTTGAAAAATAGGCCGGAGTAAATAACTGCACGTCCTCGGCTATACAGTCTACTTCGAATTACAGGTGTGCCTTTGATCCAGCCCTGTCTCGCAGCTGTCGTCGTAGCAATTTACCAGTGGGATTTCGTGGCAGTTGGTCAATAAACCTCACTCCCCCCCTGAGCTTCTTGTAGCCTGCCGCTTCACCCGCGACCAAATCCTGAATCTCCTTCGCGAGACTGTCCCTGTCAATGGTTGTAATAGGGCTGCTCGGCACAACAAACGCCAGAGGGATCTCGGTTCCCTCTGCGTCGTCCCAGATAGCAGTGACACCCGAGTCTTTTACCATGGGGTGTCGTCCGATTATCTCCTCGAGCTCAGTCGGGCTGATCTGGAATCTGGAGGCATATTAGCACAGGATATTTGGTAAAGGTGAAGGCATACATACCCCTTGTATTTGATCACATCCTTCAGCCGGTCTACAATTATCAAGTACCCCTTGTCGTCTAGGTATCCAATGTCACCCGTTTTGTACCAGTCAGGGCCGTGCATGCTTTCGCGTGTCCCTTCCTGGTTGTCCTTGTATCCGCTATATTGGACAGAACTTAGAAAATGTTCACAGCATGGTTATGGAATACTACTGACAGCATGATAGTTGGCGTAGAAACGACAATCTCGCCGGGTTGACCACGGGGCACTTCTTTGCCCTGTTCGTCGAGGAACTGGATTTTGACATTGGCGAGTAGAGTCCCTGCGGCAACAAGGGGCGCGTCTTTGTCCCGGACGCCGCTTTGCGCAATGCAAGAAGACAGCTCTGTGCAGCCGTACGCTGTGGCGAGTCAGGGAAGTGATTCCAGAGCCTGAGTGAAGGACTTACTTTGGCACAAGCTAACTGTAGGAAACCGCAGCCGTAGCTTTGACGCAATGGCTGGCTATATAAAGTTAATTGGACTGAATTATATAATGATATTCCATGGGAAAAGGTACCTTCAACGGTGCTGCCGAGCAGGAGAAATACTCCAGATCAGGATACTGATACTTGCCAACGATCGGATTCTCCGCCAGCATGACCGCGACTGGAGGCACGAGCCGCGCCAACGTTGCGCGTTTCTCATGCATGAGCTGGTAATAGCAATTAGAGAGGATTCAAAATAATCAAAATATGCAGGGGCACCGACCCGGCAGTAAGTTTCGAGCTGGAACTGAGGAACCATGCACACATAGCATCCCAACCACGGACTCATCAACGCACACACGTATAGTCCATAAATATGCGATACTAATGTGAAGCCAGTCAGCACTCGGTCGCAGGTCTCGGGTTAGTTTCAGTGGCACCTACATGGCTAGAGAAGGTCAGTATCGCTGTACACTTGGCTGGGATTAAAGGCATACCGGAAAAAACACCTCCCTCATGGACTCCCTCCAGTTGTCAGGGTTGTGAAAACGTAGCGCCTCACATATTGCAGTCAAATTGTAATGCGACAACATAACAGCCTTGGGTAGGCCCGTTGTGCCACTGGACAGTACCAGCGCTGCGCACCTAGTCCGCGCATCTTGGCCATCCAGAACGTATGCTTCAGGCTCCACTCGCTTCGAGTCCGAGGTCAGGTCATTGGGAAACTATACACGGTTAGCAAGCTGTGATGTGTGAGAGAGATATTTTGTACCAGAACGCGGCCGTCTAATCTAGACACCATTGTCATTATGGGCACGTCGCCATAGTGCTGTAAGTCCAGGCCCTCGCGCAGTTTCTTCTCGTATACGCCATCAACAATGAAGAACTGCGGTCTGATGACACTGACAGCGTGGGCGATCTCTTTCGCAGACGAGGAATGGTTAATTGTACTAAATGGTCAGGGCTCTGGCACACATAGGCGAAAGGAAACCACTAACCTGACAATCCCACCAGCTGCCCAGACAGCATGTGTTGCGACAATATAGTCCACCTAGCATATTTAGTGAGAAAAGGGCACTTAACATGAGATCTCGCCAACGTACGCAACTCCTCCCGATTATGGTGACGGTGTCTCCTGTCTTCATTCCCAGGCGATTCCTGAGCGCCCAAGCAGCCTTGAATGCATCTTCGCGTAAACCGTCATATGTGATTGATTTGCCGGTCAAAATGTCCTCGCTAATGATCTTGTTGGGGTTGGCATTCGTAGGGTTCTCCAGCATCATCTGCGTTATCGACCGGTCCTGGCGGAAGTGCACCGTCATATCTGAAATTATGGGGGCCATGATGGGAGATTGCTTCGTCTGTATGGTGTACTGAAGCTATTCAATTATATTAAGCAATCACCAATTCTCCGCACAGCCGCTTCAACACCCGTCGGGGGCATATTGGTTAATCCATCATTACGGAATAATAACGGAATAATAACGGAAATGCAGCATACAGCAATGGATTCAACTAAAACTCCGTTCGTTGCGGGGTGAGTCGGGCCCTATAACAATTGACCGGCCACTGGCCCACAGGCAGACAGAGGAGCCATTCTTTACAGTTGCGGCTCAGTCTCTAGAATGACAAAGACAGTTGCCATGCAGTGGCTTATTACATTGTAATAGGAAGCGCAGTCGGACATTCTGATCGCTACAAAGATGTCGAACCCTCAGTCCACAATCGAAAAGCAAATCGACGTTGCTCGCGCCCCAGAGCACGGACCTGACGTGTTCATCAACACCTCGTCGTCGTGGCGGCCAGGAGCGCGTGGGATATTCGGGGGATTCGCTATTGCGCAGAGCCTGCGAGCGGCCCAACAGACTGTGCGAGACGAGTTTGTCGCACATTCCCTGCATGGCTCGTTCGTGTTTGCGGGAACCTCGGACGATAGCATTCTCTACCATGTAGAAAGGATCCGCGACGGCAAGGGCTTTTGTACACGGTCCGTTCGTGCGATTCAAGCACAGAAGCTCGTTTTTATCTGCACTATTAGCTTCACCAGGGCAGGGAGCTCAGACACGGCTAGCAAGGAGCTTCAGCATTTTCCTCCAATGCCTTCCAATGCTCCACAGCCAGATGATACATACAAGGATAGCAATGAATTACAGCTCCCTTTCGTCAACAGCAGCGTGGGTATTGTCGACGACAGCCGCCAGGGTCGCCCAGAGGAGAAGCGAATTCATCAATGGGTCAAGGCCTGCGGTCCGCTATCGCCATCTGCTGGCTCGCAGGTCCAGCAGGCAGCACTTGCCTTCATGTCAGACAGCTACTTCCTGGTCGGCGTCCCCCATAGCCACGAGGTCTGGCGTTTTGTGGATACGCCAATATCGGAATTCTATCCTTCACCGAATGGTCCTTCCGCATCGACTGGAACGCACACTTCTATTCGACGACCGCATTTGGAGTGCCCAGGGGTTGGGCCCAGTCGTGGTGAACAAACGGTCGCCATGATGGTCAGTTTGGATCACACCATGTACTTTCATAATGTGGAACATCTGCAAGTGGACGACTGGGTACTGTCTGAGATACAAAGCAGCTGGGCAGGGAACGGTCGTGGCATAGTGCAGCAGAGAATGTGGACTAAAGATGGTACACTTGTTGCAACTTGCATCCAGGAGGTCAGTATAACTCTATATAAAGTATTCATCCTGGTGACTGGGGTCTTGCTGATTGATACAGGGAATTGTCCGTCTGCAAAACGCACAGGAAGAGAGACAGATAAGTCATTTATAATACCACATAACCAGCATATTAGGCATAAACACAGCATAGCTCGGTAACGTTCTCCACAGCCATACGTCTCTAGAGTGCCTCAAGTGCTGTTCTCGATTTGCTGCACGTCCACTTTCTCGGTAGTTGAATGATGAAGCCGTGCCAGGAGGGCATCGTCTTTGGCGAACAGCTGGTCGATCTCCTCGAGCGTCTTGCCAGTCGGCTACAATTCAAGTTAGTCATGGCCAATGTAAGGAAAGGGGATACACACATCTGGACACATGAAGTAAACAAAAGGCACGGCGATAACATTGAATATCAGCGGCCAAATCCAGATTCTGGCGCCGACCGTCTTCAAGGCTATTCCTCCCCCAAAGACTGTAATGAAGGTGAATACCCATACCCCTAATAATCCCGCTGCGGAGCCAATATGGCGGTATCGAAGGGGTGCAACCTGTCGAAGGGTTAGCCTGTGCTATTTCTGGTACTCAGTGGCATACCTCAGGCCCATAGAGCCAGGGACAGCCGACCCATCCCCAGCCATAGAAGAACAGGTATGGAAACATGATCATGGCAGCGGCCCAGCGTGTAGCGTCGGACTTATTCTCGATCATGTTCAGTACAACAAAGATTAACATGCAGACAGCCTCAATTGATGCCGTGAATATCATAATCCTGCGGCGCCCAATGCGCTCTATGGTAGGGATACACACCCACGAGCCCATCCACTGGACCGTCAGTGAGATCGCGGCAATGAGCGAGGCCATGAAATCAGAAAGGCCAACTTCTGAGAAAATCCGTGTCATATAATACACGAGAATATTAATTCCCATGGACTGTTGGATCCCCAGAATGATAAATGAGATACGGATCCGCTTGCCGACCCGGAGAGGGGTGTTATCCCAGACGATACTAAGCAAGGTCAACTTGTTCTCTGACTCCTCTTCCACGCTGAAGCTGGTTAGGATGGTTGATTTCATGGCCTGGATCTCCGGGACATCATTATAGTTGGTTATCCCCTTGCGGTATGCACCGTACAGGCGTGCCAACGTCCTATCCCCTTCCTCTATACGATCACGAATATAGTACCACCTCGGGGTGTCCGGGAGGAAGAACATGCTGGCTCCAGAGAGCATGGAGAAAATGGACTGTATCGCGATAGGCATCCTCTAGAGCAGGGGGCGGTTAGCTTGCGACGGAATTCCAGAGGTTGAGCTCACCCAGGACACCTGGTTCGTCATTCGAGTAAACCCGAAGCTGATCCAGTACGACAGAGCTACCCCCAGCAGTAGGGCTGAGCAGTTTATTGCGACTTCTGGGCCTCGCTCGCGGGCTTCGACGCTCATTTCAGACTGTCTCGTTAGGATATATAACCAAAGGTCAGAATTATGAATGGCCTACCATGTACATGGGTACATTGCACGTAATGAACTGCGATCATCAGCATCAACCAACGTCGAATACAAGTCATCGTACCGCAATACCTGCTCCCTATTGGTGATGTCAGTACAGTCCTGCAGGAATATAATAAACGACAGTCCATGCCAGGCCGACACATACACACAGCACACGTGCCACAATGATCTGGGGCACGGAGTAGGAGGCGGCCTGTATGACTCCACCAACTGTGATCAAAGCATTCCCAATAAGAATGCAGTTGCGTCTGCCCAGCGGCATCCCAATTATCATAACAAGACATGACACAAAGGCCGCTGCGATTGTGCTAGAAGATGCAATCATGGGGATCGTTTCTGTGCCACCAGGATGCTAGGTCTAGCATATCAGTTGATGTGCGTTTGGCCTTGCAATGATGACTTACGCCAATTGCGTCTAGGAATGGCTCCGTCTCCTGGACTCCTCCCAGAACTCCTGCCTGGTAGCCCTCAATGAGGAATCCCTGCACAGCGCTATTAGTCCTTCCTTTCGGTATTGACAGGGACCCTTACAATGGAGCAACTGAACCTCGCCAGGCGGCGGAGGGATTTACTCTGAATGTGCTCATCGAACATTGCAGTAGAGCCTGTAAAGACAACGTGGTATTGTTTGAATACAGATGGTATAGTGGCAGTTTATTGAAATACACAATTACTTGGGATGAGCACTAGGCCCTTTATACATGGTGCTGTCTAGACATATACGGGGAAAACTCTGGGGTAGTGGCCCACCCTCAATTCGATAGTAAGGAGAAGCCCAGCCAGTGCATTCCCATAGGCTTGTGGGATTCTACCCGTACGCACGCTCCAGGCGGGGCTTTGTTCTATTTACCGGAGAGTCCGATGGCCGTTCACTGTTCGGAATATATATAAAGATTTACTACCTCGGGCCACACAAGACCAACATAAGACGTGGTTAGATAATTCCAAGATGAACTCACAGTGATCAGTCCTCCGTTCTAAGGTTTTTGTAATCTTTGGATAGTTTTTTCAGTATAGTAATCTTATTTGCATTTCAATAAAGCAAGTGTGGGTCCAACAGAATACAGGTATAGGCCTACTACCAGACACTTTGACCAGGGGTTTAATCTTATGCATCTTCAAGAAACTCTTCCTTCGCTTTCGCATCGTAAAGGTCAGAGCCCTGAATCTCACGACGAAGCTGGACCTCCTCCTCGCGCAACTGCTCCATAATCCGGCCATGCGCATGCCAGGTGGGCTTTATGTCAAATAACCGGTCCATCAGCTCCAACGGCACACCCTTTGTCTCGGGGATAAGGAAGAAGACAAAGACAATAGAGAACAGCATCAAGCTCGCGAAGAAGAAATAGACGCCGTACTGCATTTGCGCAAACATCTGGGGCGTGAAGCGCGAGATGAGGAAGTTCCACAGCCAGTTGCTCGACGAGGCGACGCTCTGCGCGAGAGAGCGCATATTGGGATCAAACATTTCCGAGTTCAACACCCACGGCGTGCCATTCCAGGTTGGAGAGAAGGTCGCCGTGTATATGTAGAAAAAGACAATGGCCATGATACCGGCACTGTCCAGGTCGGCGCTGGGGTTGTTCTCGGGGTCTTTGATCTTGGTGTAGGCGCCGATAATCCACATGCAGACAGAGCCACCAATGCCACCTGCAATGAGCAACTTGCGGCGGCCTACTTGGTCAATCAGGACGAGCAGCCAGAGGAAGGTAACAACAGTCTTGACGACGCCGAAAATGCCGGACATCATCTGGTTCAGCGAGCCGGTGATCCCAAGGCTTCTGAAGACGGTAGGGCTGTAGTAGTTAATGGCATTGATCCCAGAGCAATTCTGCCAGAAAAACAGTGTAAAGCCCAAGAACAGTCGCCACATTACTCTGGGCTTGGTAGCTGCCGCCTGGAAGGGCTTCCAAAACCCAGTACCAATCTCTGCGTTTTGCTCCTCCAGGGCCTGGTCAATGGCAATAATCTCTTCTGTAATATAAATCTCGGTCTCGGGGAGCTGTCGGATCCAGCACAGGTTTGCAATCGCTTCCTGGCGGCGCCCACGGCCGAATAACCAGCGGGGAGACTCCCTGATAAACAGCACTCCCATAAGGAGCAGGCCGGAGGGGATGAGCTGCATTGCAAAGGGAATAATCCATTGTTTTCGGCTTTCCGGGAGAGTTTCCGACACACCGAACTGCAAGCATGTTAGTCTTGTTCATCTGTTAAGGTGCGTATGCATACATTAATCCAGAACCCGACTAACCCACCGATCTGCCACCCTAGCTCATAGATACCAACCAGTCGACCCCGAATGGCTGGCGGCGCTAACTCTGAGATATAAATCGGGGTTAAATTCGAGCCGGATCCCACGCCCATACCGGCCAGCACACGGCCGGCGTACATGATCCCCAACCCACGACTCCCATTTGCTCCAAGCATCAAGCCAGAGCCCAGGGTAAAGACAAGTGTAGTGATGAAGAGGCCCCATTTCCGACCACAGTAAAAGCCAATGGGGTAGGCGAATAGGGCGCCGAAGAAGGCCCCGGCCTGGTAAAGAGAGACAATGTTGGCCTTGACGAGGTTCTGTTTATCTTCCGGCCATTCCCCGAAATGAAACTCCTCGCGGAAAGAAGTCAATTCCACCGTCTGGCCGATGAAGGCGCTGTCATAGCCAATCATGCACGAGGCAAAGGAGGCAACGGTTGCAAGCAGATAGACGCGCCAGTTGTACACCTGCGGCGGTGTGGGCCGGTCCTCGACGAGAGAAAGAAGAGTCATGTTGGGTATCTGGAGGATATTGACAGCATAGAAAGGAGACCCTATATAAAATAGCCAAGAATGCTTTGGGGTTGACCCCATACGGGGACTTGATTTGGGCACCGGAGTATGTCCACCCGGATCAGCATCTCGCGCTATGAAGACACGTACTAAATTTATATCTAAAGGAAACGGATTGAATTATGTACTTGTAATTACCTATGTTCTAGGAAAGTTCATAGATCGCTGGTCATATTACAGATAGACTAGGATCCAATGAACCATGAGACAGGCCATCTGCAAGAGCACCATCCTCGCCTTGATTCCCCATCGAAGACACCAAAGCAGCCACGTCCAAAGGAATATCATCAAACTGCCAAGACAAGGGGTCAAAGAAATCCACAGCCGCGGTGGTCTGGAAGCCCCAGTCCGTTGTGCCATCCAGCTCTGGCTCCGGTGCGGCGTCTGGCGCGTCAACTACAGCAGAGCAGTCTGATACAGAGGCGATACAGACGACCGAGTTCAGTGCCCGCAGGGCTCTTTTTGCCGTGTCAAGGCCCCGCGAGAACTGCTCGAGTAGCTGGTAGGCAAGCTGGAATGATCTGATGCTGGCCTCGCGTTGTTCCTGTGTAGCCGTTCCACGCATGGCAAGGATGAGGTGATAGATACATTCCAGCAACGCAGTGCTAAAGAAAAAGCCACAAGGAACAATACTGGGACATGACTCTGTAAACGCGGCAATGGCATCTACGGTCTCACTTGCAAGTGATATACAGAGACCGTCGCAGATGGTGGCCTTGCGCTTCTGGATCGGATTCTGTCGAATGGTCAGGCGTAAGAGGTTCAGTCTCTGCCGCCATTAGCTATATCTACAGTGGGGTTGCGGAGACATACAATGTAGACCCCCAATCGACGACGGATAAGGGGCTCTGGCTCTGGCTTAGCCAAGTACTCTTCGAGCAGCTCTGTTTCCCAGACCAGCGCGCTCGGCAACTCTCGCTGCACCACCAAGATGCGGGTATCCATGACCTCTATTTCCCCCGAGTTGATAGGCTTTGGCACCGTAGCAGCAAAGAATGTATCCCATATCAGGGACCACAGTTTGCCCAAGTCCACCAAGGCCTGCATATAGCAGTCAGATCCCGTAGTCGGGGGCTGCGAAAAGTCCGAGACTGCAACTTCAGTATCACGAATGAGATACGGGCTGCCTGTTCTTTGAGAGATCTTCCGATCGAGGAAGTATATCGTCCACCATAACCTCTTGCGATTGCGGATCTCTTGTTCTGGTAAGACATCCCATACTCGCTGCTCATTTAGCCGTGCGCGCATGGCAAGTTGTGCCGCTGTGGAGATAGCCTGTGAAGCATCGTAGAGCAGTTCAGACTGCATAAGGTACTCCGAACTGAGGGCGTGATACTGAATGAGGTGGATGTCGATGTGCTTCAGCGACGAGCAGTGCTGGATTAGCTTGCGGCCGCGAAGAAACAAGGACCATCCGCGGCGAACTTCATGAAAGGGACACCTCGATACGCAGAAACACTCGGCCACAGCAAGTATGTTACAAAGAAGGGCGACAATGGAACAGTCGGCGAATTTCACATCAATGATGGGTTGGCTGTTTGTATGCCCCAACCGGTGCAGCGTCGTGTGAATCTTCGCCTGCGTCCCGTCGCGCTCAATGAATGGAAAGAACGAGTCCAGGTCGCGAAAGTATATATCTAATAGGGAATTCAATGTTGAAGGAGGAGGAAGTTCCACGGGGAATAACCGATCTTGGACAGTGTTTCGTGTGGACGGCGGACTTCCGGCTTCACTTGCGTTAGGGTGTACGAGCTCGCGCAGGCATAGAAGCTGGGATGACAGCGAGACACTTTGGGGTCGGTGGTCCTGGACGTCGTACGCGTCCGTCTCGTCGTCATCCCAGTCCGGAGATGAATGGTTACTGTTAACGCCACTGAAGCCGCCACTAGATTCCCGTATTTGCATTCGTTGGGTGTTTCCTCGCGAGTCACTTGGGATACCATCAGTATCGGCCAGCGTGGGTGTAGCTAAACAACGCACTCCTTGCCAGAATGGCTCCTTCTCGTCCCCTGTTTCCGGCCTCGTCGACTCTGAGGCATGTATATACAGTCTTGGCCTCGGACTCGGCAATTGAGGCAGACCGTCTCCCCGGAGCACTGCGCACTGTTAGAACAGCCCACTAAACAGGAGTATGGCAGACCGCACCTTTACTTTTCGTCGCTGGCAGTCCTGGCTGGGGAATCGTCAATATAATATGCACAATACGTTGGAAAACCGTCAAGTAGGAATACCATGCTCGTCCGATATATTTCAGCCGTTTTCCGTCCGCTGTCCGCGGGGCTCTATCAACGTGTGGCTCTCGACCACCGGGAGAGTGACTGGATACCTCCAAGGGACAGATAAGCCTTGCTTCAACAGACTGTTCCATATTGAAGCTTATGCTGGTTTTCACATCGATGGATTGAGGGAGGGGAAGGCCCATCTCCACAGTGCGGGGTCCGGTCTATAAATGCTCTGAAAATACACCGGTGTGGGGGAGCACGCCCCCAGGTCTTACGGAATACATGCATGAAATGCCGATTTCAATATGTAACTACATAAACCGCCCTCCAGTGCACTCAACGAAAGTCCCAGTTACATACGAAGACAGCGGACTAGCTAAAAAGAGCATCACCCGTGCAGCCTCGTCCGCTGTCCCAGGGCGGCCCAGTGGGATATCAGAAACATCTCGCCACTTCTTTGCATTTAGCGGAATCCCAAGCCTGATGGACTGGCCCCCTAGTGACATCGCCTCCGACTCACTGGGCGGGCGCGTAATCCGCGTATCAATCCAACCATAAGCCACTGCATTCGCCCGAACATTGTACCTGCAAGAATAGTAAGCACCAAGAAGCAGGCCAGGCCGCATATCATATTCACTCACCGTGCCCATTCGGACGCAATGGTCTTTGTTAGTCCAACGACCCCAGCCTTGGCGGTCGCGTAGTTGATCTGACCCATCGATCCATGCAGGCCAGACGTGGAGGACACATTAATCACCGTTTTTGGCATCTCCCTGTTGGCCAAGTCCATCCAGTGCGCTGAGAGTGCTCGCGTCATCCGGAAAGGCACGTAGTTGTGGATCTTCATGATGATGTCGAACTTGTCCTCGTCCATCTTGTGGATTGCACTATCGTGACAAAAGCCTTGACAGCCATCAGCTGTTATCATCCCAATTAGTTCAACATACCAGCGTTGTTGATGAGACAGTTGATCTTCCCCCATCTCTTCAAGACACTTTCTACCAGCTGGGCCGGGAAATCCTCGTCGAGCACGTTGCCAGGAAAGCTTTCTGCATCGCCCTGGAATTGACGAATCTCCTTCACCACGTCCTCTGCTTTGCCTTTGTCCAGATCACTAATCGCGATCTTGGCCCCTCTCTGCCCTAACAGTATAGCGGCTGCTCTTCCAATTCCTTTGGCATCAGTGTTAGCACATATCTGAGCGTTGTAAAGAGCAATAAAAAATCACCTTGAGCACCTCCAGTGATAATGACCACCTGGCCATCCATGCGACTGGGGTCACTGGGTTCCAGGTGTTGGTGGATTTGACGCACTCGCTGGCTCATGATCAAGTATAGGAAAGGTTATGATAAACACTGACGGATTGACTAAGACAAGAAACGTATTAAAACCAGTTTATTTAATGCCCAAGATTCAATGCCATGGTTGTGTATTGCCATCTCCCGAGGTTGTCCTGCTTCGGAATTTTGGCTGACCTTTAATGTTCCGAACACTCGGCGCTCGGCCAGAGCTTCCCCAGATTTTGGATATTTATATTTTGTACTCACCAGAATATCTTCAGGTCATCATCCCTCTGAAACAAGTTTACATTGTGACTTATCAACATGCCATCTGCCCTGACATCCGAAATCCCCAGTGCGGATCCAGCCTGGCACCGCCAGGAGGATCATCCATTCTATAAGCCCAGCCATTACCGTCTGCAGCGATTCGTCCGCGAATACGTGGACAAGTACATTGCACCCAATGTCGAGGAATGGGAGAGGGCTGGGGAAATCCATATTGAGGTATGGTTCTGGCTGAGCTACGTGCTGGTATACGTACGAACTTATAGATTGCCAGGCATTCAAGAGACATGCTTCGCTAGGGTTTCTTGCCGCGTCCGCGTTTCCTCTCCCCAAGGAGTATCTGTCTGGGGTTACTCTCCCGGCTGGGATAAGCATGGATGGTGAGCGAGGAAGCCATTTCTATAGAACAATACAGCTAACAACAGATGTTCAGAATGGGACGAGTTCCACGACGCCATTGCAAGTAGTCCCATATCCGCTACCCAAAGCCGCACCCACTGATGAATATAACAGATCATTGACGAGATGGCCCGCTGCGGCTGCCTCGGGACGGTCTGGGGCATCAACGGCGGTGCCAGCGTCGGCGGACCACCGATCGATCGATACGGAACGCGCGAGCAGAAACAGAAGTATCTGGCTCCTTTGCTTCGCGGCGAGCAGAGACACTGCCTGTGTGTTACCGAGCCAGCTAGTATGTTGCAGAGCATCCTGCCTACTTGACTGATCGTCCACACCGCTAACTAGTCACTGCTAGTCGGGTCCGACGTAGCGGGCCTCACGACCACTGCCACCAAGTCCGCAGATGGAAGGACCTATGTGATCAACGGAGAGAAGAAATGGGTGACCCAAGGCCGGTGGGCGGACGTTGGGCTGGTCGCAGCTCGAACGGGTCCGCCGACTGCGAAGGGAATCTCGGTTTTCATCGTGCCTCTAACAACAAAGGGGATTTCGAGGCGCAAGATGGAGAACTCAGGAGTGAGTTCTAGTGGTAAGATAGATAGGTCTCTGTATACTAACCTCCCGGTAACTAATGATGCTGTCAACAGGATCCACCTTCATGGAACTAGACGAAGTCGTCGTCCCAGCAGAGAACATGCTCGGCAGCGAAAACCAGGGCTTCGAAATCATCATGTCAAGTATGAAACTCTGCCAGACTCATAGTGTCAAGCTATAACTAAACAACACTAGCATTCTCCCACGAACGCCTGTGGGTAGGAATAACAGCACTGCGCCTCTCCCGCGTCGCATACGAAGACGCATACCGCCACGCCCTGAAACGCAAGACATTCGGAAAGCCACTCTTCGAGAACCAAGTGATCCGGCAGAAGTTCTCCAAGATGGCGAACAGACTGGAACCCACCCAGGCGTACATCGAACAGCTAGTCTTTCGGTCCGTGCGGATGCCCGGGCTAGAATTCTCGCCCCTGGCAGCTATGCTCAAGGTGCAGGCCGCGCATCATCTGGAGAAGGTATCGAGGGAAACGCAGCAGGTGTTTGGGGGGCTTGGGTATTCAAAGGGTGGACAGGGATGGCGCGTTGAGCAGATCAGTCGCGATGTCAGGGTCCTGGTGGTTAGTGGTGGCAGTGAGGAGATTCTGCTGGATATGATTGCAAAGCAGCAGAAGCGGCTGGCGAATTTGTAAATTGCCATATATTTATATTCATAGTTTCGTTAAATACATCATAACTGCGATGTTCGGGGTTGTAACCGCCGGACAACCATACCAGCCGCTTCTTTAGCCTGTTCCCTGCCTCTCCAGAAAGCAGGCAACGCTGTTGCAGCCGCGGCCAGAGTCTGTAAACCGACCATACCACGAGCTGCATGATCATCGGGGACATGATCGCCGGGCTGGTTCAGGGAGTGGTTAAAGACTTCTAGCGAAATCGGCCCCTGGTACCCAGTTGCAAGAACCGCCGCAGCAACCAGCTCCACGGGCATATACGCACCACGACCCTGCTCCATTGGAAACAACCGATGTCCCCGAGACCAAGGCAGAAGAGCCGGTGTATCAGGCTCTGCAGGACGAATGGCCGCGGGGTCCACGAGTTCGGCATCACCGCATTGGAAGAAGAAGATGCGATCACCAGGAACCGTGGCAGCGAGGGCCGCAAGGGACGCCGTGAGAACATCGATGGACTCCTCAAGCGTCGAGAAAAACCGTCCATGTCCCGCTGGATTATGCGGATTTGCAAATTCCACCGCAAGCACGTTAAACGCATCAACTATCAGTCCCACGTTAGGCCGATTCGCGAACCGCACTGCCTCCCACGACGATGACCAGGTATTCCGCGCTGCCCACGACAGGCCCTCATAGCCGACCCTAAGCATCCGACCCCCGTCAGCCCTTGCATACGCCGCCGCCATATCGCCCAGCTCAGCCAAATCGGCCGCGACCGTCTGCAGATCCGAGGTTACGCCGCAGTCGGTGCGGATGCTAGCGCACATAAACACGAGATCCGTGTCGAACGCACGCATGAATGGGAACCGCTTCGCCACGAGGCCCAGCGTTTCACGGCGCTCTGCAGGGTCCTTGACGCCCTCGATCTTGCGCAGGGGCTGTGTGCACGCAATGCGCATGCCGAGCGACTTGACGAGATCGCCGAGTTTCCGCGCGACTTGGAGATTCGCTCCGGTGGGCTCCCATAGCTGGTCGCCTGGAAGACCGTGTTCTTCGAGATACGCGGCCCAGCACTCGTCGAAGAGGTCGATCCATGTGTAGCCGGCCTTTGCGGCTGCTTCGAGACGCGGTTGGAGGCGGTGCTCCCTCCAGTTGCCGAGGGAGAGGGTGGCGATGCCAAACTCGTTGGGAATTGTAGATGAGGTCTCATTTGACATGTTGACAAGTCTCCCTGGTGTGTAAAAGAGCGATCTGATCTCAGTTTACACTATATATTCCCGGGGAAGCGTTTAGCCAGACCCCGCGTTGCCACCGGTCTCTATTTTAATGCACCGGCTGTACCCACCGGATGACAACATATCCCCATACTCCGTACCTAGGATGAAAGACACTTTATTAGAGTAAATCCCCAAACCCAGGCCCAAATATCTCGCGGAAAAAGTCCGCAAACCCATCGCCCGCAACACCAGTCTGATCAGATATTGCCGGCGTCAAAAACGGGTCCCAGTTTGAGACAAGCGGATTTCCCTGGCTCGTCTCGGACGGTCCAGGCTGGCATTCAGTCGGTCTGCGGCGAGCTGCATAACCTTGCGTCTGTGGCAGTAGTTCTCCCCCGAAACCACCGGCTCTCGCACGGAGGATCATCATAAGATGTTGGCCCAAGAGAGCCGCGATGCCGAATCGATGCGGGGGCGTTGTACCGGCGTGCTGCAGCCGCAGGGCAACCTGACTTAACAGCGCGAGCAGTTCGACATCACTGCCTGCTCGGCGCCCGTACAAGGCAGGAAATAGTTTGAGAGTCAGAACGGCAGCGTAGGATATCATGGCCCATGTCGGAGCCAGCATGCAGTACAGCGGCTCTCCTACAGTGGATAAATCTCGCACGGCCGTCTCGCAGCAGTTGACGGCACTTTCGAAGCAGTCTTGTCGTATGGCGTCTAGGTTTTCCGCACGGGAGATCGAGTCGCTTAATGCTAGTGACAGGGTCCAAAGACGTCCGTGCTCGTATACATAGTGCAGAAACGTGATGGAGACTTGTTCAGGGGGTGAAGCGGCCTCGATGTCCGATGGCTTGGAGAGCCACGTATGGCACCAGTCATGCAGAGAAGTATCGACCAGGTCTCGGACCCAATGAGGATTAGATTGGGGAAACTGGGCTTGATGTTTTAGCTCTGTCTGCAGCGACGCCAGAACCTTGCGTAGGATAATAAATGCACTTGTATATTTATCCGTCATGTCAGCTAGTGGATGCAGCCACCAGGCATCGATAGACCGAGTCAGGCTGGTCTCTGGAAAGCTCTGCAGCCGGCCGCGTGCTGCGCTGTTTGCCCTCTCCCACAGGAGGATTCTCAACCAGGTCCGTTCACGGTTTCGACGCATTCGCTCTTCGTAGACACTTCTGTCTGTCCAGTGTCCTTCTGCCTGACCAGCCTGAGAGCAGGGAGACGGGGGGTTCTGATCCTGCTGCGATTGGGACGAACTAGGGCAAGCGGTTGGTCCAGCTTCTTGGTCCATTCCAAGCTCCGTTGCGACGCCTATTGCATACATTGTGTACAGCCATGATCGCTCCTCGGCCAGGGTTTTTGCCGGTGTAGCGGATAGGAGGGAGATATAATACCCCTGGACAATCTCGACCGACTTATATCCGCAGGTATGTACGTATCTGGACAATCTATCCCCGTGCCGTCGTAGACGCTCTGCAATGGATGCTGAGGCAGGGTCAAATTGAGCAGTCAGTGCGAGAATCCAGGTAAACAGAAGCGAAGAAAGACTACGGACGGATTCTGGCGTATGCAGCACTGGGTCCAGTATCCCATTGACAGGGTGTAATCGCGCAAAATATCTAACCAAATTAGCCTCACTTGGAAAAGAATGGTGAACACCTACATCGGGAATAAGTAGTGGGCGTCTTCCATCGTAACAAGCCCTAGTTCGACCGGATCTAGGTCTGGACCAATGTCGCGCTGGCGAACACCCGTCCGTTTAAAGTAGTCGAGGGCCTGGTGTCCAGCATCCGCACTATTCAGCAATGTATCCAGCCCCTGGACGAGACTCGCACGGTCTAGCTGCAATCCCAGGGACACATATCCAGGTCGATGAAGAAGACGGTGGCCCTCGGTCTCTCCCCTTTGGCGATCGGATTGCCCTCTAGATGCTGGACTGGCCAAGGCATTCACTGACGCTGGACTCGCTTCCATTGCTTGAGCAGCATCAGACGCGAATGCCAGAAGCGCCAGGGGGTTACTCATCGGTTCCTGCGCCGGCTCTACTTGAACTCCCACGTCTTCCCAGCGATCCGCTTGAATCACGGTCCCGGGGGTTCTCACTTCAGGCCGGGCTTCACTGGCCGTGGAAAACCTCGGAGGATCAGACTCATTCGCCAGGAAAGAATCAAACGCCAAGCTCTCGTCTGCCGGCAGCGAACCAGAATCATAAACGCCTTCAAGCCCATGTGGAAGGTTTGCCTTTTTCGCCTCTGCCTGCAGCTTCCGGTACGCCTTCTCGAGCCCGCGATACCGCCCCAGAGCCCCTCGCCGCCTGCCCAGTGGCCGTGACTCGGGGACTTTGCACGGGCGATTAGTCCGTTTACACCGGTCGCATGGTTTTGATGGCGAATTCTCGTTTCCTTGCGGTCCAGTTCGCGTGCATTTCATCTGCATCGATCGCTGTTAGTGCAATTATCGGTGGAAGGGGAAACGGATACCTTCAGCTTCCGGCAGGCCTCGCATGCAGCCGCAGCTGCTGGACGAGCCTTTCCATGTGAAGGCTCATCACGATATGCTGGTGACGACATGTTGAGATGTTTGTGAGAGATAGACTGGAGATGCAGTGAAAGTGGGGATGCTTCAACTGGCTGCCTGAGGCACAAGTCCGGCTAGTTTATTTAGCCACCGGGTGGTGGTGGTATATTTATGCCGAATCCCACTCCATTATTGAAGTCAAACCAGTTTCAGCGCGATGGAATCAATCACTGTCGACGTGTTAGTATGCGGCGGAGGAATGTCGGGCATGGCCTGTGCCTCCTTCGCAGCACAATCGGGAGCAAAAGTGTTGGTGGTCGAGAAGCAGAATGCTGTGGGCGGATCGTCCAACTACTCTGCAGGCATGTTGTATGTAGCATTTACCATTGTTGTCGCTCTGTTTACTGACAATTACAGCTGGGGCCCGCAGTCATACGAGAAACTGAGATCCTGGGTCCCTGATGGAGATCCAGAACTGCAGCGCGCCTGGTTAGACGACTACCTATCAGCAGTGCAATGGATGCGCAAGAACCAGGTACCTACAGCGCCTCGCTTCGACGGAATCATGACTATCGGTATAACCTATTCCACCCTGACAGTAACCTACCTCTCTGTACTGATGCACCCACAGGAATCGGTTTCCCGATCAAGATCCCCCACCTCCACGACCTCCATCGCCGCCGAATTGAGTCCAGCCAGACTGGGTCAGAGATCTGGACAAACACCGTAGTCGACAAACTCCTCCAGGAGCATCCCGGCGTCCCAGGCTCTCGCATCAAGGGTGCCATCGTTCGCCGCGAGGCATCGTCCAATGGCCAACCCGCGTCATACTTCCAAGTTACAGCCCAGAAAGTCGTCCTAGCCACCGGGGGATTCCAAGGCTCATCTCGTCTCACTGCGGAATACCTAGGGCAGGGCGCCGACAATGTATTTGTGCGGTCCAATAAAGGTTCCGTGGGAGATGGGTTGAATCTCGCTGTTGGAGCCGGCGCCGCCACCAGTCGAGGCATGAATACTTACTACGGGCATCTCATGGCTGCGCCTCTGCGCGCCGACCAGGTAGATCCAAGTGACTATTTGCCGTTGGCTCAATATCGTGAGTACTAGTCCCACCGCATTCTGTCCATATTACTAAATATATTTCCTGTCTCAAGAGAGCAAATACTGTCTCCTCCTCAACGAGTCCGGGCGTCGTTTTGCGGACGAGACCACTGGTGATGAGATAATAAACCAGTACCTCGCAAAGGAAGAGAAACGTCGAGGATTTCTCATATTCAAGTCCGTCTCCCACAGCCCTACGAATGCTGTCTGTGTCTACGCTGACGTGGTATCCCTACAGTGAGAAAACCCGCCTACAGCACTGCGTAAGTGCTTTATTCCCCAATGCCGGTGATATCGATCGCCTCGAAAAGGCTCGTCAGCATGGATGCAATGTCGGCACTGCATCGACACTGGGTGAACTCGTCCAGGTACTCGCCGGATGGGGGGTGAATGGCGTCAACGCCAGGCGAACGATTCAAGAGTACGACAGGGCAATCCGCCAAAACGAGCCCGGACTAGGGCTGGACGCCCCCGTTGGGAGAGGAGGAGCACCTCCCGCGGCGTTAGTCGAAGGCGAAGGCCCATTCCACGCAATAGAAGTTCAGCCATCGTAAGGACAGCAATTCCGCAATCTTTCTGCCCCAACACTGACGATATCCCAGTATCACATTCACATATGGCGGAATCAAGATCGACAAGGAGGGCCACGCCTTGACTGCGGACAACACTCGAATTCCGGGCCTCCAGGTCGCAGGTGTCGACGCTGGTGGGTTCAGTAACTTGGGGTATGCGGGCGGATTGGCACTGGCGTTTGTAACTGGGTTCTGGGCCGCCAGGGAGGCTGCAAGAGAACTGAAGCTCCCTCTGCCAACGCTCCCGCCAGCAGATCCTAGGGATGCTGAGGCTATCTTGGTGAAGGGGCGACTGTAGATAGAGATGCAATTTTGTGATGTATAGAAGCTTCAAGGCGGGTCAATGAATTCTTATTTGACTCTGTTATTCGGAGGCAGATTATTTTCTTCTCTTCTTGTTTATCGTTGCCTTTGTATAATTACCGGATGGCTGCATCGCTAAGGAGTTCAATGCGATCACCAGTGCTGGCCCTGCTGGCATTACGATGGCATACCGGTTGAAGCATGAGGTTCGAGGACTATACATCAGTTTTCTTACTCTTACTTATGTTTAAAAGGTAAGCATTATATAGTTGAAAAGTTCAGCAGTAACACTCATTTAGCTGGTTTTAGATCCCTAGTGGCCTGGCTACTTTATATAAAAAGCAAATGTTTGTACAACCAGGCATACATTTAAAGATCTACAGTGATTGGCTGAATATAGACTTTTGGTCTGGCTGAAGGATTGTTCCATATTGGTGCCTAGAACTGGCGGTGCGGGGTACACATATATAAAGGCCATCCCCTGAATCTCACTACAGATATTCCATCTTCATATTCATCCAACATGTCGTACCACATCCCCGGCCTCCTCCAGCCCGTCCTCGCCCTCAATGGCTGGACCTTAATCATCGAAGGCTGGATGTTCGCAACCCGACTCCCCGTGTACAGCCGCATCAAAGAAGCTCTCAACCCAGCGACGCCTCGGGCCCAAATCGACGAGCAGACGCCCGCCTCGGTGCGGTACAAATCAGACAACTACAGCCATCTGTTCGAGCAGCCGGTGCAATTCTACGCCGTTGCACTCGCTCTAGCCATCGCGCGGCACGGCGAGGATAATCCCCTGGATATGCAGCTTGCGTGGTCGTATGTCGGGCTTAGGGTCGTGCATAGTCTGGTCCACTGTACAGGGAGCTCTGTAATGGCGCGGTTTGGATTGTTTCTCACTTCGTCGGCGGTTCTTGGGGCGATGACTGTGCGGGGGGCATTGCTGGCTTTTTAATCTGTGTTACCAAAGGTGTTGTAGTGAATATATTGTCAACTCAAATACGCAAGGTAGAAATCTTCGCAGTCGCCTGGAACTTGAGTTTTGATAGAGCAGAACTCTCTGAGTTTCGACCAGGGCAAATTCATCCTGCGCAGAGGATGCTCCTGGAGAGTATTTTCGTCGCTCAGTCGCACAACAACCATCATCTCCCGATCCTCTTCCTCGCTCCGTAGTAATGGCCGCTCGTCACTCTCTCCAAACGTGTCGATTTCGTGTAGCCGCGATAGGTTCTCTACAAACGGCCGACGCGTACGCTCGTCCTCAACTGTACCAGGGGTACCCCGCAGCGTAGACAAGTATATCTGAAGATCAGCCCCGCTATCCCGACTCGTCAGATCCCAATGCCAGACCGTCGGGCTCGAGTCCAAGAGTCCTGCACCACTCATCATCAAGACAACCCTCGCATAGGCCAGAAGCTGCGTATCCCTCGAAATAAACCGCAGCTCGTCCCAGCCCGTCCCGAACTGCAGCAATTCCCTCAACCCCACCCCCGTTGACGTCGGCGCCTCGGCATCAATCACCGTCAGGGTATCCAGACGAAGAGCAGGAAGCAGCCCAAGCGTCCATACAAAGTGCTTGCTCCCCAATGGGATACTATTATCACTCGCGTCGGCGGGCGCATACCACTCTGTCCACAGCGGCGTCGACGCGACACGAACATGGCGGATTTGCGAGACGAGTGCGTCCGGCAGCGGCGTCAACGTGTCGAGCATATCCATGATCGTTCCAAACGCGAACGTCACTTTCCCAATCCACAGGTCCCGGGCTTCATGATGGATGATTCGGCATGTGCGGAGTATCGCGAGGCAGTTCGGCCGGGGCTTTATCTTTCTAGAGGACTGTGCGGTGATGATTGTTCCGGCGCTGATGCGCGTTGTGGAGAAGAGATGGTCGTAGATCTGGAGGCGGACTTCGGGAGGGAGAAGGAGGAATCCATTGTGCTTCATCTTTGGAGAATTCATGCATCGTGGGATATGGACAGCGTGGTGTGCGGGGTGTTGTGCTCGCAGTCACGTGTTGCAGGGATATTGCTTTTTGATAGAAGAGACGATGTTTTATTGGTTAGGATTGTATACTCCGTACTGCTGAAGAAGGGGGCTAGCTGGGTGCTATGTTTGTAGATATCTGGAGTTATATTAAGATGGACATGCCCGCGTTGGCATAGATAGAGACAACAAGGACACATGACACAATGCCATACTATAAACTATTTTTTGACAGAAAGGTACCATGTTCATTCCAAGGTAGCTATCCATATCACCAATGGTACTCTGTATACTCCGTACTCCGTATGTCAGTACTCTGTAAGGCTGTGTCGATGGAGTCAACATGACGTCAAACTGACAGCACCACAAAACAACACCATCAACAATTGCAGAGTTCTCTCACTCAAGGTCCTCATGAGTCTCTCAGTCCAACGAAGATTACTCTCCCTTGTCGCCAAGATGCCCTCCTACACCGGCTCCTGCACGTGTCGCAGAATCCAATACAACCTGGCCCTGAATTCACCCGACGACGCCAGGACCTCGTTATGTCACTGTAGCAGTTGCAAGGTATGTCCCACATTCATTCAAGAATACACTAACGAGAGTAGAAAGCATTCGGCACAAACTACGGACTTACAGCAAAGATCCCCAAAGATGCGCTGAAGGTCACGTCGGGGCAGACCAAGGAGTTTATCCAGGACAACGGGGTCCATCGCGAGTTTTGCGACAATTGCGGGAGTTTCATCTGTGAATACGGGGTATGCAGTCCAACAGTTTCGAAATGTCTTACTGACTGAATAGGACGCCGCCAAAGATAAATTCCGGTATCTGGTTGTTGGGTCCCTGGATGATCCTGAAGCATTACCACCCAAAGGAGAGTTCTTTTGCAAGAATAGAGCGAGCTGGATGCCGGAGATTTCTGGTATGTACATTGGACAGTGGTTCACTGACTGAGTTATGCTAATGGATTAGATGTATTTCACAAGAAGGAAATCAAGGAATAAGTTCGACAGAATGTCGACCCGGGTTATGAATAGCATGGACAATGTACTATAGCGATATCGTCAATACATTAGCATGTCCTCCGTTTATGAGGCATCATGTAACGTCTTTACCTCGCTAGTATAGCCACTATGGACACGGAGACGGGACTCACTCCGGTGTCCAGACGCCTCGGGATAGATTGCTGTCCCATCCTCTACTCCGTTCCGCGGTAGCTTGTCGTAGTTCAATGCCAGCGGTCAATACCATTTGGAAAGGCAGCTAACCTCCAACATACTGTATCATCCACGCCACCTGCAAGATGAAACACCCCTCCACTGCCCAGCGGCTTGTCCTCCGCGCGATCTGCCATCTCCGTTCCTAAATGGGCAACCCTGAAGATTTCCCCGGATTCCCGTGCAAGATAGGGCTAGCTTTGTTGCCCTTTTCTTCAGATGACCTATAGTTTAATATCCACACCCAATAAAATTCTCTGCCCTGGCAGTCCGAGCTTCTTGTCCCTGTGCATGAATCATGCAGGGGTATACTTACTGGCACTGTTAACGGGTATGCCGTGGTCCGTCTAGAGGTTATTGGCACGTCTTATGCGTACTCCGTCGGAATAATGGATGAATATGAGCGGTAGTATCAGCCCTTGGTGGGACGCAGTTCAAGTATAAAAGCGAGCAGATCCCAGCACTAAAAAGCAGATCACTCAAAGCACCCAATCAATTAAATATAAACCATCCAGATGAAGACCTCCACCTGTGCCCTCATTTCCCTCCTCTCTGCCACCCAGGCAGCCGCCCACGGCTATGTTTCGAACATCGTGATCAACGGTGTCTACTACCGGGGCTGGCACCCCAGCGAGGACCCATACAGCTCTGACCCTCCTATTGGAGTTGGCTGGGAGACACCAAACCTGTCCAACGGTTTTGTCACTCCTGACGAAGCTTCGACTGATTCTATCATCTGCCACACGGACGCTACTCCTGCTCGTGGATCCGCGTCCGTTGCTGCCGGCGATCGAATCTATATCCAGTGGGAGCCCAGCCCATGGCCTGACAGCCACCACGGGCCAGTCTTGGTACTCTTTCCCAGTCCATAATCCATTTCCCAAATACTAATTCAACAGGACTACCTCGCCCCCTGCAACGGCGACTGCCAATCCGTCGACAAAACGACCCTCGAATTCTTCAAAATCAGCGGCGTGGGCCTCATCGACGGCTCCACCGTGCCCGGCTACTTCGCCGACGACGAGCTCATCGCCAACGGCAACGGATGGCTCGTCGAGATCCCCGCGGAGATCGCACCAGGGAACTACGTGCTCCGGCACGAGATCATTGCTTTGCACGGGGCAGGCAGCGAGAACGGCGCGCAGCTGTACCCGCAGTGCATTAACCTGCAGATTACGGGGTCTGGGTCTGTGCAGCCAGAGGGGATGCCTGCGACGGAGTTCTATACGCCTACGGACCCGGGGATCCTGATTAATATTTACCAGACGCTGAGTGACTATGATGTTCCTGGGCCCACGATGATTCCGCAGGGGGTGGTGGTTGAGCAGGCGTCGAGTGCGATTACGGCGACGGGGACGCCGACGCCTGCATAGGCGGATTTGATGTTGGATTGGTTACAGATTCATGTCTTCATGATTGATTACTGAGCACTGTCACTACTCCGTATTGATTCATGGTAGTACTCTTATTATGCAGTTCGCGTATACATATGTTTGACGTCACACCCACGTATCTGATCTTACAACATAGTAAAATGCTCGATGCTGCATCTTAACAGAAAGCAACACGTACAAAATGCAGCACATTACTATAGACCCCAGAAACGTGCAGGCCCCGACGCGGGATGGCTCCGCGACGAATCTCGCACAGGCTCTGCCAACGCCCAAAGCGAGCAATGCCCACCCTTCGCAGCCTGGCGGAGAAAATGCATCGGTATATTTTATTGGGACTGCCACTACAATAATGTTTGTCACCCGCTCCCTGTATTTTAGTGTATACTGATAACAGCAGAGAATGGAACGGGATCCGGATCATGACCGACGTAAGTATATCCCCACGAAGCAGGCTAGACTAACAGTCCAGCCAAACTTTCTGCACGCAGGAGACCACGTCCATCTTGGTCCGGGTGTATCTGCAACACGCAAGACAAACCCAGCAGTCGACCTGCACGAGTTGCCCAGGGTTGACCTGGTACTGCTGTCTCATTACCATGGGTACCTCGCCTGTTCAAAGCCTGTGTATAGATGCTAATAGTAAAGTGACCACTTCGACCAACACGTCGAAGCATCACTACGACGAAACCTTCCGATTGTGACGACATCCCACGCCAAGGAGATACTCACCTCCAAAGGCCCAGACTCATTCACAAATATTTTTGATCTGGAGCCCTTCCAGCAGATGATGATCAACATCGATGCTGAAAGCAACCATGCCTCGCCCAGCCTCCGGGTCACCGGTATGCCAGGAAAACATGTCCCGACAGTCAAGCCAGTGCAAAAGCTAAACGAGCTCGTCGGCGCTGTAAGTCATCTTTAATATATACTGTACCAGGCTGACCACCAGGTCCCACCAACCAACGGCTGGATGCTAGAACTAGGCTACGGCCAAAACGCAACCGAATTCACCGTCGGATACAGAATCTACATCTCAGGCGACACGCTCATGGTAGACGACCTGAAAGAGATCCCCAAGCGGTACGGCGAGCACGAAATCGACCTGATGCTGATCCATCTCGGGGGCACGACCATCCCCTCGCCATCCCTCTCGCCATTCACGCTCATGGTGACGATGGACGCAAAGCAAGGGGTGGAGCTGATGCAGCTGGTGAAACCAGACGTGACGGTCCCTATCCATTACGACGACTACGACGTATTCGCGAGTCCGCTGGACGATTTCAAGAACGAGGTCACCAAGTCCGGGCTTGGCAGTGGCGTTGTCTATCTTGATAGGGGGGAGGAGTACCGTTTCAAAGTACGCAGTACGGAGTAGCAGTATGTAGAGATAGCTAGTCTGCAGTATCTTTGTTGCATGATCGACGCCTCGTGGTCAGAATGACGTTTATCTCTTCCACTCGGATGGCGACCCGCAAGGCTGTGGTTCTTGGTGGTTCTCCATCCCGTCAATGATATTGCGGTGACTTCAGCTGCCAAGTGCCTTTGATGTATCCATGGTCGATCTAACGGTCGAGATATCTTATATCTTCCTCAAAATTAAACAATCATTGTCAACTAAAATCAACTCTTATATCTTTATTACTGCGTACGGGCCTCTCGAATATCTACAACATGCCTCCACCCCCCAAACCCCCCTCCTCCGCCTCAACAACCGAAGTCCCAACGGTCCAAACCCTCAATCCATCAAAACGCTCCATCTCATACAACCTCGCCTCGGATCCCCCATCGCCAACCCACGCCCCAACCAACAAAGTCGATCCCGCAGGCGCAGACAACATGATGAAAGCGTCGCTAACGGGACTGCTGAATTCCCGAGAAGTCAAGCACGAGGCGCGCGAGCGGAAAGTCCAAGACATGCTTATGGATACACAGCGGGATCTGAAGGCGAAGAGGAGGGCGTCGTTGAGAAAGTCAATTCCTGAGGGGGAGTCGCGTGCGTCTGTAGAGATGAAGGGGGAGAAATAGGGAGGGTACTACAACGACAACCGGCGGAAGCAGCATCTCTTTGTGGACAATCTGTACTATTGTTTGAATTGGATGGGCTTTCATTTTGAGCGTTTTGTTATGTTCATTAAGCTATAGCGTGGGATGACGGGATCCCCATCTACGGAGTATGAGGTGTACAATATTTACCTGCATATGCAGTCAAGCAAGCAAACTGTGCCTGGCGCGAAAATGTCATTGTCAGTATACGATTTATTTTGTATGGATTGCCTGCCTCAGAATGACGTGGTGATGCCGCTATTGCTTGGTACTCTTACACCCCAGTGAAGTCATCTAATTTTGCCCTAATATATCCCAGCTACCGCAGGGTATTTTCTTCTACATTTCTCAACAACATCTTGTCAAATTCTTTTACCTATCAATTTCCCTCACAAAATGCCCATTCAAAGCCATCTCTGCCGCGTGGTATTTTCTCGCTCGCGGCTCATTCCCAGTACGTCCCCGTCTACCCATTATCACGGCAAAAAATCTAACAAACAATCTAGCCCTCCCCCAAACCCACCCCTTCGCCAGCAAAGCCTCCCCCGGCCAATCCTCCAACGTCAAAAACCCCATCTCCAGCTCAGGCGAATCGCAATCCGTCAACGTCTCGCGCGGGAAAGAGAGCCGGACCTCCGACGCAGCAGACACGCGGTCCGTACAGTCTCCGATCTCGAGCCAGGACGGGCCAACGAGCGAGATGCATCAGGGCGAAGAGCAGACGAGTGCGGATGCGCAGATTAAGAATGATCCAAGGGAGTCGGATGCGAAGAAGAGGGCGAATGTTGAGGCGGCGGGGAGGAGGAAGTTGGGGCCTGAGGATGATCAGTAATCATAGAAGTGTATATAATGTGTTCTAGGTGAATTTTTCTAGGCAGAAGGGTCTGATAGAACCAAAACAAGCATTTTTACGACATCCTAGCCTGTTGTTACTCTTGATCTGTAGCGATTAGTCTGTCAGAGTGTATCAAAGAGAAAGCAACAAAGGAGCTTACTCAATAACTTATAGTCTTTCATCAACGCCATCAAAGTCGAATCCACTCGCGTGGCTTTGGCCAATATCTTTCATTGTTATCAGATTGACTCGTCGTTGAAGGTCGTTGTTTTCATCACTGTCTTCTTTATATCACGCCCGCTTACCCAGTCCACCACAGTGGCTCTTTGCCAGACAAGCACAATGTCATTGTCCTCAAACCAAAGACTTCGCTTCTTCTCAAAACACCACGATATCTATAAATACAAGTCCTCACATCCAGCAGACCATCAGCACAACAGCACACCAGCACACCCATTGACGCCCTCCACCAAAATCCCACTACCATCCAGCAATCCACCAACATGTCTCCCCAACCCGCATGGACAGGCTTCGAGGTCTCCTCCACCCTGCTAGGACACTGGTCCCACCCCAACCAAAGCGACCAGTTCCGCAAGTCCAGCTACATCATCAGCGAGCTCGCCAAAAAGGCCCGCAAGGCCGGCTGCTACACCTTCGAGATAGCCATCGGCTTCCACATCCCAACGCAGACGTGGCGGATCCGGATGGAAGCTAGGGTTCCAACTGCGACTGCCACTACCACCGCAGCCACTTCATCCAGCCAGCCCGGCATAGCAGGCACCGCCCGCCCCAACTGGCGGGTCTATCTCGCGTACCATTTCACCGTCTTCGCCACCAGCGAAGACGCACTCACCAGACGCTCTCTCGTGGAGCCCCGGGGGCCCGAGTGGCATATCTGGAAGATCAACAATCCCGACTGGTCGAACATGACGCGGTTCGTGATGTACCGGGGCCTGGGATACATTCCGATGAAGTACGGGGTGGAGTGTAAGTCTGAGATTTTGAAACTGCATGAGATTCAAGAGCGGGATGCGGGCTTTGCGGGGCTGGATCTGGGGCCGACGACGACGGCGAGTGATAGGACGAGCTCGGAAAGTGGGTTTCTTGAGGCGCTTGAGAAACTTACTTCGCCGTCGGTGTGTTCTGGGGTGGAGGGGGGCCGTAAGCGTCGCCTTGCTCCTATTCTTGAGGAAGAGGATGAGTTTCATGAGTATGATCATGAATCTGATCATGAATCTGACCTTGAATCTGACCTTGAATCTGACTATGAGTATGAGTATGACCATGGGTATGAGCATGACCATGAGCATGATGAGTATGGTGAGTATGACGAGTATGATGAGTATGATGATTATGAGCTTGAATATCAGCACGAGAATGCTTCTGCACCCCAACATGAGTGTCGGCACTCACAGCTGCGTGATCGACTTCAACTGCTGCTCGAGTCCTCGCTACCGACTGATTCAGTGGTCGATGCCATTGTCAGGGAGTTCCTATCCAGTCATACTCATGAGTAAGTTTTCTTGCATTTCCGTTTTGTTATCGTTATGTTTGTTTTCTTGTTTGATTCTGCTAATGTCATTTCATTGCTAAATATGCTTATACATATCAAGCGCTATCAGGCTTTCTCCCGTAAACAAATATCCTGTCTCGTTAGTAAACCCCAAGGCCAGGGACGTAGACGTACACTTTCTGATACGCGTGGATCGAACTATCCTTCCATTCCTTGCGACATTTTGCAATCAGGATCTCCACCTCAGGCGCGCTCCAGCCAAGCACCCTCGTAAACGGCCCGATGGTGAATGCATGCAACCCATTGATATGGTTTGTAAGAGTCCACTGCTAAAGTCAGACGGCGACCCTAGAAATCATAGAAACATACCAAACCGAGCCGCTTCATATTCACATCCTTGGCCCAAACATTCGACGGCCTCTTCATCACTTTGAGTCTGACATCAACGAACCCAGCATCCTCCATCATGGTCTTATACTCGGTCGGCGAGGGAATGGGATGCCCGATCTTCTTGCAAGCTTCGAAGAACAGCTGAGACCATTTCAGCGCACTGCTGTCTTTGGGGATCGAGTCGTCGTCGCATTCGAAGCCGGGGTCAAGATCTTGGAGTTCCATGTACCCGCCTGGTTTGAGTGTCCTACACCGTCAGTTGTGTGGCTTTTGGATGGTGATAAGGGGAGATACTCCAAAGCCTGCTTGAAGAGCCTCGTATAGTCAGAAACACTAGCGAGCAACAACCGGCCGTGAATCAGGTCGAAAGAGTTCCGCTTGAAGGTCCATTCATCTTCGAAATTGTCGATTTGGAATTCCAGGTTTGGGGGAACGCTGTCCGTCAGTACATCCGGGGCACGTTCATTTGGGTTAGAGCATACAATGAAGGCTGGACAGGCGATAGATCAGTGCCAACGACAGACGCAGACGGGTATTTGTCCGCCGCATCAATGGCCCAGATTCCGGTCCCAGTGCCCAGGTCGAGAATGCGTTGGGGGTCTTTTACAGGGCACAGGTGGAGTTCGTTTTCAAGCAGCAGCAGGAAAATGTGGTGCTCGAGGTCTTGTCGGGCGAGTTCATCCTATATAATTAGATTGTAATGGTATAGAAAGAACAAACAAACCTCGTCATTAGGAAACGCATAGTCTGAATTGTCAGCAGCGGTCAGACAAGTGTTACTCCATACTCACGTCCAGATTGGTACGAATGATATCGCCTGTCTTATTAACACCAGCCTGCATACAACAAAAGGAGACATACCGGCCATTCTCATACTCAAATTGCAACACCAAGCTATTCAACGACGAGGTCTCGCTCGCACTACCCACCGTCAGCACCGTCAAGACGTCAACCAAGTGGGGACTTGCATCTGCGATCCGAGCGCCGAGTCCCCGTCATCCTGTCTTTGTCAGGCCAGCCTCCTCGGAAGAGGGGTTCAAAGGGGATCTACCTCGATCTCGATGAATTGCTCCGGTTCATGCTCGTAGTCCGCCATTTCAGCGAAGATGGAGAGGAAAACGACAGATGGGGATGCGGGACAACTGGAGATGCCGCGTGGGACGGCACGGAACGGCTGACAGTGACAGCAAGCAGCGGGGGGCTCTTCACGCTAAATCCATCCTGACGGAGTGCGCTAGTCAGTGTTAGTTCTGATTAGCTCGTGTGGCCTACTTGCTTTGGAGACAATGCCATTGTCTGTTCAGGTCAGTATCACCATCCACGATGGCACTGATATGGGCTTGGGTCATCCTGGCCATCTGGCTGGCTGAAACACTGAGAGTCTATCTCCGACTACGACGATTTCCTGGACCTCCGATTGCAAGTGTTTCGAAGCTCTGGATGATGCAAAGCACTCTGCATGGCCGTATGCATCTGGACGTTGCCGAGGCCTGCAGGAAGTACGGTCAGTAACACATCAGGACGACACCACAGCACAAGTTACTGATTGACAGGCCATCTAACGAGAATCGGACCAAACGATCTGGTGACGGATGACCCTGACATTATTCGCAGAATGAGTGCCGTGCGCTCGCCGTATACTCGCTCTGGCTGGTACAATGCGACGGCCTTTAGCCACAAGCTCAACCACGTCTTTTGCGAGCGCGACGAGGAGCGGCATATTGATTTGAGGAATCGACTCGTTCCTGGAGTGAGTCTCTCTTGACTTCTTTTTTGTTTTGTTTTTTTACATTGGTGAATGTACTGACGAGATAGTACTCCGGAAAAGAGAACCTCCACCTCGAGCAGAGTATCGACGACCAACTCACCAGCCTCTTCAACCTCATTGACAGCAATTATACCTCAACGCCTGGTAACCACCGGCCCGTCGACTTTGCGCGACTGTGTCAGTTCCTGACATTGGATGTCATCACTGCGGTCGCATTCGGCGAGCCGATGGGCTTCCTCAAACGAAACGAAGATGTTCACGGCTACATCGAGAACCAAACAGCGATGCTGCCCATCTTTGAATGGTTCTCGACTCTTCCCATTCTCGAGCGGATCATGCGTCTCCCTGGGATCAGTCAATTGGTTATGCCTACACCGAGTGACAAACAAGGCGCTGGGTTGCTGATGGGGTATGTTTTTCCATTCACCATACCAAGCTGACACCATACCAAACTGACAATATAGTGTCGCAAAGAGAATCGTCGCAACTCGCTACGGCCCCAACAAGAAACAGCGCCGTGATATGCTCGGCTCGTTCGTTGCACATGGCCTGACCCAAGAAGAAGCCGAGCAGGAGACAGTGCTGCAGATGTACGTCCGTCCACAACTGTCCCAGTCGAGTCGTAGCCAATACTTCATGTACTAATTAATGTATACAGCTTCGCCGGCTCAGACACAACAGCAACAACAATCCGCACCGCAGCGCTCTTCCTCATGACAAACCCACCAGTCGTCTCCAAACTCCAACACGAACTCGACACGGCAGTCAAAAACGGCGGCATCTCGCGCCCGGTCATAACCCACAACCTAACCCAATCCCTGCCCTACCTCCAAGCCTGCGTGAAAGAAGCTCTCCGCATCTGGCCGCCCGTCATAGGGCTCATGCAGAAAGTCGTTCCTCCCGGCGGCGACACTCTCCACGGAGAATTCGTCCCAGGCGGGACTCAAATCGGATACTCGGGCTGGGGCGTGCATCGCGATCCTACGGTTTTCGGACCCGACGCAGACCTGTACCGGCCAGAGCGCTGGCTAGAGGCTCAGGGGGAGCAGTTGGCTGAAATGAATCGGACGGGTGATCTGGTGTTTGGGTTTGGGAAGTATGCTTGTCTGGGGAACCACGTTGCCTTGATTGAAGTGGCGAAGGCTATTGCAGAGGTACGTTAGAGATTGTATGGATACTGGTACGGGGTTACTGACGTTGTAGATTTTCCTTCGCTATGATCTTGTTCTCGTGGATCCCTCGGAGCCGTGGCAGAGTGTTAATCGCAATGGGCTATTCCTGCAGTCTGATCTGATAGTTTGTATTACTGAGCGAGGGAGGACTGGTTAGTCCAATCGGATATGTATCTTGTTATTACAACTATACTGAGGAGCTAAATCGACGTGAAATTCTCAATCATGAGTCATTATTTCATTTCAAGACCTCTATAATATTTCACTTTATTTGGCAGTTCCAAGGTGTTTCTTGAGGAAAGGAATGATCTGCTCGAGAGCCGGCTTGACTGCTTCGGGCTTGTCGTAGAGCATGTAGTGAGTAACACCAGGCAGGACAACATTCTGCTTCTCCTTGGTGCCTGCACGACCATAGATCTCCTGGGCATCACGGTAAGCGCCAAAGCCACCGGGCTTGTCACCGGAAACGACCATGAGGGGCTTAGACATGAGGACTTCGGCGTGGTTGAAGGCATCCCAGGCAGGAGCAGCGCTGTTGAATGAAACTAGACCACTGGTACAGCCATTCTCTGCCTGTCCGCGGCTGGTCTTGTAGTACTCGACGGCCTCGAGGATATCGACATCAGAAGTCGCTTTCTTGGCCTCCTCCACATTCGGGGGGAGGAGGTTCATAACAAAGCGTTCGGCGCCCTGGGCCTCGGCAGTGCGCTGCTTTGCCATCTGTTCAAGAGAGGCAACGGGGTCGTAGTTGCCAAAGGCTTCACGGGAGAGACGGCCAAAGTTGACGGGGGTGATGCCAACACAGCACTGGAAGCGGTAGTCGGTCATGGCTGCATTGATCGCGTAGCCACCGCCACCACAGATACCCAGTACGCCAATGCGCTGGGCATCAACATAGGGCAGAGTCTGGATATAGTCGACAACAAATCGGAAGTCGGAGACGCGGAACTCGGGGTCCTCAATGAAACGGGGCTTGCCGCCGGAGGCACCCTGGAAAGAAGCATCGAAGGTCACAACGACAAAGCCTTCGTCGGCCATTGCCTTACCATAGATGTTGCCCGCGGTTTGCTCCTTGCAGGAGCCAATGGGGTGAGCAGAAACAACGGCGGGATACTTCTTGCTCTTGTCGAAGTTGGGTGGGAAGTAGATGACAGCAGCAGTCTCCCAAGCAATGTTGGGGATGCTCACGTTCTCTGTTGTAGTCATGGTGATGGATGATATGTTATGATATGGTATGGTATGATATGATAGTTCTCATGTCGTTGGAGGGACTGCGCCCTTATACTGCAGAGAAGTACTATGTCATATTGATCGGAACCGAAGGCGTCGGGTCGGGCGAAGCTCTCGCCCGAAGGTTCGCCCGAAACTGCTTAGATAATCGGCCGAAAGAATGTGAAGAATCCAAGCGATCCCAAAATGTGTTATTGGGGGGGGGGGGGGGGGGGGGGGGGGGGGGCGGGGGGGGGGGGGGGGGGGGGGGGGGGGGGGGGGGGGGGGGCTC